>CM061748.1:108127552-108695797 GCA_030979885.1 Lolium multiflorum
TCGCATCCGACATGTTATGCACTCATTTTCCTTTATGCTTGCCCCTCCCGCACCTTGTCCGCTCTATTTTGTACCATGCCCATCCCGCTTTTCCATCCCCACCACCGTTTCCCATCGGAAATAAGCTTTAGCACGAGTGCCCATAAAAAATATCGCCGTAACTTCACTATGAATGTCGCCGCCGGACGCAAAAAAGGGATGCAGCGACGAAAAATACCCCTTAGCGGACGATTTTGAGGCGTTGTCTATCAGGACTTTTCTTGTAGTGTTTAGTGCTGGTATGATCGCATCCGACATGTTATGCACTCATTTTCCTTTATGCTTGCCCCTCCCGCACCTTGTCTGCTCTATTTTGTACCATGCCCATCCCGCTTTTCCATCCCCACCACCGCTTCCCATCAGAAATAGCCGAGCACGAGTGCCCATAAAAAAATATCGTCGTAACTTCACTATGAATGTCCGCTAGATGCAAAAAAAAGGATGCAACACGAGGACTTATGAGGTCACCCATCCTAGTACTACTCTCGCCCAAGCACGCTTAACTGCGGAGTTCTGATGGGATCCGGTAGGTATGATCGCATCCGATATGTTATGCACTCATTTTCCTTTAGTGCTTGCCCCTCCCGCACCTTGTTTGCTCTATTTTGTACCATGCCCATCCCGCTTCCATCCCCACCACCGTTTCCCATCGTAAATAGCCGAGCACGAGTGCCTATAAAAAAATATCGTCGTAACTTCACTATAAATGTCGCCGCGACGCAAAAAAAGGGATGCAACACGAGGACTTCCGAGGTCACCCATCCTAGTACTACTCTCGCCCAAGTACGCTAACTTTGGAGTTCTCAAGGGATCCGGTGCTTTAGTGCTGGTATGATCGCATCCCACATGTTATGCACTATTTTCCTTTATGCTTGCCCCTCCCGCACCTTGTCCGCTCTATTTTTGTACCATGCCCATCCCGCTTTTCCATCCCCACCACCGTTTCCCATCGGAAATAGCCGGGCACGAGTGCCCATAAAAAAATATCGTAACTTCACTATGAATGTCGCCGCGATGCAAAAAAAGGGATGCAACACGAGTACTTCCCCGGAGGTCACCCATCCTAGTACTACTCTCGCCTCAAGCACGCTTAACTTCGGAGTTCAAGGGATCCGGTGTTTTAGTGCTGGTATGATCGCATCGGCATGTTATGCACTCATTTTCCCTTATGCTTGCCCTCCCGCACCTTGTCTGCTTCTATTTTGTACCATGCCCATCCCGCTTTTCCATCCCCACCACCGTTTCCTATCAGAAATAGGCGAGCACGAGTGCCCATAAAAATATCGTCGTAATTTCACTATGAATGTCGCCGCTGGGATGAAAAAAAGGGGATGCAACACGAGGACTCCCCAGGAGGTCACCCATCCTAGTACTAGTCTCGCTCAAGCACGCTTAACTTCGGAGTTCGATGGGGATCCGGTGCTTTAGTGCCGGTATGATCGCATCCGACATGTTATGCACTCATTTTCCTTTATGCTTGCTCCTCCCGCACCTTGTCTGCTCTATTTTGTACCATGCCCATCCCGCTTTTCCATCCTCACCACCGTTTCCCATCAGAAATAGCCGAGCACGAGTGCCCATATAAAAATATCGTCGTAACTTCTCTATGAATGTCGCCAGACGCAAAAAATAAGGGATGCAACACGAGGACTTCCTAGCAAGAGGTCACCCATCCTAGTACGACTTACCCTCGCCCAAGCACGCTTAACTTCGAAGTTCTGGGATCTGGTTTTAGTGCTGGTATGATCGGTCCGACATGCTATGCACCTATTTTCCTTTTATGCTATTCTCCTAAGACCTTGTTCCGTTTCATTTTGCACTGGCCCATCCTGCTTCCATCCCCACCACCGTTTCCAATCAGAAATAGCCGAGCACGAATGCCCATAAAAAAATATCGTCATAACTTCACTATGATGTCGCCGCCAGATGCAAAAAAGGGATGCAACACGAGGACTTCCCAGAGGTCACCCATCCTAGTACTACTTTCGCCCAAGCACGCTTAACTTGATCTGATGGGATCCGGTGCTTCAGTGCTGGTATGATCGCATCCGATGTTATGCACTCATTTTCCTTTATGCTTGCCCCTCCCGCACCTTGTCTCCTGTTCTATTTTGTACCATGCCCATCCCGCTTTTCCATCCCCACCACCGTTTCCCATCAGAAATAGCCGAGCACGAGTGCCCATAAAAATATCGTCGTAACTTCACTATGAATGTCGCCGCTGGGAGGAAAAAGGGATGCAATACGAGGACTTCCCAGGAGGTCACCCATCCTAGTACTACTTTCGCCCAAGCACGCTTACTTCGGAGTTCGGGCGGATCCGGTGCTTTAGTGCTGGTATGATCGCATCCGACATGTTATGCATTCATTTTTTATGCTTGCCCCTCCCGCACCTTGTCCGCTTCTATTTTGTACCATGCCCATCCCGCTTTCCATCCCCACCACCGTTTCCCATCGGAAATAGCCGAGCACGGCCCATAAAAAATATCATCGTAACTTCACTATGAATGTCGCCGTACGCAAAAAAAGGGATGCAACACGAGGATTTCATGAGGTCACCCATCCTAGTACTATCTCTCGCTCACACGCTTAACTCCGGAGTTCGATGGGATCCGGTGTTTATGTTAGGGTGTCAAGGATCGCATCCGACATGTTATGCACTAATTTTCCTTTATGCTTGCCTCCGCACCTTTGTCTCCAGCTCTATTTTGTACCATGCCCGTCCCGCTTTTCCATCCCCACCATCGTTTCCCATCAGATAGCCCAGCACGAGTGCCCATAAAAAATATCGTCGAACTTCACTATGAATGTCGCCGCCGGATGCAAAAAAGGGATGCAACACCTAGGACTTCCCAGGAGGTCACCCATCCTAGTACTACTCGCGCCCAAGCACGCTTAATCGAGTTCCTCACGATCCGGTGTTTTAGTGCTGGTATGATCGCATCCGACATGTTATGCACTCATTTTCCTTTATGTTTGCCCCTCCCGCACCTTGTCCGCTCTCTATTTTGCACCATGCCCATCCCGCTTTTCCATCCCCACCACCGTTTCCCATCGGAAATAGCGAGCACTAGTGCCCATAAAAAAATATCGTCGTAACTTCACTATGAACAAGCGCCGCCGCACGCAAAAAAAAAAGTGGGATGCAACACGAGGACTTCCTAGAAGAGGTCACCCATCCTAGTACTACTCTCGCCCAAGCACGCTTAACTTCGGAGTTCATGGGATCCGGTGTTTAGTGTTGCATGATCGCATCCGACATGTTATGCACTAATTTTCCTTTATGCTTGCCCCCTCCCGCACCTTGTCTGCTCTATTTTGTACCATGCCCATCTCGCTTTTCCATCCCCACCACCGTTTCCCATCAGAAATAGCCGAGCACGAGTGCCCATAAAAAAATATCGTCGTAACTTCACTATGAATGTCGCCGCCAGACGCAAAAAAAAAGGGATGCAACACGAGGACTTCCCATGAGGTCACCCATCCTAGTACTACTCTCCCAAGCACGCTTAACTTCGGAGTTCCGATGGGATCCGGTGCTTTGTATGATCGCATCCGATATGTTATGCACTCATTTTCCTTATGCTTGCCCCTCCCGCACCTTTTCTGCTTTATTTTGTACCATGCCCATCCCGTTTCATCCCCACCACCGTTTCCCATCGGAAATAGCCGAGCACGAGTGCCCATAAAAAAATATCGTCGTAACTTCACTATGAATGTCGCCGCCAAATGCAAAAAAAAGGGATGCAACACGAGGACTTCCTAGGAGGTCACCCATCTAGTACTACTCTCGGCCAAGCACGCTTAACTTCGGAGTTCCGATGGGATCCGGTGCTTTAGTGCCGGTATGATCGCATCCGACATGTTATGCACTCATTTTCCTTTATGCTTGCCCCTCCCGCACCTTGTCCGCTTATTTTGTACCATGCCCATCCTGCCATCCCTACCACCGTTTCCCATCAGAACTAGCCGAGCACGAGTGCCCATAAAAAAATATCGTCGTAACTTCACCATGAATGTCGCCGCGACGCCAAAAAAAAAGGGATGCAACACGAGACTTCCCAGGAGGTCACCCATCCTAGTACTCCTCCCCCCAAGCACGCTTAACTTCGGAGTTCCGATGGGATCCGGTGCTTTCTTAGTGCTGGTAAGGACGCATCCACATGTTATGCACTTTATTTTCCTTACGTCATTTCCCTCCACCTCGTCTCGCTTCTATTTTGTACTCATGTCAACCCCGCTTTTCCATCCCCACCACCGTTTCCCCATCGTAAATAGCCGAGCACGCAGTGGCCTATAAAAATATCGTCAGAATTTCACTATGGACGTCGCGATGCAAAAAAGGGATGTAACACGAGGACTTCCCAGGAGGTCACTCATCCTAGTACTACTTCGCCCACACGCTTAACTTTCGAGCTCATGGGATTCGATGCGTAGTTGCTGGTATGATCGTGATCCGACATGTTATGCACTATTTTCTCCTTTATGCTTGCCCTCTCCCGCACCTTGTCCGCTTCTATTTTGTACCATGCCCATCCCGCTTTTCCATCCCCACCACCGTTTTCCATCCAGAAATAGCCGAGTACGAGTGCCCATAAAAATATCGTCGTAATCCTGCTGGGATGAATGCTCTACAAAAAAAGGGATGCAACACGAGGACTTCCCATGAGGTCACCCATCCTAGTACTACTCCCGCCCAAGCACGCTTAACTCGAGTTCTGATGGGATCCGGTGCTTTAGTGCCGGTATGATCGCAACCGACATGTTATGCACTCATTTTTATGCTTGCTCCTCCCGCACCTTGTCTGTCTATTTTGTACCATGCACATCCCGCTTTTCCATCCCCACCACCGTTTCCCATCGGAAATAGCCGAGCACGAGTGCCCATAAAAACATTGTCAGAATCTCCACCATGTAATTGTCGCCGCCAGACGCAAAAAAAAGGGATGCAACACGAGGACTTCCCAGAGGTCACCCATCCTAGTACTACTCGCGCCCAAGCACGCTTATTCTGAGTTCGGGCGGGGATCCGGTGCTTTAGTGCTGTTATCTCATCCGACATGTTATGCACTCATTTTCTTTTATGCTTGCCCCTCCCGCACCTTGTCTGCTCTATTTTGTATCATGCCCATCCCGCTTTTCCATCCACACCACCGTTTCCCATCAGAAATAGCCGAGCACGAGTGCCCATATCGTCGTAAATTCACTATGAATGTCGCCGCCAGATGCAAAAAAAAAAGGGATGCAACACGATACTTCCCAGGAGGTCACCAATCCTAGTACTACTCTCGCCTAAGCACGCTTAACTTCGGAGTTCTGACGGGACCAGTGCTTTAGTGCTGGTATGATCGCATCCGATATGTTATGCACTCATTTTCCTTTATGCTTGCCTCTCCCGCACCTGTCTGCTCTATTTTTGTACCATGCCCACATCCCGTTTCATCCCCACCACCGTTTCCCATCGGAAATAGCCGAGCACGAGTGCCCATAAAAAATATCGTCAGAATCTCACTATTAATGTCGCCGCCGCATGCAAAAAAAAGGGATGTAACACGAGGACTTCCAAGAGGTCACCCATCCTAGTACTACTCTCGCCTAAGCACGCTTAACTTCGGAGTTCTGATGGGATCCCGTGCTTTTAGGGTGTCATGATCGCATCCTATATGTTATGCACTCATTTTTCTTTATGCTTGCTCCTCCCGCACCTTGTCTGCTCTATTGTACCATGCCCATCCTGCTTTTCCATCCCCCGTTTCCATCAAATAGCCGAGCACGAGTGCCCATAAAAAATATCGTCGTAACTTCACTATGAATGTCGCCCCCAAAGAAAAGGGATGCAACACGAGGACTTCTCAGGAGGTCACCCATCCTAGTACTACTCGCGCACCACGCTTAACTTCGGAGTTCATGATCCTGCTTTAGTGCTGGTGCATGATCGCATCCGACATGTTATGCACTCATTTTCCTTTTTATGCTTGCCTCTCCCGCACCTTGTCTGCTCTCTTCTATTTTGTACTATGCCCATCCCGCTTTTCCATCCCCACCACTGTTTCCCATCCAGAAATAGGCGAGCACGAGTGCCCATAAAAATATCGTCGAAACTTCACTATGAATGTCGCCGCGATGCAAAAAAAAAAGGGATGCAACACGAGGACTTCCTGAGGTCACCCATCCTAGTACTACTCTCGCCCAAGACGCTTAACTTCGGAGTTCCGATGGGATCCGGTGCTTTAGTGCTGGTGATGATCGATCCGGCGATGTTGCGACTCATTTTCCTTTATTAGTTTTGCCCTCCCGTACCCTTGTCCGCTTCTATTTGTACCATGCCCATCCCGCTTTTCCATCCCCACCACCGTTTCCTATCAGAAATAGCCGAGCACGAGTGCCCATAAAAAAATATCGTCGTAACTTCACTATGAATGTCGCCGCCAGAAAAAAAAAAAAGGGATGCAACACGAGGACTTCCCAGGAGGTCACCCATCCTAGTACTACTCTCGCCCAAGCACGCTTAACTTCGGAGTTCTGATGGGATCCGGTGCTTTAGTGCTGGTATGATCGCATCCGACATGTTATGCACTCATTTTCCTTTATGCTTGCCCCTCCCGCACCTTGTCTGCTCTATTTTGTACCATGCCCATCCCGCTTTTCCATCCCCACCACCGTTTCCCATCAGAAATAGCCGAGCACGAGTGCCCATAAAAAAATATCGTCGTAACTTCACTATGAATGTCGCCGCCATCGCAAAAAAAAGGGATGCAACACGAGGACTTCCCAGGAGGTCACCCATCCTAGTACTACTCTCGCCCAAGCACGCTTAACTTCGGAGTTCTGATGGGATCCGGTGCTTTAGTGCTGGTATGATCGCATCCGACATGTTATGCACTCATTTTCCTTTATGCTTGCCCCTCCCGCACCTTGTCTGCTCTATTTTGTACCATGCCCATCCCGCTTTTCCATCCCCACCACCGTTTCCCATCAGAAATAGCCGAGCACGAGTGCCCATAAAAAAATATCGTCGTAACTTCACTATGAATGTCGCCGCCAGACGCAAAAAAAAGGTCACCCATCCTAGTACTACTCTCGCCCAAGCACGCTTAACTTCGGAGTTCTGATGGGATCCGGTGCTTTAGTGCTGGTATGATCGCATCCGACATGTTATGCACTCATTTTCCTTTATGCTTGCCCCTCCCGCACCTTGTCTGCTCTATTTTGTACCATGCCCATCCCGCTTTTCCATCCCCACCACCGTTTCCCATCAGAAATAGCCGAGCACGAGTGCCCATAAAAAAATATCGTCGTAACTTCACTATGAATGTCGCCGCCAGACGCAAAAAAAAGGGATGCAACACGAGGACTTCCCAGGAGGTCACCCATCCTAGTACTACTCTCGCCCAAGCACGCTTAACTTCGGAGTTCTGATGGGATCCGGTGCTTTAGTGCTGGTATGATCGCATCCGACATGTTATGCACTCATTTTCCTTTATGCTTGCCCCTCCCGCACCTTGTCTGCTCTATTTTGTACCATGCCCATCCCGCTTTTCCATCCCCACCACCGTTTCCCATCAGAAATAGCCGAGCACGAGTGCCCATAAAAAAATATCGTCGTAACTTCACTATGAATGTCGCCGCCAGATGCAAAAAAAAGGGATGCAACACGAGGACTTCCCAGGAGGTCACCCATCCTAGTACTACTCTCGCCCAAGCACGCTTAACTTCGGAGTTCTGATGGGATCCGGTGCTTTAGTGCTGGTATGATCGCATCCGACATGTTATGCACTCATTTTCCTTTATGCTTGCCCCTCCCGCACCTTGTCTGCTCTATTTTGTACCATGCCCATCCCGCTTTTCCATCCCCACCACCGTTTCCCATCAGAAATAGCCGAGCACGAGTGCCCATAAAAAAATATCGTCGTAACTTCACTATGAATGTCGCCGCCAGATGCAAAAAAAAGGGATGCAACACGAGGACTTCCCAGGAGGTCACCCATCCTAGTACTACTCTCGCCCAAGCACGCTTAACTTCGGAGTTCTGATGGGATCCGGTGCTTTAGTGCTGGTATGATCGCATCCGACATGTTATGCACTCATTTTCCTTTATGCTTGCCCCTCCCGCACCTTGTCTGCTCTATTTTGTACCATGCCCATCCCGCTTTTCCATCCCCACCACCGTTTCCCATCAGAAATAGCCGAGCACGAGTGCCCATAAAAAAATATCGTCGTAACTTCACTATGAATGTCGCCGCCAGATGCAAAAAAAAGGGATGCAACACGAGGACTTCCCAGGAGGTCACCCATCCTAGTACTACTCTCGCCCAAGCACGCTTAACTTCGGAGTTCTGATGGGATCCGGTGCTTTAGTGCTGGTATGATCGCATCCGACATGTTATGCACTCATTTTCCTTTATGCTTGCCCCTCCCGCACCTTGTCTGCTCTATTTTGTACCATGCCCATCCCGCTTTTCCATCCCCACCACCGTTTCCCATCAGAAATAGCCGAGCACGAGTGCCCATAAAAAAATATCGTCGTAACTTCACTATGAATGTCGCCGCCAGACGCAAAAAAAAGGGATGCAACACGAGGACTTCCCAGGAGGTCACCCATCCTAGTACTACTCTCGCCCAAGCACGCTTAACTTCGGAGTTCTGATGGGATCCGGTGCTTTAGTGCTGGTATGATCGCATCCGACATGTTATGCACTCATTTTCCTTTATGCTTGCCCCTCCCGCACCTTGTCTGCTCTATTTTGTACCATGCCCATCCCGCTTTTCCATCCCCACCACCGTTTCCCATCAGAAATAGCCGAGCACGAGTGCCCATAAAAAAATATCGTCGTAACTTCACTATGAATGTCGCCGCCAGACGCAAAAAAAAGGGATGCAACACGAGGACTTCCCAGGAGGTCACCCATCCTAGTACTACTCTCGCCCAAGCACGCTTAACTTCGGAGTTCTGATGGGATCCGGTGCTTTAGTGCTGGTATGATCGCATCCGACATGTTATGCACTCATTTTCCTTTATGCTTGCCCCTCCCGCACCTTGTCTGCTCTATTTTGTACCATGCCCATCCCGCTTTTCCATCCCCACCACCGTTTCCCATCAGAAATAGCCGAGCACGAGTGCCCATAAAAAAATATCGTCGTAACTTCACTATGAATGTCGCCGCCAGACGCAAAAAAAAGGGATGCAACACGAGGACTTCCCAGGAGGTCACCCATCCTAGTACTACTCTCGCCCAAGCACGCTTAACTTCGGAGTTCTGATGGGATCCGGTGCTTTAGTGCTGGTATGATCGCATCCGACATGTTATGCACTCATTTTCCTTTATGCTTGCCCCTCCCGCACCTTGTCTGCTCTATTTTGTACCATGCCCATCCCGCTTTTCCATCCCCACCACCGTTTCCCATCAGAAATAGCCGAGCACGAGTGCCCATAAAAAAATATCGTCGTAACTTCACTATGAATGTCGCCGCCAGACGCAAAAAAAAGGGATGCAACACGAGGACTTCCCAGGAGGTCACCCATCCTAGTACTACTCTCGCCCAAGCACGCTTAACTTCGGAGTTCTGATGGGATCCGGTGCTTTAGTGCTGGTATGATCGCATCCGACATGTTATGCACTCATTTTCCTTTATGCTTGCCCCTCCCGCACCTTGTCTGCTCTATTTTGTACCATGCCCATCCCGCTTTTCCATCCCCACCACCGTTTCCCATCAGAAATAGCCGAGCACGAGTGCCCATAAAAAAATATCGTCGTAACTTCACTATGAATGTCGCCGCCAAAAAAAAAGGGATGCAACACGAGGACTTCCCAGGAGGTCACCCATCCTAGTACTACTCTCGCCCAAGCACGCTTAACTTCGGAGTTCTGATGGGATCCGGTGCTTTAGTGCTGGTATGATCGCATCCGACATGTTATGCACTCATTTTCCTTTATGCTTGCCCCTCCCGCACCTTGTCTGCTCTATTTTGTACCATGCCCATCCCGCTTTTCCATCCCCACCACCGTTTCCCATCAGAAATAGCCGAGCACGAGTGCCCATAAAAAAATATCGTCGTAACTTCACTATGAATGTCGCCGCCAGACGCAAAAAAAAGGGATGCAACACGAGGACTTCCCAGGAGGTCACCCATCCTAGTACTACTCTCGCCCAAGCACGCTTAACTTCGGAGTTCTGATGGGATCCGGTGCTTTAGTGCTGGTATGATCGCATCCGACATGTTATGCACTCATTTTCCTTTATGCTTGCCCCTCCCGCACCTTGTCTGCTCTATTTTGTACCATGCCCATCCCGCTTTTCCATCCCCACCACCGTTTCCCATCAGAAATAGCCGAGCACGAGTGCCCATAAAAAAATATCGTCGTAACTTCACTATGAATGTCGCCGCCAGATGCAAAAAAAAGGGATGCAACACGAGGACTTCCCAGGAGGTCACCCATCCTAGTACTACTCTCGCCCAAGCACGCTTAACTTCGGAGTTCTGATGGGATCCGGTGCTTTAGTGCTGGTATGATCGCATCCGACATGTTATGCACTCATTTTCCTTTATGCTTGCCCCTCCCGCACCTTGTCTGCTCTATTTTGTACCATGCCCATCCCGCTTTTCCATCCCCACCACCGTTTCCCATCAGAAATAGCCGAGCACGAGTGCCCATAAAAAAATATCGTCGTAACTTCACTATGAATGTCGCCGCCAGATGCAAAAAAAAGGGATGCAACACGAGGACTTCCCAGGAGGTCACCCATCCTAGTACTACTCTCGCCCAAGCACGCTTAACTTCGGAGTTCTGATGGGATCCGGTGCTTTAGTGCTGGTATGATCGCATCCGACATGTTATGCACTCATTTTCCTTTATGCTTGCCCCTCCCGCACCTTGTCTGCTCTATTTTGTACCATGCCCATCCCGCTTTTCCATCCCCACCACCGTTTCCCATCAGAAATAGCCGAGCACGAGTGCCCATAAAAAAATATCGTCGTAACTTCACTATGAATGTCGCCGCCAGACGCAAAAAAAAGGGATGCAACACGAGGACTTCCCAGGAGGTCACCCATCCTAGTACTACTCTCGCCCAAGCACGCTTAACTTCGGAGTTCTGATGGGATCCGGTGCTTTAGTGCTGGTATGATCGCATCCGACATGTTATGCACTCATTTTCCTTTATGCTTGCCCCTCCCGCACCTTGTCTGCTCTATTTTGTACCATGCCCATCCCGCTTTTCCATCCCCACCACCGTTTCCCATCAGAAATAGCCGAGCACGAGTGCCCATAAAAAAATATCGTCGTAACTTCACTATGAATGTCGCCGCCAGACGCAAAAAAAAGGGATGCAACACGAGGACTTCCCAGGAGGTCACCCATCCTAGTACTACTCTCGCCCAAGCACGCTTAACTTCGGAGTTCTGATGGGATCCGGTGCTTTAGTGCTGGTATGATCGCATCCGACATGTTATGCACTCATTTTCCTTTATGCTTGCCCCTCCCGCACCTTGTCTGCTCTATTTTGTACCATGCCCATCCCGCTTTTCCATCCCCACCACCGTTTCCCATCAGAAATAGCCGAGCACGAGTGCCCATAAAAAAATATCGTCGTAACTTCACTATGAATGTCGCCGCCAGACGCAAAAAAAAGGGATGCAACACGAGGACTTCCCAGGAGGTCACCCATCCTAGTACTACTCTCGCCCAAGCACGCTTAACTTCGGAGTTCTGATGGGATCCGGTGCTTTAGTGCTGGTATGATCGCATCCGACATGTTATGCACTCATTTTCCTTTATGCTTGCCCCTCCCGCACCTTGTCTGCTCTATTTTGTACCATGCCCATCCCGCTTTTCCATCCCCACCACCGTTTCCCATCAGAAATAGCCGAGCACGAGTGCCCATAAAAAAATATCGTCGTAACTTCACTATGAATGTCGCCGCCAGACGCAAAAAAAAGGGATGCAACACGAGGACTTCCCAGGAGGTCACCCATCCTAGTACTACTCTCGCCCAAGCACGCTTAACTTCGGAGTTCTGATGGGATCCGGTGCTTTAGTGCTGGTATGATCGCATCCGACATGTTATGCACTCATTTTCCTTTATGCTTGCCCCTCCCGCACCTTGTCTGCTCTATTTTGTACCATGCCCATCCCGCTTTTCCATCCCCACCACCGTTTCCCATCAGAAATAGCCGAGCACGAGTGCCCATAAAAAAATATCGTCGTAACTTCACTATGAATGTCGCCGCCAGACGCAAAAAAAAGGGATGCAACACGAGGACTTCCCAGGAGGTCACCCATCCTAGTACTACTCTCGCCCAAGCACGCTTAACTTCGGAGTTCTGATGGGATCCGGTGCTTTAGTGCTGGTATGATCGCATCCGACATGTTATGCACTCATTTTCCTTTATGCTTGCCCCTCCCGCACCTTGTCTGCTCTATTTTGTACCATGCCCATCCCGCTTTTCCATCCCCACCACCGTTTCCCATCAGAAATAGCCGAGCACGAGTGCCCATAAAAAAATATCGTCGTAACTTCACTATGAATGTCGCCGCCAGACGCAAAAAAAAGGGATGCAACACGAGGACTTCCCAGGAGGTCACCCATCCTAGTACTACTCTCGCCCAAGCACGCTTAACTTCGGAGTTCTGATGGGATCCGGTGCTTTAGTGCTGGTATGATCGCATCCGACATGTTATGCACTCATTTTCCTTTATGCTTGCCCCTCCCGCACCTTGTCTGCTCTATTTTGTACCATGCCCATCCCGCTTTTCCATCCCCACCACCGTTTCCCATCAGAAATAGCCGAGCACGAGTGCCCATAAAAAAATATCGTCGTAACTTCACTATGAATGTCGCCGCCAGACGCAAAAAAAAGGGATGCAACACGAGGACTTCCCAGGAGGTCACCCATCCTAGTACTACTCTCGCCCAAGCACGCTTAACTTCGGAGTTCTGATGGGATCCGGTGCTTTAGTGCTGGTATGATCGCATCCGACATGTTATGCACTCATTTTCCTTTATGCTTGCCCCTCCCGCACCTTGTCTGCTCTATTTTGTACCATGCCCATCCCGCTTTTCCATCCCCACCACCGTTTCCCATCAGAAATAGCCGAGCACGAGTGCCCATAAAAAAATATCGTCGTAACTTCACTATGAATGTCGCCGCCAGACGCAAAAAAAAGGGATGCAACACGAGGACTTCCCAGGAGGTCACCCATCCTAGTACTACTCTCGCCCAAGCACGCTTAACTTCGGAGTTCTGATGGGATCCGGTGCTTTAGTGCTGGTATGATCGCATCCGACATGTTATGCACTCATTTTCCTTTATGCTTGCCCCTCCCGCACCTTGTCTGCTCTATTTTGTACCATGCCCATCCCGCTTTTCCATCCCCACCACCGTTTCCCATCAGAAATAGCCGAGCACGAGTGCCCATAAAAAAATATCGTCGTAACTTCACTATGAATGTCGCCGCCAGATGCAAAAAAAAAGGGATGCAACACGAGGACTTCCCAGGAGGTCACCCATCCTAGTACTACTCTCGCCCAAGCACGCTTAACTTCGGAGTTCTGATGGGATCCGGTGCTTTAGTGCTGGTATGATCGCATCCGACATGTTATGCACTCATTTTCCTTTATGCTTGCCCCTCCCGCACCTTGTCTGCTCTATTTTGTACCATGCCCATCCCGCTTTTCCATCCCCACCACCGTTTCCCATCAGAAATAGCCGAGCACGAGTGCCCATAAAAAAATATCGTCGTAACTTCACTATGAATGTCGCCGCCAGACGCAAAAAAAAGGGATGCAACACGAGGACTTCCCAGGAGGTCACCCATCCTAGTACTACTCTCGCCCAAGCACGCTTAACTTCGGAGTTCTGATGGGATCCGGTGCTTTAGTGCTGGTATGATCGCATCCGACATGTTATGCACTCATTTTCCTTTATGCTTGCCCCTCCCGCACCTTGTCTGCTCTATTTTGTACCATGCCCATCCCGCTTTTCCATCCCCACCACCGTTTCCCATCAGAAATAGCCGAGCACGAGTGCCCATAAAAAAATATCGTCGTAACTTCACTATGAATGTCGCCGCCAGACGCAAAAAAAAGGGATGCAACACGAGGACTTCCCAGGAGGTCACCCATCCTAGTACTACTCTCGCCCAAGCACGCTTAACTTCGGAGTTCTGATGGGATCCGGTGCTTTAGTGCTGGTATGATCGCATCCGACATGTTATGCACTCATTTTCCTTTATGCTTGCCCCTCCCGCACCTTGTCTGCTCTATTTTGTACCATGCCCATCCCGCTTTTCCATCCCCACCACCGTTTCCCATCAGAAATAGCCGAGCACGAGTGCCCATAAAAAAATATCGTCGTAACTTCACTATGAATGTCGCCGCCAGACGCAAAAAAAAGGGATGCAACACGAGGACTTCCCAGGAGGTCACCCATCCTAGTACTACTCTCGCCCAAGCACGCTTAACTTCGGAGTTCTGATGGGATCCGGTGCTTTAGTGCTGGTATGATCGCATCCGACATGTTATGCACTCATTTTCCTTTATGCTTGCCCCTCCCGCACCTTGTCTGCTCTATTTTGTACCATGCCCATCCCGCTTTTCCATCCCCACCACCGTTTCCCATCAGAAATAGCCGAGCACGAGTGCCCATAAAAAAATATCGTCGTAACTTCACTATGAATGTCGCCGCCAGACGCAAAAAAAAGGGATGCAACACGAGGACTTCCCAGGAGGTCACCCATCCTAGTACTACTCTCGCCCAAGCACGCTTAACTTCGGAGTTCTGATGGGATCCGGTGCTTTAGTGCTGGTATGATCGCATCCGACATGTTATGCACTCATTTTCCTTTATGCTTGCCCCTCCCGCACCTTGTCTGCTCTATTTTGTACCATGCCCATCCCGCTTTTCCATCCCCACCACCGTTTCCCATCAGAAATAGCCGAGCACGAGTGCCCATAAAAAAATATCGTCGTAACTTCACTATGAATGTCGCCGCCAGACGCAAAAAAAAAGGGATGCAACACGAGGACTTCCCAGGAGGTCACCCATCCTAGTACTACTCTCGCCCAAGCACGCTTAACTTCGGAGTTCTGATGGGATCCGGTGCTTTAGTGCTGGTATGATCGCATCCGACATGTTATGCACTCATTTTCCTTTATGCTTGCCCCTCCCGCACCTTGTCTGCTCTATTTTGTACCATGCCCATCCCGCTTTTCCATCCCCACCACCGTTTCCCATCAGAAATAGCCGAGCACGAGTGCCCATAAAAAAATATCGTCGTAACTTCACTATGAATGTCGCCGCCAGACGCAAAAAAAAGGGATGCAACACGAGGACTTCCCAGGAGGTCACCCATCCTAGTACTACTCTCGCCCAAGCACGCTTAACTTCGGAGTTCTGATGGGATCCGGTGCTTTAGTGCTGGTATGATCGCATCCGACATGTTATGCACTCATTTTCCTTTATGCTTGCCCCTCCCGCACCTTGTCTGCTCTATTTTGTACCATGCCCATCCCGCTTTTCCATCCCCACCACCGTTTCCCATCAGAAATAGCCGAGCACGAGTGCCCATAAAAAAATATCGTCGTAACTTCACTATGAATGTCGCCGCCAGACGCAAAAAAAAGGGATGCAACACGAGGACTTCCCAGGAGGTCACCCATCCTAGTACTACTCTCGCCCAAGCACGCTTAACTTCGGAGTTCTGATGGGATCCGGTGCTTTAGTGCTGGTATGATCGCATCCGACATGTTATGCACTCATTTTCCTTTATGCTTGCCCCTCCCGCACCTTGTCTGCTCTATTTTGTACCATGCCCATCCCGCTTTTCCATCCCCACCACCGTTTCCCATCAGAAATAGCCGAGCACGAGTGCCCATAAAAAAATATCGTCGTAACTTCACTATGAATGTCGCCGCCAGACGCAAAAAAAAGGGATGCAACACGAGGACTTCCCAGGAGGTCACCCATCCTAGTACTACTCTCGCCCAAGCACGCTTAACTTCGGAGTTCTGATGGGATCCGGTGCTTTAGTGCTGGTATGATCGCATCCGACATGTTATGCACTCATTTTCCTTTATGCTTGCCCCTCCCGCACCTTGTCTGCTCTATTTTGTACCATGCCCATCCCGCTTTTCCATCCCCACCACCGTTTCCCATCAGAAATAGCCGAGCACGAGTGCCCATAAAAAAATATCGTCGTAACTTCACTATGAATGTCGCCGCCAGACGCAAAAAAAAGGGATGCAACACGAGGACTTCCCAGGAGGTCACCCATCCTAGTACTACTCTCGCCCAAGCACGCTTAACTTCGGAGTTCTGATGGGATCCGGTGCTTTAGTGCTGGTATGATCGCATCCGACATGTTATGCACTCATTTTCCTTTATGCTTGCCCCTCCCGCACCTTGTCTGCTCTATTTTGTACCATGCCCATCCCGCTTTTCCATCCCCACCACCGTTTCCCATCAGAAATAGCCGAGCACGAGTGCCCATAAAAAAATATCGTCGTAACTTCACTATGAATGTCGCCGCCAGACGCAAAAAAAAGGGATGCAACACGAGGACTTCCCAGGAGGTCACCCATCCTAGTACTACTCTCGCCCAAGCACGCTTAACTTCGGAGTTCTGATGGGATCCGGTGCTTTAGTGCTGGTATGATCGCATCCGACATGTTATGCACTCATTTTCCTTTATGCTTGCCCCTCCCGCACCTTGTCTGCTCTATTTTGTACCATGCCCATCCCGCTTTTCCATCCCCACCACCGTTTCCCATCAGAAATAGCCGAGCACGAGTGCCCATAAAAAAATATCGTCGTAACTTCACTATGAATGTCGCCGCCAGACGCAAAAAAAAGGGATGCAACACGAGGACTTCCCAGGAGGTCACCCATCCTAGTACTACTCTCGCCCAAGCACGCTTAACTTCGGAGTTCTGATGGGATCCGGTGCTTTAGTGCTGGTATGATCGCATCCGACATGTTATGCACTCATTTTCCTTTATGCTTGCCCCTCCCGCACCTTGTCTGCTCTATTTTGTACCATGCCCATCCCGCTTTTCCATCCCCACCACCGTTTCCCATCAGAAATAGCCGAGCACGAGTGCCCATAAAAAAATATCGTCGTAACTTCACTATGAATGTCGCCGCCAGACGCAAAAAAAAGGGATGCAACACGAGGACTTCCCAGGAGGTCACCCATCCTAGTACTACTCTCGCCCAAGCACGCTTAACTTCGGAGTTCTGATGGGATCCGGTGCTTTAGTGCTGGTATGATCGCATCCGACATGTTATGCACTCATTTTCCTTTATGCTTGCCCCTCCCGCACCTTGTCTGCTCTATTTTGTACCATGCCCATCCCGCTTTTCCATCCCCACCACCGTTTCCCATCAGAAATAGCCGAGCACGAGTGCCCATAAAAAAATATCGTCGTAACTTCACTATGAATGTCGCCGCCAGACGCAAAAAAAAGGGATGCAACACGAGGACTTCCCAGGAGGTCACCCATCCTAGTACTACTCTCGCCCAAGCACGCTTAACTTCGGAGTTCTGATGGGATCCGGTGCTTTAGTGCTGGTATGATCGCATCCGACATGTTATGCACTCATTTTCCTTTATGCTTGCCCCTCCCGCACCTTGTCTGCTCTATTTTGTACCATGCCCATCCCGCTTTTCCATCCCCACCACCGTTTCCCATCAGAAATAGCCGAGCACGAGTGCCCATAAAAAAATATCGTCGTAACTTCACTATGAATGTCGCCGCCAGACGCAAAAAAAAGGGATGCAACACGAGGACTTCCCAGGAGGTCACCCATCCTAGTACTACTCTCGCCCAAGCACGCTTAACTTCGGAGTTCTGATGGGATCCGGTGCTTTAGTGCTGGTATGATCGCATCCGACATGTTATGCACTCATTTTCCTTTATGCTTGCCCCTCCCGCACCTTGTCTGCTCTATTTTGTACCATGCCCATCCCGCTTTTCCATCCCCACCACCGTTTCCCATCAGAAATAGCCGAGCACGAGTGCCCATAAAAAAATATCGTCGTAACTTCACTATGAATGTCGCCGCCAGACGCAAAAAAAAGGGATGCAACACGAGGACTTCCCAGGAGGTCACCCATCCTAGTACTACTCTCGCCCAAGCACGCTTAACTTCGGAGTTCTGATGGGATCCGGTGCTTTAGTGCTGGTATGATCGCATCCGACATGTTATGCACTCATTTTCCTTTATGCTTGCCCCTCCCGCACCTTGTCTGCTCTATTTTGTACCATGCCCATCCCGCTTTTCCATCCCCACCACCGTTTCCCATCAGAAATAGCCGAGCACGAGTGCCCATAAAAAAATATCGTCGTAACTTCACTATGAATGTCGCCGCCAGACGCAAAAAAAAGGGATGCAACACGAGGACTTCCCAGGAGGTCACCCATCCTAGTACTACTCTCGCCCAAGCACGCTTAACTTCGGAGTTCTGATGGGATCCGGTGCTTTAGTGCTGGTATGATCGCATCCGACATGTTATGCACTCATTTTCCTTTATGCTTGCCCCTCCCGCACCTTGTCTGCTCTATTTTGTACCATGCCCATCCCGCTTTTCCATCCCCACCACCGTTTCCCATCAGAAATAGCCGAGCACGAGTGCCCATAAAAAAATATCGTCGTAACTTCACTATGAATGTCGCCGCCAGATGCAAAAAAAAGGGATGCAACACGAGGACTTCCCAGGAGGTCACCCATCCTAGTACTACTCTCGCCCAAGCACGCTTAACTTCGGAGTTCTGATGGGATCCGGTGCTTTAGTGCTGGTATGATCGCATCCGACATGTTATGCACTCATTTTCCTTTATGCTTGCCCCTCCCGCACCTTGTCTGCTCTATTTTGTACCATGCCCATCCCGCTTTTCCATCCCCACCACCGTTTCCCATCAGAAATAGCCGAGCACGAGTGCCCATAAAAAAATATCGTCGTAACTTCACTATGAATGTCGCCGCCAGACGCAAAAAAAAGGGATGCAACACGAGGACTTCCCAGGAGGTCACCCATCCTAGTACTACTCTCGCCCAAGCACGCTTAACTTCGGAGTTCTGATGGGATCCGGTGCTTTAGTGCTGGTATGATCGCATCCGACATGTTATGCACTCATTTTCCTTTATGCTTGCCCCTCCCGCACCTTGTCTGCTCTATTTTGTACCATGCCCATCCCGCTTTTCCATCCCCACCACCGTTTCCCATCAGAAATAGCCGAGCACGAGTGCCCATAAAAAAATATCGTCGTAACTTCACTATGAATGTCGCCGCCAGACGCAAAAAAAAGGGATGCAACACGAGGACTTCCCAGGAGGTCACCCATCCTAGTACTACTCTCGCCCAAGCACGCTTAACTTCGGAGTTCTGATGGGATCCGGTGCTTTAGTGCTGGTATGATCGCATCCGACATGTTATGCACTCATTTTCCTTTATGCTTGCCCCTCCCGCACCTTGTCTGCTCTATTTTGTACCATGCCCATCCCGCTTTTCCATCCCCACCACCGTTTCCCATCAGAAATAGCCGAGCACGAGTGCCCATAAAAAAATATCGTCGTAACTTCACTATGAATGTCGCCGCCAGACGCAAAAAAAAGGGATGCAACACGAGGACTTCCCAGGAGGTCACCCATCCTAGTACTACTCTCGCCCAAGCACGCTTAACTTCGGAGTTCTGATGGGATCCGGTGCTTTAGTGCTGGTATGATCGCATCCGACATGTTATGCACTCATTTTCCTTTATGCTTGCCCCTCCCGCACCTTGTCTGCTCTATTTTGTACCATGCCCATCCCGCTTTTCCATCCCCACCACCGTTTCCCATCAGAAATAGCCGAGCACGAGTGCCCATAAAAAAATATCGTCGTAACTTCACTATGAATGTCGCCGCCAGACGCAAAAAAAAGGGATGCAACACGAGGACTTCCCAGGAGGTCACCCATCCTAGTACTACTCTCGCCCAAGCACGCTTAACTTCGGAGTTCTGATGGGATCCGGTGCTTTAGTGCTGGTATGATCGCATCCGACATGTTATGCACTCATTTTCCTTTATGCTTGCCCCTCCCGCACCTTGTCTGCTCTATTTTGTACCATGCCCATCCCGCTTTTCCATCCCCACCACCGTTTCCCATCAGAAATAGCCGAGCACGAGTGCCCATAAAAAAATATCGTCGTAACTTCACTATGAATGTCGCCGCCAGACGCAAAAAAAAGGGATGCAACACGAGGACTTCCCAGGAGGTCACCCATCCTAGTACTACTCTCGCCCAAGCACGCTTAACTTCGGAGTTCTGATGGGATCCGGTGCTTTAGTGCTGGTATGATCGCATCCGACATGTTATGCACTCATTTTCCTTTATGCTTGCCCCTCCCGCACCTTGTCTGCTCTATTTTGTACCATGCCCATCCCGCTTTTCCATCCCCACCACCGTTTCCCATCAGAAATAGCCGAGCACGAGTGCCCATAAAAAAATATCGTCGTAACTTCACTATGAATGTCGCCGCCAGATGCAAAAAAAAAGGGATGCAACACGAGGACTTCCCAGGAGGTCACCCATCCTAGTACTACTCTCGCCCAAGCACGCTTAACTTCGGAGTTCTGATGGGATCCGGTGCTTTAGTGCTGGTATGATCGCATCCGACATGTTATGCACTCATTTTCCTTTATGCTTGCCCCTCCCGCACCTTGTCTGCTCTATTTTGTACCATGCCCATCCCGCTTTTCCATCCCCACCACCGTTTCCCATCAGAAATAGCCGAGCACGAGTGCCCATAAAAAAATATCGTCGTAACTTCACTATGAATGTCGCCGCCAGACGCAAAAAAAAAGGGATGCAACACGAGGACTTCCCAGGAGGTCACCCATCCTAGTACTACTCTCGCCCAAGCACGCTTAACTTCGGAGTTCTGATGGGATCCGGTGCTTTAGTGCTGGTATGATCGCATCCGACATGTTATGCACTCATTTTCCTTTATGCTTGCCCCTCCCGCACCTTGTCTGCTCTATTTTGTACCATGCCCATCCCGCTTTTCCATCCCCACCACCGTTTCCCATCAGAAATAGCCGAGCACGAGTGCCCATAAAAAAATATCGTCGTAACTTCACTATGAATGTCGCCGCCAGACGCAAAAAAAAGGGATGCAACACGAGGACTTCCCAGGAGGTCACCCATCCTAGTACTACTCTCGCCCAAGCACGCTTAACTTCGGAGTTCTGATGGGATCCGGTGCTTTAGTGCTGGTATGATCGCATCCGACATGTTATGCACTCATTTTCCTTTATGCTTGCCCCTCCCGCACCTTGTCTGCTCTATTTTGTACCATGCCCATCCCGCTTTTCCATCCCCACCACCGTTTCCCATCAGAAATAGCCGAGCACGAGTGCCCATAAAAAAATATCGTCGTAACTTCACTATGAATGTCGCCGCCAGCAAAAAAAAGGGATGCAACACGAGGACTTCCCAGGAGGTCACCCATCCTAGTACTACTCTCGCCCAAGCACGCTTAACTTCGGAGTTCTGATGGGATCCGGTGCTTTAGTGCTGGTATGATCGCATCCGACATGTTATGCACTCATTTTCCTTTATGCTTGCCCCTCCCGCACCTTGTCTGCTCTATTTTGTACCATGCCCATCCCGCTTTTCCATCCCCACCACCGTTTCCCATCAGAAATAGCCGAGCACGAGTGCCCATAAAAAAATATCGTCGTAACTTCACTATGAATGTCGCCGCCAGATGCAAAAAAAAGGGATGCAACACGAGGACTTCCCAGGAGGTCACCCATCCTAGTACTACTCTCGCCCAAGCACGCTTAACTTCGGAGTTCTGATGGGATCCGGTGCTTTAGTGCTGGTATGATCGCATCCGACATGTTATGCACTCATTTTCCTTTATGCTTGCCCCTCCCGCACCTTGTCTGCTCTATTTTGTACCATGCCCATCCCGCTTTTCCATCCCCACCACCGTTTCCCATCAGAAATAGCCGAGCACGAGTGCCCATAAAAAAATATCGTCGTAACTTCACTATGAATGTCGCCGCCAGACGCAAAAAAAAGGGATGCAACACGAGGACTTCCCAGGAGGTCACCCATCCTAGTACTACTCTCGCCCAAGCACGCTTAACTTCGGAGTTCTGATGGGATCCGGTGCTTTAGTGCTGGTATGATCGCATCCGACATGTTATGCACTCATTTTCCTTTATGCTTGCCCCTCCCGCACCTTGTCTGCTCTATTTTGTACCATGCCCATCCCGCTTTTCCATCCCCACCACCGTTTCCCATCAGAAATAGCCGAGCACGAGTGCCCATAAAAAAATATCGTCGTAACTTCACTATGAATGTCGCCGCCAGACGCAAAAAAAAGGGATGCAACACGAGGACTTCCCAGGAGGTCACCCATCCTAGTACTACTCTCGCCCAAGCACGCTTAACTTCGGAGTTCTGATGGGATCCGGTGCTTTAGTGCTGGTATGATCGCATCCGACATGTTATGCACTCATTTTCCTTTATGCTTGCCCCTCCCGCACCTTGTCTGCTCTATTTTGTACCATGCCCATCCCGCTTTTCCATCCCCACCACCGTTTCCCATCAGAAATAGCCGAGCACGAGTGCCCATAAAAAAATATCGTCGTAACTTCACTATGAATGTCGCCGCCAGACGCAAAAAAAAGGGATGCAACACGAGGACTTCCCAGGAGGTCACCCATCCTAGTACTACTCTCGCCCAAGCACGCTTAACTTCGGAGTTCTGATGGGATCCGGTGCTTTAGTGCTGGTATGATCGCATCCGACATGTTATGCACTCATTTTCCTTTATGCTTGCCCCTCCCGCACCTTGTCTGCTCTATTTTGTACCATGCCCATCCCGCTTTTCCATCCCCACCACCGTTTCCCATCAGAAATAGCCGAGCACGAGTGCCCATAAAAAAATATCGTCGTAACTTCACTATGAATGTCGCCGCCAGACGCAAAAAAAAGGGATGCAACACGAGGACTTCCCAGGAGGTCACCCATCCTAGTACTACTCTCGCCCAAGCACGCTTAACTTCGGAGTTCTGATGGGATCCGGTGCTTTAGTGCTGGTATGATCGCATCCGACATGTTATGCACTCATTTTCCTTTATGCTTGCCCCTCCCGCACCTTGTCTGCTCTATTTTGTACCATGCCCATCCCGCTTTTCCATCCCCACCACCGTTTCCCATCAGAAATAGCCGAGCACGAGTGCCCATAAAAAAATATCGTCGTAACTTCACTATGAATGTCGCCGCCAGATGCAAAAAAAAGGGATGCAACACGAGGACTTCCCAGGAGGTCACCCATCCTAGTACTACTCTCGCCCAAGCACGCTTAACTTCGGAGTTCTGATGGGATCCGGTGCTTTAGTGCTGGTATGATCGCATCCGACATGTTATGCACTCATTTTCCTTTATGCTTGCCCCTCCCGCACCTTGTCTGCTCTATTTTGTACCATGCCCATCCCGCTTTTCCATCCCCACCACCGTTTCCCATCAGAAATAGCCGAGCACGAGTGCCCATAAAAAAATATCGTCGTAACTTCACTATGAATGTCGCCGCCAGACGCAAAAAAAAGGGATGCAACACGAGGACTTCCCAGGAGGTCACCCATCCTAGTACTACTCTCGCCCAAGCACGCTTAACTTCGGAGTTCTGATGGGATCCGGTGCTTTAGTGCTGGTATGATCGCATCCGACATGTTATGCACTCATTTTCCTTTATGCTTGCCCCTCCCGCACCTTGTCTGCTCTATTTTGTACCATGCCCATCCCGCTTTTCCATCCCCACCACCGTTTCCCATCAGAAATAGCCGAGCACGAGTGCCCATAAAAAAATATCGTCGTAACTTCACTATGAATGTCGCCGCCAGATGCAAAAAAAAGGGATGCAACACGAGGACTTCCCAGGAGGTCACCCATCCTAGTACTACTCTCGCCCAAGCACGCTTAACTTCGGAGTTCTGATGGGATCCGGTGCTTTAGTGCTGGTATGATCGCATCCGACATGTTATGCACTCATTTTCCTTTATGCTTGCCCCTCCCGCACCTTGTCTGCTCTATTTTGTACCATGCCCATCCCGCTTTTCCATCCCCACCACCGTTTCCCATCAGAAATAGCCGAGCACGAGTGCCCATAAAAAAATATCGTCGTAACTTCACTATGAATGTCGCCGCCAGACGCAAAAAAAAGGGATGCAACACGAGGACTTCCCAGGAGGTCACCCATCCTAGTACTACTCTCGCCCAAGCACGCTTAACTTCGGAGTTCTGATGGGATCCGGTGCTTTAGTGCTGGTATGATCGCATCCGACATGTTATGCACTCATTTTCCTTTATGCTTGCCCCTCCCGCACCTTGTCTGCTCTATTTTGTACCATGCCCATCCCGCTTTTCCATCCCCACCACCGTTTCCCATCAGAAATAGCCGAGCACGAGTGCCCATAAAAAAATATCGTCGTAACTTCACTATGAATGTCGCCGCCAGACGCAAAAAAAAGGGATGCAACACGAGGACTTCCCAGGAGGTCACCCATCCTAGTACTACTCTCGCCCAAGCACGCTTAACTTCGGAGTTCTGATGGGATCCGGTGCTTTAGTGCTGGTATGATCGCATCCGACATGTTATGCACTCATTTTCCTTTATGCTTGCCCCTCCCGCACCTTGTCTGCTCTATTTTGTACCATGCCCATCCCGCTTTTCCATCCCCACCACCGTTTCCCATCAGAAATAGCCGAGCACGAGTGCCCATAAAAAAATATCGTCGTAACTTCACTATGAATGTCGCCGCCAGATGCAAAAAAAAGGGATGCAACACGAGGACTTCCCAGGAGGTCACCCATCCTAGTACTACTCTCGCCCAAGCACGCTTAACTTCGGAGTTCTGATGGGATCCGGTGCTTTAGTGCTGGTATGATCGCATCCGACATGTTATGCACTCATTTTCCTTTATGCTTGCCCCTCCCGCACCTTGTCTGCTCTATTTTGTACCATGCCCATCCCGCTTTTCCATCCCCACCACCGTTTCCCATCAGAAATAGCCGAGCACGAGTGCCCATAAAAAAATATCGTCGTAACTTCACTATGAATGTCGCCGCCAGACGCAAAAAAAAGGGATGCAACACGAGGACTTCCCAGGAGGTCACCCATCCTAGTACTACTCTCGCCCAAGCACGCTTAACTTCGGAGTTCTGATGGGATCCGGTGCTTTAGTGCTGGTATGATCGCATCCGACATGTTATGCACTCATTTTCCTTTATGCTTGCCCCTCCCGCACCTTGTCTGCTCTATTTTGTACCATGCCCATCCCGCTTTTCCATCCCCACCACCGTTTCCCATCAGAAATAGCCGAGCACGAGTGCCCATAAAAAAATATCGTCGTAACTTCACTATGAATGTCGCCGCCAGACGCAAAAAAAAGGGATGCAACACGAGGACTTCCCAGGAGGTCACCCATCCTAGTACTACTCTCGCCCAAGCACGCTTAACTTCGGAGTTCTGATGGGATCCGGTGCTTTAGTGCTGGTATGATCGCATCCGACATGTTATGCACTCATTTTCCTTTATGCTTGCCCCTCCCGCACCTTGTCTGCTCTATTTTGTACCATGCCCATCCCGCTTTTCCATCCCCACCACCGTTTCCCATCAGAAATAGCCGAGCACGAGTGCCCATAAAAAAATATCGTCGTAACTTCACTATGAATGTCGCCGCCAGACGCAAAAAAAAGGGATGCAACACGAGGACTTCCCAGGAGGTCACCCATCCTAGTACTACTCTCGCCCAAGCACGCTTAACTTCGGAGTTCTGATGGGATCCGGTGCTTTAGTGCTGGTATGATCGCATCCGACATGTTATGCACTCATTTTCCTTTATGCTTGCCCCTCCCGCACCTTGTCTGCTCTATTTTGTACCATGCCCATCCCGCTTTTCCATCCCCACCACCGTTTCCCATCAGAAATAGCCGAGCACGAGTGCCCATAAAAAAATATCGTCGTAACTTCACTATGAATGTCGCCGCCAGACGCAAAAAAAAGGGATGCAACACGAGGACTTCCCAGGAGGTCACCCATCCTAGTACTACTCTCGCCCAAGCACGCTTAACTTCGGAGTTCTGATGGGATCCGGTGCTTTAGTGCTGGTATGATCGCATCCGACATGTTATGCACTCATTTTCCTTTATGCTTGCCCCTCCCGCACCTTGTCTGCTCTATTTTGTACCATGCCCATCCCGCTTTTCCATCCCCACCACCGTTTCCCATCAGAAATAGCCGAGCACGAGTGCCCATAAAAAAATATCGTCGTAACTTCACTATGAATGTCGCCGCCAGACGCAAAAAAAAGGGATGCAACACGAGGACTTCCCAGGAGGTCACCCATCCTAGTACTACTCTCGCCCAAGCACGCTTAACTTCGGAGTTCTGATGGGATCCGGTGCTTTAGTGCTGGTATGATCGCATCCGACATGTTATGCACTCATTTTCCTTTATGCTTGCCCCTCCCGCACCTTGTCTGCTCTATTTTGTACCATGCCCATCCCGCTTTTCCATCCCCACCACCGTTTCCCATCAGAAATAGCCGAGCACGAGTGCCCATAAAAAAATATCGTCGTAACTTCACTATGAATGTCGCCGCCAGACGCAAAAAAAAGGGATGCAACACGAGGACTTCCCAGGAGGTCACCCATCCTAGTACTACTCTCGCCCAAGCACGCTTAACTTCGGAGTTCTGATGGGATCCGGTGCTTTAGTGCTGGTATGATCGCATCCGACATGTTATGCACTCATTTTCCTTTATGCTTGCCCCTCCCGCACCTTGTCTGCTCTATTTTGTACCATGCCCATCCCGCTTTTCCATCCCCACCACCGTTTCCCATCAGAAATAGCCGAGCACGAGTGCCCATAAAAAAATATCGTCGTAACTTCACTATGAATGTCGCCGCCAGACGCAAAAAAAAGGGATGCAACACGAGGACTTCCCAGGAGGTCACCCATCCTAGTACTACTCTCGCCCAAGCACGCTTAACTTCGGAGTTCTGATGGGATCCGGTGCTTTAGTGCTGGTATGATCGCATCCGACATGTTATGCACTCATTTTCCTTTATGCTTGCCCCTCCCGCACCTTGTCTGCTCTATTTTGTACCATGCCCATCCCGCTTTTCCATCCCCACCACCGTTTCCCATCAGAAATAGCCGAGCACGAGTGCCCATAAAAAAATATCGTCGTAACTTCACTATGAATGTCGCCGCCAGACGCAAAAAAAAGGGATGCAACACGAGGACTTCCCAGGAGGTCACCCATCCTAGTACTACTCTCGCCCAAGCACGCTTAACTTCGGAGTTCTGATGGGATCCGGTGCTTTAGTGCTGGTATGATCGCATCCGACATGTTATGCACTCATTTTCCTTTATGCTTGCCCCTCCCGCACCTTGTCTGCTCTATTTTGTACCATGCCCATCCCGCTTTTCCATCCCCACCACCGTTTCCCATCAGAAATAGCCGAGCACGAGTGCCCATAAAAAAATATCGTCGTAACTTCACTATGAATGTCGCCGCCAGACGCAAAAAAAAGGGATGCAACACGAGGACTTCCCAGGAGGTCACCCATCCTAGTACTACTCTCGCCCAAGCACGCTTAACTTCGGAGTTCTGATGGGATCCGGTGCTTTAGTGCTGGTATGATCGCATCCGACATGTTATGCACTCATTTTCCTTTATGCTTGCCCCTCCCGCACCTTGTCTGCTCTATTTTGTACCATGCCCATCCCGCTTTTCCATCCCCACCACCGTTTCCCATCAGAAATAGCCGAGCACGAGTGCCCATAAAAAAATATCGTCGTAACTTCACTATGAATGTCGCCGCCAGACGCAAAAAAAAGGGATGCAACACGAGGACTTCCCAGGAGGTCACCCATCCTAGTACTACTCTCGCCCAAGCACGCTTAACTTCGGAGTTCTGATGGGATCCGGTGCTTTAGTGCTGGTATGATCGCATCCGACATGTTATGCACTCATTTTCCTTTATGCTTGCCCCTCCCGCACCTTGTCTGCTCTATTTTGTACCATGCCCATCCCGCTTTTCCATCCCCACCACCGTTTCCCATCAGAAATAGCCGAGCACGAGTGCCCATAAAAAAATATCGTCGTAACTTCACTATGAATGTCGCCGCCAGACGCAAAAAAAAGGGATGCAACACGAGGACTTCCCAGGAGGTCACCCATCCTAGTACTACTCTCGCCCAAGCACGCTTAACTTCGGAGTTCTGATGGGATCCGGTGCTTTAGTGCTGGTATGATCGCATCCGACATGTTATGCACTCATTTTCCTTTATGCTTGCCCCTCCCGCACCTTGTCTGCTCTATTTTGTACCATGCCCATCCCGCTTTTCCATCCCCACCACCGTTTCCCATCAGAAATAGCCGAGCACGAGTGCCCATAAAAAAATATCGTCGTAACTTCACTATGAATGTCGCCGCCAGACGCAAAAAAAAGGGATGCAACACGAGGACTTCCCAGGAGGTCACCCATCCTAGTACTACTCTCGCCCAAGCACGCTTAACTTCGGAGTTCTGATGGGATCCGGTGCTTTAGTGCTGGTATGATCGCATCCGACATGTTATGCACTCATTTTCCTTTATGCTTGCCCCTCCCGCACCTTGTCTGCTCTATTTTGTACCATGCCCATCCCGCTTTTCCATCCCCACCACCGTTTCCCATCAGAAATAGCCGAGCACGAGTGCCCATAAAAAAATATCGTCGTAACTTCACTATGAATGTCGCCGCCAGACGCAAAAAAAAGGGATGCAACACGAGGACTTCCCAGGAGGTCACCCATCCTAGTACTACTCTCGCCCAAGCACGCTTAACTTCGGAGTTCTGATGGGATCCGGTGCTTTAGTGCTGGTATGATCGCATCCGACATGTTATGCACTCATTTTCCTTTATGCTTGCCCCTCCCGCACCTTGTCTGCTCTATTTTGTACCATGCCCATCCCGCTTTTCCATCCCCACCACCGTTTCCCATCAGAAATAGCCGAGCACGAGTGCCCATAAAAAAATATCGTCGTAACTTCACTATGAATGTCGCCGCCAGACGCAAAAAAAAGGGATGCAACACGAGGACTTCCCAGGAGGTCACCCATCCTAGTACTACTCTCGCCCAAGCACGCTTAACTTCGGAGTTCTGATGGGATCCGGTGCTTTAGTGCTGGTATGATCGCATCCGACATGTTATGCACTCATTTTCCTTTATGCTTGCCCCTCCCGCACCTTGTCTGCTCTATTTTGTACCATGCCCATCCCGCTTTTCCATCCCCACCACCGTTTCCCATCAGAAATAGCCGAGCACGAGTGCCCATAAAAAAATATCGTCGTAACTTCACTATGAATGTCGCCGCCAGACGCAAAAAAAAGGGATGCAACACGAGGACTTCCCAGGAGGTCACCCATCCTAGTACTACTCTCGCCCAAGCACGCTTAACTTCGGAGTTCTGATGGGATCCGGTGCTTTAGTGCTGGTATGATCGCATCCGACATGTTATGCACTCATTTTCCTTTATGCTTGCCCCTCCCGCACCTTGTCTGCTCTATTTTGTACCATGCCCATCCCGCTTTTCCATCCCCACCACCGTTTCCCATCAGAAATAGCCGAGCACGAGTGCCCATAAAAAAATATCGTCGTAACTTCACTATGAATGTCGCCGCCAGACGCAAAAAAAAGGGATGCAACACGAGGACTTCCCAGGAGGTCACCCATCCTAGTACTACTCTCGCCCAAGCACGCTTAACTTCGGAGTTCTGATGGGATCCGGTGCTTTAGTGCTGGTATGATCGCATCCGACATGTTATGCACTCATTTTCCTTTATGCTTGCCCCTCCCGCACCTTGTCTGCTCTATTTTGTACCATGCCCATCCCGCTTTTCCATCCCCACCACCGTTTCCCATCAGAAATAGCCGAGCACGAGTGCCCATAAAAAAATATCGTCGTAACTTCACTATGAATGTCGCCGCCAGACGCAAAAAAAAGGGATGCAACACGAGGACTTCCCAGGAGGTCACCCATCCTAGTACTACTCTCGCCCAAGCACGCTTAACTTCGGAGTTCTGATGGGATCCGGTGCTTTAGTGCTGGTATGATCGCATCCGACATGTTATGCACTCATTTTCCTTTATGCTTGCCCCTCCCGCACCTTGTCTGCTCTATTTTGTACCATGCCCATCCCGCTTTTCCATCCCCACCACCGTTTCCCATCAGAAATAGCCGAGCACGAGTGCCCATAAAAAAATATCGTCGTAACTTCACTATGAATGTCGCCGCCAGACGCAAAAAAAAGGGATGCAACACGAGGACTTCCCAGGAGGTCACCCATCCTAGTACTACTCTCGCCCAAGCACGCTTAACTTCGGAGTTCTGATGGGATCCGGTGCTTTAGTGCTGGTATGATCGCATCCGACATGTTATGCACTCATTTTCCTTTATGCTTGCCCCTCCCGCACCTTGTCTGCTCTATTTTGTACCATGCCCATCCCGCTTTTCCATCCCCACCACCGTTTCCCATCAGAAATAGCCGAGCACGAGTGCCCATAAAAAAATATCGTCGTAACTTCACTATGAATGTCGCCGCCAGACGCAAAAAAAAGGGATGCAACACGAGGACTTCCCAGGAGGTCACCCATCCTAGTACTACTCTCGCCCAAGCACGCTTAACTTCGGAGTTCTGATGGGATCCGGTGCTTTAGTGCTGGTATGATCGCATCCGACATGTTATGCACTCATTTTCCTTTATGCTTGCCCCTCCCGCACCTTGTCTGCTCTATTTTGTACCATGCCCATCCCGCTTTTCCATCCCCACCACCGTTTCCCATCAGAAATAGCCGAGCACGAGTGCCCATAAAAAAATATCGTCGTAACTTCACTATGAATGTCGCCGCCAGACGCAAAAAAAAGGGATGCAACACGAGGACTTCCCAGGAGGTCACCCATCCTAGTACTACTCTCGCCCAAGCACGCTTAACTTCGGAGTTCTGATGGGATCCGGTGCTTTAGTGCTGGTATGATCGCATCCGACATGTTATGCACTCATTTTCCTTTATGCTTGCCCCTCCCGCACCTTGTCTGCTCTATTTTGTACCATGCCCATCCCGCTTTTCCATCCCCACCACCGTTTCCCATCAGAAATAGCCGAGCACGAGTGCCCATAAAAAAATATCGTCGTAACTTCACTATGAATGTCGCCGCCAGACGCAAAAAAAAGGGATGCAACACGAGGACTTCCCAGGAGGTCACCCATCCTAGTACTACTCTCGCCCAAGCACGCTTAACTTCGGAGTTCTGATGGGATCCGGTGCTTTAGTGCTGGTATGATCGCATCCGACATGTTATGCACTCATTTTCCTTTATGCTTGCCCCTCCCGCACCTTGTCTGCTCTATTTTGTACCATGCCCATCCCGCTTTTCCATCCCCACCACCGTTTCCCATCAGAAATAGCCGAGCACGAGTGCCCATAAAAAAATATCGTCGTAACTTCACTATGAATGTCGCCGCCAGACGCAAAAAAAAGGGATGCAACACGAGGACTTCCCAGGAGGTCACCCATCCTAGTACTACTCTCGCCCAAGCACGCTTAACTTCGGAGTTCTGATGGGATCCGGTGCTTTAGTGCTGGTATGATCGCATCCGACATGTTATGCACTCATTTTCCTTTATGCTTGCCCCTCCCGCACCTTGTCTGCTCTATTTTGTACCATGCCCATCCCGCTTTTCCATCCCCACCACCGTTTCCCATCAGAAATAGCCGAGCACGAGTGCCCATAAAAAAATATCGTCGTAACTTCACTATGAATGTCGCCGCCAGACGCAAAAAAAAGGGATGCAACACGAGGACTTCCCAGGAGGTCACCCATCCTAGTACTACTCTCGCCCAAGCACGCTTAACTTCGGAGTTCTGATGGGATCCGGTGCTTTAGTGCTGGTATGATCGCATCCGACATGTTATGCACTCATTTTCCTTTATGCTTGCCCCTCCCGCACCTTGTCTGCTCTATTTTGTACCATGCCCATCCCGCTTTTCCATCCCCACCACCGTTTCCCATCAGAAATAGCCGAGCACGAGTGCCCATAAAAAAATATCGTCGTAACTTCACTATGAATGTCGCCGCCAGACGCAAAAAAAAGGGATGCAACACGAGGACTTCCCAGGAGGTCACCCATCCTAGTACTACTCTCGCCCAAGCACGCTTAACTTCGGAGTTCTGATGGGATCCGGTGCTTTAGTGCTGGTATGATCGCATCCGACATGTTATGCACTCATTTTCCTTTATGCTTGCCCCTCCCGCACCTTGTCTGCTCTATTTTGTACCATGCCCATCCCGCTTTTCCATCCCCACCACCGTTTCCCATCAGAAATAGCCGAGCACGAGTGCCCATAAAAAAATATCGTCGTAACTTCACTATGAATGTCGCCGCCAGACGCAAAAAAAAGGGATGCAACACGAGGACTTCCCAGGAGGTCACCCATCCTAGTACTACTCTCGCCCAAGCACGCTTAACTTCGGAGTTCTGATGGGATCCGGTGCTTTAGTGCTGGTATGATCGCATCCGACATGTTATGCACTCATTTTCCTTTATGCTTGCCCCTCCCGCACCTTGTCTGCTCTATTTTGTACCATGCCCATCCCGCTTTTCCATCCCCACCACCGTTTCCCATCAGAAATAGCCGAGCACGAGTGCCCATAAAAAAATATCGTCGTAACTTCACTATGAATGTCGCCGCCAGACGCAAAAAAAAGGGATGCAACACGAGGACTTCCCAGGAGGTCACCCATCCTAGTACTACTCTCGCCCAAGCACGCTTAACTTCGGAGTTCTGATGGGATCCGGTGCTTTAGTGCTGGTATGATCGCATCCGACATGTTATGCACTCATTTTCCTTTATGCTTGCCCCTCCCGCACCTTGTCTGCTCTATTTTGTACCATGCCCATCCCGCTTTTCCATCCCCACCACCGTTTCCCATCAGAAATAGCCGAGCACGAGTGCCCATAAAAAAATATCGTCGTAACTTCACTATGAATGTCGCCGCCAGACGCAAAAAAAAAGGGATGCAACACGAGGACTTCCCAGGAGGTCACCCATCCTAGTACTACTCTCGCCCAAGCACGCTTAACTTCGGAGTTCTGATGGGATCCGGTGCTTTAGTGCTGGTATGATCGCATCCGACATGTTATGCACTCATTTTCCTTTATGCTTGCCCCTCCCGCACCTTGTCTGCTCTATTTTGTACCATGCCCATCCCGCTTTTCCATCCCCACCACCGTTTCCCATCAGAAATAGCCGAGCACGAGTGCCCATAAAAAAATATCGTCGTAACTTCACTATGAATGTCGCCGCCAGACGCAAAAAAAAGGGATGCAACACGAGGACTTCCCAGGAGGTCACCCATCCTAGTACTACTCTCGCCCAAGCACGCTTAACTTCGGAGTTCTGATGGGATCCGGTGCTTTAGTGCTGGTATGATCGCATCCGACATGTTATGCACTCATTTTCCTTTATGCTTGCCCCTCCCGCACCTTGTCTGCTCTATTTTGTACCATGCCCATCCCGCTTTTCCATCCCCACCACCGTTTCCCATCAGAAATAGCCGAGCACGAGTGCCCATAAAAAAATATCGTCGTAACTTCACTATGAATGTCGCCGCCAGACGCAAAAAAAAGGGATGCAACACGAGGACTTCCCAGGAGGTCACCCATCCTAGTACTACTCTCGCCCAAGCACGCTTAACTTCGGAGTTCTGATGGGATCCGGTGCTTTAGTGCTGGTATGATCGCATCCGACATGTTATGCACTCATTTTCCTTTATGCTTGCCCCTCCCGCACCTTGTCTGCTCTATTTTGTACCATGCCCATCCCGCTTTTCCATCCCCACCACCGTTTCCCATCAGAAATAGCCGAGCACGAGTGCCCATAAAAAAATATCGTCGTAACTTCACTATGAATGTCGCCGCCAGACGCAAAAAAAAGGGATGCAACACGAGGACTTCCCAGGAGGTCACCCATCCTAGTACTACTCTCGCCCAAGCACGCTTAACTTCGGAGTTCTGATGGGATCCGGTGCTTTAGTGCTGGTATGATCGCATCCGACATGTTATGCACTCATTTTCCTTTATGCTTGCCCCTCCCGCACCTTGTCTGCTCTATTTTGTACCATGCCCATCCCGCTTTTCCATCCCCACCACCGTTTCCCATCAGAAATAGCCGAGCACGAGTGCCCATAAAAAAATATCGTCGTAACTTCACTATGAATGTCGCCGCCAGATGCAAAAAAAAGGGATGCAACACGAGGACTTCCCAGGAGGTCACCCATCCTAGTACTACTCTCGCCCAAGCACGCTTAACTTCGGAGTTCTGATGGGATCCGGTGCTTTAGTGCTGGTATGATCGCATCCGACATGTTATGCACTCATTTTCCTTTATGCTTGCCCCTCCCGCACCTTGTCTGCTCTATTTTGTACCATGCCCATCCCGCTTTTCCATCCCCACCACCGTTTCCCATCAGAAATAGCCGAGCACGAGTGCCCATAAAAAAATATCGTCGTAACTTCACTATGAATGTCGCCGCCAGACGCAAAAAAAAGGGATGCAACACGAGGACTTCCCAGGAGGTCACCCATCCTAGTACTACTCTCGCCCAAGCACGCTTAACTTCGGAGTTCTGATGGGATCCGGTGCTTTAGTGCTGGTATGATCGCATCCGACATGTTATGCACTCATTTTCCTTTATGCTTGCCCCTCCCGCACCTTGTCTGCTCTATTTTGTACCATGCCCATCCCGCTTTTCCATCCCCACCACCGTTTCCCATCAGAAATAGCCGAGCACGAGTGCCCATAAAAAAATATCGTCGTAACTTCACTATGAATGTCGCCGCCAGACGCAAAAAAAAGGGATGCAACACGAGGACTTCCCAGGAGGTCACCCATCCTAGTACTACTCTCGCCCAAGCACGCTTAACTTCGGAGTTCTGATGGGATCCGGTGCTTTAGTGCTGGTATGATCGCATCCGACATGTTATGCACTCATTTTCCTTTATGCTTGCCCCTCCCGCACCTTGTCTGCTCTATTTTGTACCATGCCCATCCCGCTTTTCCATCCCCACCACCGTTTCCCATCAGAAATAGCCGAGCACGAGTGCCCATAAAAAAATATCGTCGTAACTTCACTATGAATGTCGCCGCCAGACGCAAAAAAAAGGGATGCAACACGAGGACTTCCCAGGAGGTCACCCATCCTAGTACTACTCTCGCCCAAGCACGCTTAACTTCGGAGTTCTGATGGGATCCGGTGCTTTAGTGCTGGTATGATCGCATCCGACATGTTATGCACTCATTTTCCTTTATGCTTGCCCCTCCCGCACCTTGTCTGCTCTATTTTGTACCATGCCCATCCCGCTTTTCCATCCCCACCACCGTTTCCCATCAGAAATAGCCGAGCACGAGTGCCCATAAAAAAATATCGTCGTAACTTCACTATGAATGTCGCCGCCAGACGCAAAAAAAAGGGATGCAACACGAGGACTTCCCAGGAGGTCACCCATCCTAGTACTACTCTCGCCCAAGCACGCTTAACTTCGGAGTTCTGATGGGATCCGGTGCTTTAGTGCTGGTATGATCGCATCCGACATGTTATGCACTCATTTTCCTTTATGCTTGCCCCTCCCGCACCTTGTCTGCTCTATTTTGTACCATGCCCATCCCGCTTTTCCATCCCCACCACCGTTTCCCATCAGAAATAGCCGAGCACGAGTGCCCATAAAAAAATATCGTCGTAACTTCACTATGAATGTCGCCGCCAGACGCAAAAAAAAGGGATGCAACACGAGGACTTCCCAGGAGGTCACCCATCCTAGTACTACTCTCGCCCAAGCACGCTTAACTTCGGAGTTCTGATGGGATCCGGTGCTTTAGTGCTGGTATGATCGCATCCGACATGTTATGCACTCATTTTCCTTTATGCTTGCCCCTCCCGCACCTTGTCTGCTCTATTTTGTACCATGCCCATCCCGCTTTTCCATCCCCACCACCGTTTCCCATCAGAAATAGCCGAGCACGAGTGCCCATAAAAAAATATCGTCGTAACTTCACTATGAATGTCGCCGCCAGACGCAAAAAAAAGGGATGCAACACGAGGACTTCCCAGGAGGTCACCCATCCTAGTACTACTCTCGCCCAAGCACGCTTAACTTCGGAGTTCTGATGGGATCCGGTGCTTTAGTGCTGGTATGATCGCATCCGACATGTTATGCACTCATTTTCCTTTATGCTTGCCCCTCCCGCACCTTGTCTGCTCTATTTTGTACCATGCCCATCCCGCTTTTCCATCCCCACCACCGTTTCCCATCAGAAATAGCCGAGCACGAGTGCCCATAAAAAAATATCGTCGTAACTTCACTATGAATGTCGCCGCCAGACGCAAAAAAAAGGGATGCAACACGAGGACTTCCCAGGAGGTCACCCATCCTAGTACTACTCTCGCCCAAGCACGCTTAACTTCGGAGTTCTGATGGGATCCGGTGCTTTAGTGCTGGTATGATCGCATCCGACATGTTATGCACTCATTTTCCTTTATGCTTGCCCCTCCCGCACCTTGTCTGCTCTATTTTGTACCATGCCCATCCCGCTTTTCCATCCCCACCACCGTTTCCCATCAGAAATAGCCGAGCACGAGTGCCCATAAAAAAATATCGTCGTAACTTCACTATGAATGTCGCCGCCAGACGCAAAAAAAAGGGATGCAACACGAGGACTTCCCAGGAGGTCACCCATCCTAGTACTACTCTCGCCCAAGCACGCTTAACTTCGGAGTTCTGATGGGATCCGGTGCTTTAGTGCTGGTATGATCGCATCCGACATGTTATGCACTCATTTTCCTTTATGCTTGCCCCTCCCGCACCTTGTCTGCTCTATTTTGTACCATGCCCATCCCGCTTTTCCATCCCCACCACCGTTTCCCATCAGAAATAGCCGAGCACGAGTGCCCATAAAAAAATATCGTCGTAACTTCACTATGAATGTCGCCGCCAGACGCAAAAAAAAGGGATGCAACACGAGGACTTCCCAGGAGGTCACCCATCCTAGTACTACTCTCGCCCAAGCACGCTTAACTTCGGAGTTCTGATGGGATCCGGTGCTTTAGTGCTGGTATGATCGCATCCGACATGTTATGCACTCATTTTCCTTTATGCTTGCCCCTCCCGCACCTTGTCTGCTCTATTTTGTACCATGCCCATCCCGCTTTTCCATCCCCACCACCGTTTCCCATCAGAAATAGCCGAGCACGAGTGCCCATAAAAAAATATCGTCGTAACTTCACTATGAATGTCGCCGCCAGACGCAAAAAAAAGGGATGCAACACGAGGACTTCCCAGGAGGTCACCCATCCTAGTACTACTCTCGCCCAAGCACGCTTAACTTCGGAGTTCTGATGGGATCCGGTGCTTTAGTGCTGGTATGATCGCATCCGACATGTTATGCACTCATTTTCCTTTATGCTTGCCCCTCCCGCACCTTGTCTGCTCTATTTTGTACCATGCCCATCCCGCTTTTCCATCCCCACCACCGTTTCCCATCAGAAATAGCCGAGCACGAGTGCCCATAAAAAAATATCGTCGTAACTTCACTATGAATGTCGCCGCCAGACGCAAAAAAAAGGGATGCAACACGAGGACTTCCCAGGAGGTCACCCATCCTAGTACTACTCTCGCCCAAGCACGCTTAACTTCGGAGTTCTGATGGGATCCGGTGCTTTAGTGCTGGTATGATCGCATCCGACATGTTATGCACTCATTTTCCTTTATGCTTGCCCCTCCCGCACCTTGTCTGCTCTATTTTGTACCATGCCCATCCCGCTTTTCCATCCCCACCACCGTTTCCCATCAGAAATAGCCGAGCACGAGTGCCCATAAAAAAATATCGTCGTAACTTCACTATGAATGTCGCCGCCAGACGCAAAAAAAAGGGATGCAACACGAGGACTTCCCAGGAGGTCACCCATCCTAGTACTACTCTCGCCCAAGCACGCTTAACTTCGGAGTTCTGATGGGATCCGGTGCTTTAGTGCTGGTATGATCGCATCCGACATGTTATGCACTCATTTTCCTTTATGCTTGCCCCTCCCGCACCTTGTCTGCTCTATTTTGTACCATGCCCATCCCGCTTTTCCATCCCCACCACCGTTTCCCATCAGAAATAGCCGAGCACGAGTGCCCATAAAAAAATATCGTCGTAACTTCACTATGAATGTCGCCGCCAGACGCAAAAAAAAAGGGATGCAACACGAGGACTTCCCAGGAGGTCACCCATCCTAGTACTACTCTCGCCCAAGCACGCTTAACTTCGGAGTTCTGATGGGATCCGGTGCTTTAGTGCTGGTATGATCGCATCCGACATGTTATGCACTCATTTTCCTTTATGCTTGCCCCTCCCGCACCTTGTCTGCTCTATTTTGTACCATGCCCATCCCGCTTTTCCATCCCCACCACCGTTTCCCATCAGAAATAGCCGAGCACGAGTGCCCATAAAAAAATATCGTCGTAACTTCACTATGAATGTCGCCGCCAGACGCAAAAAAAAGGGATGCAACACGAGGACTTCCCAGGAGGTCACCCATCCTAGTACTACTCTCGCCCAAGCACGCACCTTGTCTGCTCTATTTTGTACCATGCCCATCCCGCTTTTCCATCCCCACCACCGTTTCCCATCAGAAATAGCCGAGCACGAGTGCCCATAAAAAAATATCGTCGTAACTTCACTATGAATGTCGCCGCCAGACGCAAAAAAAAGGGATGCAACACGAGGACTTCCCAGGAGGTCACCCATCCTAGTACTACTCTCGCCCAAGCACGCTTAACTTCGGAGTTCTGATGGGATCCGGTGCTTTAGTGCTGGTATGATCGCATCCGACATGTTATGCACTCATTTTCCTTTATGCTTGCCCCTCCCGCACCTTGTCTGCTCTATTTTGTACCATGCCCATCCCGCTTTTCCATCCCCACCACCGTTTCCCATCAGAAATAGCCGAGCACGAGTGCCCATAAAAAAATATCGTCGTAACTTCACTATGAATGTCGCCGCCAGACGCAAAAAAAAGGGATGCAACACGAGGACTTCCCAGGAGGTCACCCATCCTAGTACTACTCTCGCCCAAGCACGCTTAACTTCGGAGTTCTGATGGGATCCGGTGCTTTAGTGCTGGTATGATCGCATCCGACATGTTATGCACTCATTTTCCTTTATGCTTGCCCCTCCCGCACCTTGTCTGCTCTATTTTGTACCATGCCCATCCCGCTTTTCCATCCCCACCACCGTTTCCCATCAGAAATAGCCGAGCACGAGTGCCCATAAAAAAATATCGTCGTAACTTCACTATGAATGTCGCCGCCAGACGCAAAAAAAAGGGATGCAACACGAGGACTTCCCAGGAGGTCACCCATCCTAGTACTACTCTCGCCCAAGCACGCTTAACTTCGGAGTTCTGATGGGATCCGGTGCTTTAGTGCTGGTATGATCGCATCCGACATGTTATGCACTCATTTTCCTTTATGCTTGCCCCTCCCGCACCTTGTCTGCTCTATTTTGTACCATGCCCATCCCGCTTTTCCATCCCCACCACCGTTTCCCATCAGAAATAGCCGAGCACGAGTGCCCATAAAAAAATATCGTCGTAACTTCACTATGAATGTCGCCGCCAGACGCAAAAAAAAGGGATGCAACACGAGGACTTCCCAGGAGGTCACCCATCCTAGTACTACTCTCGCCCAAGCACGCTTAACTTCGGAGTTCTGATGGGATCCGGTGCTTTAGTGCTGGTATGATCGCATCCGACATGTTATGCACTCATTTTCCTTTATGCTTGCCCCTCCCGCACCTTGTCTGCTCTATTTTGTACCATGCCCATCCCGCTTTTCCATCCCCACCACCGTTTCCCATCAGAAATAGCCGAGCACGAGTGCCCATAAAAAAATATCGTCGTAACTTCACTATGAATGTCGCCGCCAGATGCAAAAAAAAGGGATGCAACACGAGGACTTCCCAGGAGGTCACCCATCCTAGTACTACTCTCGCCCAAGCACGCTTAACTTCGGAGTTCTGATGGGATCCGGTGCTTTAGTGCTGGTATGATCGCATCCGACATGTTATGCACTCATTTTCCTTTATGCTTGCCCCTCCCGCACCTTGTCTGCTCTATTTTGTACCATGCCCATCCCGCTTTTCCATCCCCACCACCGTTTCCCATCAGAAATAGCCGAGCACGAGTGCCCATAAAAAAATATCGTCGTAACTTCACTATGAATGTCGCCGCCAGACGCAAAAAAAAGGGATGCAACACGAGGACTTCCCAGGAGGTCACCCATCCTAGTACTACTCTCGCCCAAGCACGCTTAACTTCGGAGTTCTGATGGGATCCGGTGCTTTAGTGCTGGTATGATCGCATCCGACATGTTATGCACTCATTTTCCTTTATGCTTGCCCCTCCCGCACCTTGTCTGCTCTATTTTGTACCATGCCCATCCCGCTTTTCCATCCCCACCACCGTTTCCCATCAGAAATAGCCGAGCACGAGTGCCCATAAAAAAATATCGTCGTAACTTCACTATGAATGTCGCCGCCAGACGCAAAAAAAAGGGATGCAACACGAGGACTTCCCAGGAGGTCACCCATCCTAGTACTACTCTCGCCCAAGCACGCTTAACTTCGGAGTTCTGATGGGATCCGGTGCTTTAGTGCTGGTATGATCGCATCCGACATGTTATGCACTCATTTTCCTTTATGCTTGCCCCTCCCGCACCTTGTCTGCTCTATTTTGTACCATGCCCATCCCGCTTTTCCATCCCCACCACCGTTTCCCATCAGAAATAGCCGAGCACGAGTGCCCATAAAAAAATATCGTCGTAACTTCACTATGAATGTCGCCGCCAGACGCAAAAAAAAGGGATGCAACACGAGGACTTCCCAGGAGGTCACCCATCCTAGTACTACTCTCGCCCAAGCACGCTTAACTTCGGAGTTCTGATGGGATCCGGTGCTTTAGTGCTGGTATGATCGCATCCGACATGTTATGCACTCATTTTCCTTTATGCTTGCCCCTCCCGCACCTTGTCTGCTCTATTTTGTACCATGCCCATCCCGCTTTTCCATCCCCACCACCGTTTCCCATCAGAAATAGCCGAGCACGAGTGCCCATAAAAAAATATCGTCGTAACTTCACTATGAATGTCGCCGCCAGATGCAAAAAAAAGGGATGCAACACGAGGACTTCCCAGGAGGTCACCCATCCTAGTACTACTCTCGCCCAAGCACGCTTAACTTCGGAGTTCTGATGGGATCCGGTGCTTTAGTGCTGGTATGATCGCATCCGACATGTTATGCACTCATTTTCCTTTATGCTTGCCCCTCCCGCACCTTGTCTGCTCTATTTTGTACCATGCCCATCCCGCTTTTCCATCCCCACCACCGTTTCCCATCAGAAATAGCCGAGCACGAGTGCCCATAAAAAAATATCGTCGTAACTTCACTATGAATGTCGCCGCCAGATGCAAAAAAAAGGGATGCAACACGAGGACTTCCCAGGAGGTCACCCATCCTAGTACTACTCTCGCCCAAGCACGCTTAACTTCGGAGTTCTGATGGGATCCGGTGCTTTAGTGCTGGTATGATCGCATCCGACATGTTATGCACTCATTTTCCTTTATGCTTGCCCCTCCCGCACCTTGTCTGCTCTATTTTGTACCATGCCCATCCCGCTTTTCCATCCCCACCACCGTTTCCCATCAGAAATAGCCGAGCACGAGTGCCCATAAAAAAATATCGTCGTAACTTCACTATGAATGTCGCCGCCAGACGCAAAAAAAAGGGATGCAACACGAGGACTTCCCAGGAGGTCACCCATCCTAGTACTACTCTCGCCCAAGCACGCTTAACTTCGGAGTTCTGATGGGATCCGGTGCTTTAGTGCTGGTATGATCGCATCCGACATGTTATGCACTCATTTTCCTTTATGCTTGCCCCTCCCGCACCTTGTCTGCTCTATTTTGTACCATGCCCATCCCGCTTTTCCATCCCCACCACCGTTTCCCATCAGAAATAGCCGAGCACGAGTGCCCATAAAAAAATATCGTCGTAACTTCACTATGAATGTCGCCGCCAGACGCAAAAAAAAAGGGATGCAACACGAGGACTTCCCAGGAGGTCACCCATCCTAGTACTACTCTCGCCCAAGCACGCTTAACTTCGGAGTTCTGATGGGATCCGGTGCTTTAGTGCTGGTATGATCGCATCCGACATGTTATGCACTCATTTTCCTTTATGCTTGCCCCTCCCGCACCTTGTCTGCTCTATTTTGTACCATGCCCATCCCGCTTTTCCATCCCCACCACCGTTTCCCATCAGAAATAGCCGAGCACGAGTGCCCATAAAAAAATATCGTCGTAACTTCACTATGAATGTCGCCGCCAGATGCAAAAAAAAGGGATGCAACACGAGGACTTCCCAGGAGGTCACCCATCCTAGTACTACTCTCGCCCAAGCACGCTTAACTTCGGAGTTCTGATGGGATCCGGTGCTTTAGTGCTGGTATGATCGCATCCGACATGTTATGCACTCATTTTCCTTTATGCTTGCCCCTCCCGCACCTTGTCTGCTCTATTTTGTACCATGCCCATCCCGCTTTTCCATCCCCACCACCGTTTCCCATCAGAAATAGCCGAGCACGAGTGCCCATAAAAAAATATCGTCGTAACTTCACTATGAATGTCGCCGCCAGATGCAAAAAAAAGGGATGCAACACGAGGACTTCCCAGGAGGTCACCCATCCTAGTACTACTCTCGCCCAAGCACGCTTAACTTCGGAGTTCTGATGGGATCCGGTGCTTTAGTGCTGGTATGATCGCATCCGACATGTTATGCACTCATTTTCCTTTATGCTTGCCCCTCCCGCACCTTGTCTGCTCTATTTTGTACCATGCCCATCCCGCTTTTCCATCCCCACCACCGTTTCCCATCAGAAATAGCCGAGCACGAGTGCCCATAAAAAAATATCGTCGTAACTTCACTATGAATGTCGCCGCCAGACGCAAAAAAAAGGGATGCAACACGAGGACTTCCCAGGAGGTCACCCATCCTAGTACTACTCTCGCCCAAGCACGCTTAACTTCGGAGTTCTGATGGGATCCGGTGCTTTAGTGCTGGTATGATCGCATCCGACATGTTATGCACTCATTTTCCTTTATGCTTGCCCCTCCCGCACCTTGTCTGCTCTATTTTGTACCATGCCCATCCCGCTTTTCCATCCCCACCACCGTTTCCCATCAGAAATAGCCGAGCACGAGTGCCCATAAAAAAATATCGTCGTAACTTCACTATGAATGTCGCCGCCAGATGCAAAAAAAAGGGATGCAACACGAGGACTTCCCAGGAGGTCACCCATCCTAGTACTACTCTCGCCCAAGCACGCTTAACTTCGGAGTTCTGATGGGATCCGGTGCTTTAGTGCTGGTATGATCGCATCCGACATGTTATGCACTCATTTTCCTTTATGCTTGCCCCTCCCGCACCTTGTCTGCTCTATTTTGTACCATGCCCATCCCGCTTTTCCATCCCCACCACCGTTTCCCATCAGAAATAGCCGAGCACGAGTGCCCATAAAAAAATATCGTCGTAACTTCACTATGAATGTCGCCGCCAGATGCAAAAAAAAGGGATGCAACACGAGGACTTCCCAGGAGGTCACCCATCCTAGTACTACTCTCGCCCAAGCACGCTTAACTTCGGAGTTCTGATGGGATCCGGTGCTTTAGTGCTGGTATGATCGCATCCGACATGTTATGCACTCATTTTCCTTTATGCTTGCCCCTCCCGCACCTTGTCTGCTCTATTTTGTACCATGCCCATCCCGCTTTTCCATCCCCACCACCGTTTCCCATCAGAAATAGCCGAGCACGAGTGCCCATAAAAAAATATCGTCGTAACTTCACTATGAATGTCGCCGCCAGACGCAAAAAAAAGGGATGCAACACGAGGACTTCCCAGGAGGTCACCCATCCTAGTACTACTCTCGCCCAAGCACGCTTAACTTCGGAGTTCTGATGGGATCCGGTGCTTTAGTGCTGGTATGATCGCATCCGACATGTTATGCACTCATTTTCCTTTATGCTTGCCCCTCCCGCACCTTGTCTGCTCTATTTTGTACCATGCCCATCCCGCTTTTCCATCCCCACCACCGTTTCCCATCAGAAATAGCCGAGCACGAGTGCCCATAAAAAAATATCGTCGTAACTTCACTATGAATGTCGCCGCCAGACGCAAAAAAAAGGGATGCAACACGAGGACTTCCCAGGAGGTCACCCATCCTAGTACTACTCTCGCCCAAGCACGCTTAACTTCGGAGTTCTGATGGGATCCGGTGCTTTAGTGCTGGTATGATCGCATCCGACATGTTATGCACTCATTTTCCTTTATGCTTGCCCCTCCCGCACCTTGTCTGCTCTATTTTGTACCATGCCCATCCCGCTTTTCCATCCCCACCACCGTTTCCCATCAGAAATAGCCGAGCACGAGTGCCCATAAAAAAATATCGTCGTAACTTCACTATGAATGTCGCCGCCAGACGCAAAAAAAAGGGATGCAACACGAGGACTTCCCAGGAGGTCACCCATCCTAGTACTACTCTCGCCCAAGCACGCTTAACTTCGGAGTTCTGATGGGATCCGGTGCTTTAGTGCTGGTATGATCGCATCCGACATGTTATGCACTCATTTTCCTTTATGCTTGCCCCTCCCGCACCTTGTCTGCTCTATTTTGTACCATGCCCATCCCGCTTTTCCATCCCCACCACCGTTTCCCATCAGAAATAGCCGAGCACGAGTGCCCATAAAAAAATATCGTCGTAACTTCACTATGAATGTCGCCGCCAGACGCAAAAAAAAGGGATGCAACACGAGGACTTCCCAGGAGGTCACCCATCCTAGTACTACTCTCGCCCAAGCACGCTTAACTTCGGAGTTCTGATGGGATCCGGTGCTTTAGTGCTGGTATGATCGCATCCGACATGTTATGCACTCATTTTCCTTTATGCTTGCCCCTCCCGCACCTTGTCTGCTCTATTTTGTACCATGCCCATCCCGCTTTTCCATCCCCACCACCGTTTCCCATCAGAAATAGCCGAGCACGAGTGCCCATAAAAAAATATCGTCGTAACTTCACTATGAATGTCGCCGCCAGATGCAAAAAAAAGGGATGCAACACGAGGACTTCCCAGGAGGTCACCCATCCTAGTACTACTCTCGCCCAAGCACGCTTAACTTCGGAGTTCTGATGGGATCCGGTGCTTTAGTGCTGGTATGATCGCATCCGACATGTTATGCACTCATTTTCCTTTATGCTTGCCCCTCCCGCACCTTGTCTGCTCTATTTTGTACCATGCCCATCCCGCTTTTCCATCCCCACCACCGTTTCCCATCAGAAATAGCCGAGCACGAGTGCCCATAAAAAAATATCGTCGTAACTTCACTATGAATGTCGCCGCCAGACGCAAAAAAAAGGGATGCAACACGAGGACTTCCCAGGAGGTCACCCATCCTAGTACTACTCTCGAACCAGCAAGTTTCTTAAGTGGATTCCCAAGGTTTATCGAACTGGGAGGAAGAGGTCAAAGATATCCCTCTCATGCAACCCTGCAACCACAAAGCAAGAAGTCTCTTGTGTCCCCAACACACCTAATAGGTGTACTAGTTCGGCGAAGAGATAGTGAAATACAAGTGGTATGAATGAATATGAGCAGTAGTATGGCGCCAGAAAAGTGCTTGCTGGCGTGCAGTTGATGGTAGTAATATTGCGGGAAGTAAACATGCAGTAGTAACGCAGCAGTAGTAACGCAGTAAAACAGTAACAAGCAGCGATAGCAGTATTTAGGAACAAGGCCTAGGGAATAGACTTTCACTAGTGGACACTCTCAACATTGATCACATAACAGAATAGATAAATGCATACTCTACACTTTTGTTGGATGATGAACACATTGCGTAGGATTACACGAACCCTCAATGCCGGAGTTAACAAGCTCCACAATTAATGTTCATATTTTAGTAACCTTGTAGTGTAAGATAGATCAAAAGACTAAACCAAGTACTAACATAGCATGCACACTGTCACCTTCATGCATATGTAGGAGGAATAGATCACATCAATATTATCATAGCAATAGTTAACTTCGCAATCTACAAGAGATCATGATCATAGCATAAACCAAGTACTAACACGGTGCACACACTGTCACCTTTACACACGTGCAGGAGGAATAGAACTACTTTAATAACTTTGCTAGAGTAGCACATAGATAGTAGTGATACAAAACTCATATGAATCTCAATCATGTAAAGCAGCTCATGAGATCATTGTATTGAGGTACATAGGAGAGAGATTAACCACATAGCTACCGGTACAGCCCCGAGCCTCGATGGAGAACTACTCCCTCCTCATGGGAGCAGCAGCGGTGATGAAGATGGCGGTGGAGATGGCAGCGGTGTCGATGGAGAAGCCTTCCGGGGGCACTTCCCCGTCCGGCAGGGTGCCGGAACAGAGACTCCTGTCCCCCAGATCTTGGCTTCGCGATGGCGGCGGCTCTGGAAGTTTTGCGTATCGTGGCTTCCTCCGTAAGGGTTTTCGCAGGGGCTTTATATAGGCGAAGAGGCGGCGCAGGAGGGTCAACGAGGCGACGACACCATAGGGTGGCGCGGGCCCAGCCCTGGCCGCGCCACCATGTCATCTGGGGCCCACAGGGCCCCCCTCTGGCGGCTCTCGGGTGTTCTGGATGCTTCCGGGCAAAATAGGAACCTGGGCGTTGATTTCGTCCAATTCCGAGAATATTTCCTTACTAGGATTTCTGAAACCAAAAACAGCAGAAAACAGGAACTGGCACTTCGGCATCTTGTTAATAGGTTAGTTCCAGAAAATGCACGAATATGACATAAAGTGTGCATAAAACATGTAGGTATCATCAATAAAGTAGCATGGAACATAAGAAATTATCGATACGTTGGAGACGTATCAGCATCCCCAAGCTTAGTTCTGCTCGTCCCGAGCAGGTAAAACGATAACAAAGATAATTTCTGAAGTGACATGCCATCATAATCTTGATCATACTATTTGTAAACATATGTAATGAATGCAGCGATCAAAACAATGGTAATGACATGAGTAAACAAGTGAATCATAAAGCAAAGACTTTTCATGAATAGTACTTCAAGACAAGCATCAATAAGTCTTGCATAAGAGTTAACTCATAAAGCAATAATTTAAAGTATAGACATTGAAGCAACACAATGGAAGATTAAGTTTCAGCGGTTGCTTTCAACTTGTAACATGTATATCTCATGGATAATTGTCAACATAGAGTAATATAACAAATGCAATATGCAAGTATGTAGGAATCAATGCACAGTTCACACAAGTGTTTGCTTCTTGAGGTGGAGAGAGATAGGTGAACTGACTCAACATAAAAGTAAAAGAATGGTCCTTCAAAGAGGAAAGCATCGATTGCTATATTTGTGCTAGAGCTTTTATTTTGAAAACATGAAACAATTTTGTCAACGGTAGTAATAAAGCATATGAGTTATGTAAATTATATCTTACAAGTTGCAAGCCTCATGCATAGTATACTAATAGTGTCCGCACCTCGTCCTACTTAGCTTGGACTACCGGATCTTTGCATGCCATGTTTCAACCAAGTGTCACAAAGGGGTACCTCCATGCCGCCTGTACAAAGGTCTAAGGAGAAAGCTCGCATTTTGGATTTCTCGCTTTTGATTATTCTCAACTTAGACATCCATACCGGGACAACATGGACAACAGATAATGGACTCCTCTTAAATGCATAAGCATGTAGCAATGATTATTATTCTCATATGAGATTGAGGATATATGTCCAAAACTGAAACTTCAACCATGATTCATGGCTTTAGTTAGCGGCCCAATGTTCTTCTCTAACAATTTTGCATGCTCCAACCACTAAAATGATAGATCCTTCAGACAAGACGGACATGCATAGCAACTCACATGATATTCAACAATAGTTGATGGCGTTCCCCAGAAGCATGGTTATCGCACAACAAGCAACTTAATAAAAGATAAAGTGCATAAGTACATATTCAATACTACGATAGTTTTTAAGGCTATTTTGTCCCATGAGCTATATATTGCAAAGGTGAATGATGGAATTTTAAAGGTAGCACTCAAGCAATTTACTTTGGAATGGCGGAGAAATACCATGTAGTAGGTAGATATGGTGGACACAAATGGCATAGTGGTTGGCTCAAGGATTTTGGATGCATGAGAAGTATTCCCTCTCGATACAAGGTTTAGGCTAGCAAGGTTATTTGAAGCAAACTCAAGGATGAACCGGTGCAGCAAAACTCACATAAAAGACATATTGTAAACATTATAAGACTCTACACCGTCTTCCTTGTTGTTCAAAACTCAATACTAGATATTATCTAGACCTTAGAGAGACCAAATATGCAAATCAAATTTTAGCAAGCTCTATGTATTTCTTCATTAATGGGTGCAAAGCATATGATGCAAGAGCTTAAACATGAGCACAACAATTGCCAAGTATCACATTATCCAAGACATTTTAGAATTACTACATGTAGCATTTTCCAATTCCAACCATATAACAATTTAACGAAGAGGAAACTTCGCCATGAATATTATGAGCTAAGAACACATGTGTTCATACGAACCAGCGGAGCGTGTCTCTCTCCCACACAAGGATGAACTTATTCAGAGAACTAAGATAACAAAACAAAAATAAAAGCACACACAGACGCTCCAAGTAAAGTACATAAGATGTGACCGAATAAAAATATAGTTTCAAGAGAAGGAACCTGATACTTTGTCGATGAAGAAGGGGATGCCTTGGGCATCCCCAAGCTTAGACGCTTGAGTCTTCTTAGAATATGCAGGGGTGAACCACGGGGCATCCCCAAGCTTAGAGCTTTCACTCCTCTTGATCATAGTATATCATACTCCTCTCTTGACCCTTGAAAACTTCCTTCACACCAAACTTCAAGCAAACTCATTAGAGGGTTAGTGCATAATCAAAAATTCACATGTTCAGAGGTGACACAATCATTCTTAACACTTCTGGACATTGCACAAAACTTCTGAAAGTTAATGGAACAAAGAAACTCATTCAACTTAACAAAAGCGGCAATGCGAAATAAAAGGCAGAATCTGTCAAAAACAGAACAGTCCGTAAAGACGAATTTTAAGATGGCACCAGACTTGCTCAAACGGAAAAACTCAAAACTAATGAAAGTTGCGTACATATCTGAGGATCACGCTCGTAAATTGGCAGATTTTTCGAATTTTCTACAGAGAACTGTGCCCAGATTCGTGACAGACAGCAATGCTGTTTCTGCGCAGCGATCCCAAATATAACATCAACTTTGACATAGAAACTTTACTTGGCACAAAAACATGATAAGGAGAGGTTGCTACAGTAGTAAACAACTTCCAAGACACAAATATAAAACAAAGTACTGTAGTAAAAAAAACACATGGGTTATCTCCCAAGAAGTTCTTTCTTTATAGCCATTAAGATGGGCTCAGCAGTTTTAATGATGCACTCGCAAGAAATAGTAGTTGAAGCAAAAGAGAGCATCAAGAGGCAAATTCAAAACAAATTTAAGTCTAACATGCTTCCTATGCATAGGAATCTTGTAAATAAACAAGTTCATGAAGAGCAAAGTAACAAGCATAGGAAGATAAAACAAGTGTAGCTTCAAAAATTTCAGCACATAGAGAGGTGTTTTAGTAACATGAAAATTTTTACAACCATATTTTCCTCTCTCATAATAACTTTCAGTAGCATCATGAGCAAACTCAACAATATAACTATCACATAAAGCATTCTTATCATGAGTCTCATGCATAAAATTATTACTCCCCACATAGGCATAATCAATTTTATTAGTTGTAGTGGGAGCAAATTCAACAAAGTAGCTATCAAATATAGGAGGTATATTGTAATCATAATCAAATTTATCCTCCATAACAGGTGGTAACAAAAGACTACTATCATTATAATCATCATAAATAGGAGGCAAAGTATCATCAAAGTAAATTTTCTCCTCAATGCTTGGGGGACTAAAAATATCATGCTCATCAAAGCCAGCTTCCCCAAGCTTAGAATTTTCCATAGCATTAGCAACAATAGTGTTCAAAGCATTCATATTAATATGTTCCATGGGTTTTTTAATTTTCGCATCAAACCATCCATGTCTTAAATCAGGAAATAGAATAAAAAGGTCATTGTTGTCCATTATGCCTAACTAGTGTAAACAAGAAACCAAATGTCGCAATTGCAGAGTCTAAAGGAAATAGCTTCGAGCACACACACAATGGCGCCAGAAAAGTACTGTTACCTGGAACCGGAGTATGAGTGCCTTTTACCTTTCCTCCCCGGCAACGGCGCCAGAAAAGTGCTTGGCGCGTAGTTGACGAGGGAGGAAAAGTGCTTAGTTGCCGGGCTTGCCAATGTGTGAGTGCCGTTTACCTTCCCTCCCCGGCAACGGCGCCAGAAAAGTGCTTGATGTCTACGGGTGCTTCTATTCTTGTAGACAGTGTTGGGCCTCCAAGAGCAGAGGTTTGTAGAACAGCAGCAAGTTTCCCTTAAGTGGATTACCCAAGGTTTATCGAACTCAGGGAGGAAGAGGTCAAAGATATCCCTCTCATGCAACCCTGCAACCACAAAGCAAGAAGTCTCTTGTGTCCCCAACACACCTAATAGGTGTACTAGTTCGGCGAAGAGATAGTGAAATACAAGTGGTATGAATGAATATGAGCAGTAGTATGGCGCCAGAAAAGTGCTTGCTGGCGTGCAGTTGATGGTAGTAATATTGCGGGAAGTAAACATGCAGTAGTAACGCAGCAGTAGTAACGCAGTAAAACAGTAACAAGCAGCGATAGCAGTATTTAGGAACAAGGCCTAGGGAATAGACTTTCACTAGTGGACACTCTCAACATTGATCACATAACAGAATAGATAAATGCATACTCTACACTTTTGTTGGATGATGAACACATTGCGTAGGATTACACGAACCCTCAATGCCGGAGTTAACAAGCTCCACAATTAATGTTCATATTTTAGTAACCTTATAGTGTAAGATAGATCAACAGACTAAACCAAGTACTAACATAGCATGCACACTGTCACCTTCATGCATATGTAGGAGGAATAGATCACATCAATATTATCATAGCAATAGTTAACTTCGCAATCTACAAGAGATCATGATCATAGCATAAACCAAGTACTAACACGGTGCACACACTGTCACCTTTACACACGTGCAGGAGGAATAGAACTACTTTAATAACTTTGCTAGAGTAGCACATAGATAGTAGTGATACAAAACTCATATGAATCTCAATCATGTAAAGCAGCTCATGAGATCATTGTATTGAGGTACATAGGAGAGAGATTAACCACATAGCTACCGGTACAGCCCCGAGCCTCGATGGAGAACTACTCCCTCCTCATGGGAGCAGCAGCGGTGATGAAGATGGCGGTGGAGATGGCAGCGGTGTCGATGGAGAAGCCTTCCGGGGGCACTTCCCCGCTCCCGGCAGGGTGCCGGAACAGAGACTCCTGTCCCCCAGATCTTGGCTTCGCGATGGCGGCGGCTCTGGAAGGTTTCGCGTACCGTGGCTTCCTCCGTAAGGGTTTTCGATGCAGGGGCTTTATATAGGCGAAGAGGCGGCGCAGGAGGGTCAACGAGGCGACGACACCATAGGGTGGCGCGGGCCCAGCCCTGGCCGCGCCACCATGTCATGCCCACAGGGCCCCCCTCGGCGCTCTCGGGTGTTCTGGATGCTCTCGGGCAAAATAGGAACCTCGGGCGTTGATTTCGTCCAATTCCGAGAATATTTCCTTACTAGGATTTCTGAAACCAAAAACAGCAGAAAACAGGAACTGGCACTTCGGCATCTTGTTAATAGGTTAGTTCCAGAAAATGCACGAATATGACATAAAGTGTGCATAAAACATGTAGGTATCATCAATAAAGTAGCATGGAACATAAGAAATTATCGATACGTTGGAGAAAAGGGATGCAACACGAGGACTTCCCAGGAGGTCACCCATCCTAGTACTACTCTCGCCCAAGCACGCTTAACTTCGGAGTTCTGATGGGATCCGGTGCTTTAGTGCTGGTATGATCGCATCCGACATGTTATGCACTCATTTTCCTTTATGCTTGCCCCTCCCGCACCTTGTCTGCTCTATTTTGTACCATGCCCATCCCGCTTTTCCATCCCCACCACCGTTTCCCATCAGAAATAGCCGAGCACGAGTGCCCATAAAAAAATATCGTCGTAACTTCACTATGAATGTCGCCGCCAGACGCAAAAAAAAGGGATGCAACACGAGGACTTCCCAGGAGGTCACCCATCCTAGTACTACTCTCGCCCAAGCACGCTTAACTTCGGAGTTCTGATGGGATCCGGTGCTTTAGTGCTGGTATGATCGCATCCGACATGTTATGCACTCATTTTCCTTTATGCTTGCCCCTCCCGCACCTTGTCTGCTCTATTTTGTACCATGCCCATCCCGCTTTTCCATCCCCACCACCGTTTCCCATCAGAAATAGCCGAGCACGAGTGCCCATAAAAAAATATCGTCGTAACTTCACTATGAATGTCGCCGCCAGACGCAAAAAAAAGGGATGCAACACGAGGACTTCCCAGGAGGTCACCCATCCTAGTACTACTCTCGCCCAAGCACGCTTAACTTCGGAGTTCTGATGGGATCCGGTGCTTTAGTGCTGGTATGATCGCATCCGACATGTTATGCACTCATTTTCCTTTATGCTTGCCCCTCCCGCACCTTGTCTGCTCTATTTTGTACCATGCCCATCCCGCTTTTCCATCCCCACCACCGTTTCCCATCAGAAATAGCCGAGCACGAGTGCCCATAAAAAAATATCGTCGTAACTTCACTATGAATGTCGCCGCCAGACGCAAAAAAAAGGGATGCAACACGAGGACTTCCCAGGAGGTCACCCATCCTAGTACTACTCTCGCCCAAGCACGCTTAACTTCGGAGTTCTGATGGGATCCGGTGCTTTAGTGCTGGTATGATCGCATCCGACATGTTATGCACTCATTTTCCTTTATGCTTGCCCCTCCCGCACCTTGTCTGCTCTATTTTGTACCATGCCCATCCCGCTTTTCCATCCCCACCACCGTTTCCCATCAGAAATAGCCGAGCACGAGTGCCCATAAAAAAATATCGTCGTAACTTCACTATGAATGTCGCCGCCAGACGCAAAAAAAAGGGATGCAACACGAGGACTTCCCAGGAGGTCACCCATCCTAGTACTACTCTCGCCCAAGCACGCTTAACTTCGGAGTTCTGATGGGATCCGGTGCTTTAGTGCTGGTATGATCGCATCCGACATGTTATGCACTCATTTTCCTTTATGCTTGCCCCTCCCGCACCTTGTCTGCTCTATTTTGTACCATGCCCATCCCGCTTTTCCATCCCCACCACCGTTTCCCATCAGAAATAGCCGAGCACGAGTGCCCATAAAAAAATATCGTCGTAACTTCACTATGAATGTCGCCGCCAGACGCAAAAAAAAGGGATGCAACACGAGGACTTCCCAGGAGGTCACCCATCCTAGTACTACTCTCGCCCAAGCACGCTTAACTTCGGAGTTCTGATGGGATCCGGTGCTTTAGTGCTGGTATGATCGCATCCGACATGTTATGCACTCATTTTCCTTTATGCTTGCCCCTCCCGCACCTTGTCTGCTCTATTTTGTACCATGCCCATCCCGCTTTTCCATCCCCACCACCGTTTCCCATCAGAAATAGCCGAGCACGAGTGCCCATAAAAAAATATCGTCGTAACTTCACTATGAATGTCGCCGCCAGACGCAAAAAAAAGGGATGCAACACGAGGACTTCCCAGGAGGTCACCCATCCTAGTACTACTCTCGCCCAAGCACGCTTAACTTCGGAGTTCTGATGGGATCCGGTGCTTTAGTGCTGGTATGATCGCATCCGACATGTTATGCACTCATTTTCCTTTATGCTTGCCCCTCCCGCACCTTGTCTGCTCTATTTTGTACCATGCCCATCCCGCTTTTCCATCCCCACCACCGTTTCCCATCAGAAATAGCCGAGCACGAGTGCCCATAAAAAAATATCGTCGTAACTTCACTATGAATGTCGCCGCCAGACGCAAAAAAAAGGGATGCAACACGAGGACTTCCCAGGAGGTCACCCATCCTAGTACTACTCTCGCCCAAGCACGCTTAACTTCGGAGTTCTGATGGGATCCGGTGCTTTAGTGCTGGTATGATCGCATCCGACATGTTATGCACTCATTTTCCTTTATGCTTGCCCCTCCCGCACCTTGTCTGCTCTATTTTGTACCATGCCCATCCCGCTTTTCCATCCCCACCACCGTTTCCCATCAGAAATAGCCGAGCACGAGTGCCCATAAAAAAATATCGTCGTAACTTCACTATGAATGTCGCCGCCAGACGCAAAAAAAAGGGATGCAACACGAGGACTTCCCAGGAGGTCACCCATCCTAGTACTACTCTCGCCCAAGCACGCTTAACTTCGGAGTTCTGATGGGATCCGGTGCTTTAGTGCTGGTATGATCGCATCCGACATGTTATGCACTCATTTTCCTTTATGCTTGCCCCTCCCGCACCTTGTCTGCTCTATTTTGTACCATGCCCATCCCGCTTTTCCATCCCCACCACCGTTTCCCATCAGAAATAGCCGAGCACGAGTGCCCATAAAAAAATATCGTCGTAACTTCACTATGAATGTCGCCGCCAGACGCAAAAAAAAGGGATGCAACACGAGGACTTCCCAGGAGGTCACCCATCCTAGTACTACTCTCGCCCAAGCACGCTTAACTTCGGAGTTCTGATGGGATCCGGTGCTTTAGTGCTGGTATGATCGCATCCGACATGTTATGCACTCATTTTCCTTTATGCTTGCCCCTCCCGCACCTTGTCTGCTCTATTTTGTACCATGCCCATCCCGCTTTTCCATCCCCACCACCGTTTCCCATCAGAAATAGCCGAGCACGAGTGCCCATAAAAAAATATCGTCGTAACTTCACTATGAATGTCGCCGCCAGATGCAAAAAAAAGGGATGCAACACGAGGACTTCCCAGGAGGTCACCCATCCTAGTACTACTCTCGCCCAAGCACGCTTAACTTCGGAGTTCTGATGGGATCCGGTGCTTTAGTGCTGGTATGATCGCATCCGACATGTTATGCACTCATTTTCCTTTATGCTTGCCCCTCCCGCACCTTGTCTGCTCTATTTTGTACCATGCCCATCCCGCTTTTCCATCCCCACCACCGTTTCCCATCAGAAATAGCCGAGCACGAGTGCCCATAAAAAAATATCGTCGTAACTTCACTATGAATGTCGCCGCCAGACGCAAAAAAAAGGGATGCAACACGAGGACTTCCCAGGAGGTCACCCATCCTAGTACTACTCTCGCCCAAGCACGCTTAACTTCGGAGTTCTGATGGGATCCGGTGCTTTAGTGCTGGTATGATCGCATCCGACATGTTATGCACTCATTTTCCTTTATGCTTGCCCCTCCCGCACCTTGTCTGCTCTATTTTGTACCATGCCCATCCCGCTTTTCCATCCCCACCACCGTTTCCCATCAGAAATAGCCGAGCACGAGTGCCCATAAAAAAATATCGTCGTAACTTCACTATGAATGTCGCCGCCAGACGCAAAAAAAAGGGATGCAACACGAGGACTTCCCAGGAGGTCACCCATCCTAGTACTACTCTCGCCCAAGCACGCTTAACTTCGGAGTTCTGATGGGATCCGGTGCTTTAGTGCTGGTATGATCGCATCCGACATGTTATGCACTCATTTTCCTTTATGCTTGCCCCTCCCGCACCTTGTCTGCTCTATTTTGTACCATGCCCATCCCGCTTTTCCATCCCCACCACCGTTTCCCATCAGAAATAGCCGAGCACGAGTGCCCATAAAAAAATATCGTCGTAACTTCACTATGAATGTCGCCGCCAGACGCAAAAAAAAGGGATGCAACACGAGGACTTCCCAGGAGGTCACCCATCCTAGTACTACTCTCGCCCAAGCACGCTTAACTTCGGAGTTCTGATGGGATCCGGTGCTTTAGTGCTGGTATGATCGCATCCGACATGTTATGCACTCATTTTCCTTTATGCTTGCCCCTCCCGCACCTTGTCTGCTCTATTTTGTACCATGCCCATCCCGCTTTTCCATCCCCACCACCGTTTCCCATCAGAAATAGCCGAGCACGAGTGCCCATAAAAAAATATCGTCGTAACTTCACTATGAATGTCGCCGCCAGACGCAAAAAAAAGGGATGCAACACGAGGACTTCCCAGGAGGTCACCCATCCTAGTACTACTCTCGCCCAAGCACGCTTAACTTCGGAGTTCTGATGGGATCCGGTGCTTTAGTGCTGGTATGATCGCATCCGACATGTTATGCACTCATTTTCCTTTATGCTTGCCCCTCCCGCACCTTGTCTGCTCTATTTTGTACCATGCCCATCCCGCTTTTCCATCCCCACCACCGTTTCCCATCAGAAATAGCCGAGCACGAGTGCCCATAAAAAAATATCGTCGTAACTTCACTATGAATGTCGCCGCCAGATGCAAAAAAAAGGGATGCAACACGAGGACTTCCCAGGAGGTCACCCATCCTAGTACTACTCTCGCCCAAGCACGCTTAACTTCGGAGTTCTGATGGGATCCGGTGCTTTAGTGCTGGTATGATCGCATCCGACATGTTATGCACTCATTTTCCTTTATGCTTGCCCCTCCCGCACCTTGTCTGCTCTATTTTGTACCATGCCCATCCCGCTTTTCCATCCCCACCACCGTTTCCCATCAGAAATAGCCGAGCACGAGTGCCCATAAAAAAATATCGTCGTAACTTCACTATGAATGTCGCCGCCAGACGCAAAAAAAAGGGATGCAACACGCTTTTCCATCCCCACCACCGTTTCCCATCAGAAATAGCCGAGCACGAGTGCCCATAAAAAAATATCGTCGTAACTTCACTATGAATGTCGCCGCCAGACGCAAAAAAAAGGGATGCAACACGAGGACTTCCCAGGAGGTCACCCATCCTAGTACTACTCTCGCCCAAGCACGCTTAACTTCGGAGTTCTGATGGGATCCGGTGCTTTAGTGCTGGTATGATCGCATCCGACATGTTATGCACTCATTTTCCTTTATGCTTGCCCCTCCCGCACCTTGTCTGCTCTATTTTGTACCATGCCCATCCCGCTTTTCCATCCCCACCACCGTTTCCCATCAGAAATAGCCGAGCACGAGTGCCCATAAAAAAATATCGTCGTAACTTCACTATGAATGTCGCCGCCAGACGCAAAAAAAAGGGATGCAACACGAGGACTTCCCAGGAGGTCACCCATCCTAGTACTACTCTCGCCCAAGCACGCTTAACTTCGGAGTTCTGATGGGATCCGGTGCTTTAGTGCTGGTATGATCGCATCCGACATGTTATGCACTCATTTTCCTTTATGCTTGCCCCTCCCGCACCTTGTCTGCTCTATTTTGTACCATGCCCATCCCGCTTTTCCATCCCCACCACCGTTTCCCATCAGAAATAGCCGAGCACGAGTGCCCATAAAAAAATATCGTCGTAACTTCACTATGAATGTCGCCGCCAGACGCAAAAAAAAGGGATGCAACACGAGGACTTCCCAGGAGGTCACCCATCCTAGTACTACTCTCGCCCAAGCACGCTTAACTTCGGAGTTCTGATGGGATCCGGTGCTTTAGTGCTGGTATGATCGCATCCGACATGTTATGCACTCATTTTCCTTTATGCTTGCCCCTCCCGCACCTTGTCTGCTCTATTTTGTACCATGCCCATCCCGCTTTTCCATCCCCACCACCGTTTCCCATCAGAAATAGCCGAGCACGAGTGCCCATAAAAAAATATCGTCGTAACTTCACTATGAATGTCGCCGCCAGACGCAAAAAAAAGGGATGCAACACGAGGACTTCCCAGGAGGTCACCCATCCTAGTACTACTCTCGCCCAAGCACGCTTAACTTCGGAGTTCTGATGGGATCCGGTGCTTTAGTGCTGGTATGATCGCATCCGACATGTTATGCACTCATTTTCCTTTATGCTTGCCCCTCCCGCACCTTGTCTGCTCTATTTTGTACCATGCCCATCCCGCTTTTCCATCCCCACCACCGTTTCCCATCAGAAATAGCCGAGCACGAGTGCCCATAAAAAAATATCGTCGTAACTTCACTATGAATGTCGCCGCCAGACGCAAAAAAAAGGGATGCAACACGAGGACTTCCCAGGAGGTCACCCATCCTAGTACTACTCTCGCCCAAGCACGCTTAACTTCGGAGTTCTGATGGGATCCGGTGCTTTAGTGCTGGTATGATCGCATCCGACATGTTATGCACTCATTTTCCTTTATGCTTGCCCCTCCCGCACCTTGTCTGCTCTATTTTGTACCATGCCCATCCCGCTTTTCCATCCCCACCACCGTTTCCCATCAGAAATAGCCGAGCACGAGTGCCCATAAAAAAATATCGTCGTAACTTCACTATGAATGTCGCCGCCAGACGCAAAAAAAAAGGGATGCAACACGAGGACTTCCCAGGAGGTCACCCATCCTAGTACTACTCTCGCCCAAGCACGCTTAACTTCGGAGTTCTGATGGGATCCGGTGCTTTAGTGCTGGTATGATCGCATCCGACATGTTATGCACTCATTTTCCTTTATGCTTGCCCCTCCCGCACCTTGTCTGCTCTATTTTGTACCATGCCCATCCCGCTTTTCCATCCCCACCACCGTTTCCCATCAGAAATAGCCGAGCACGAGTGCCCATAAAAAAATATCGTCGTAACTTCACTATGAATGTCGCCGCCAGACGCAAAAAAAAGGGATGCAACACGAGGACTTCCCAGGAGGTCACCCATCCTAGTACTACTCTCGCCCAAGCACGCTTAACTTCGGAGTTCTGATGGGATCCGGTGCTTTAGTGCTGGTATGATCGCATCCGACATGTTATGCACTCATTTTCCTTTATGCTTGCCCCTCCCGCACCTTGTCTGCTCTATTTTGTACCATGCCCATCCCGCTTTTCCATCCCCACCACCGTTTCCCATCAGAAATAGCCGAGCACGAGTGCCCATAAAAAAATATCGTCGTAACTTCACTATGAATGTCCATCCCGCTTTTCCATCCCCACCACCGTTTCCCATCAGAAATAGCCGAGCACGAGTGCCCATAAAAAAATATCGTCGTAACTTCACTATGAATGTCGCCGCCAGACGCAAAAAAAAGGGATGCAACACGAGGACTTCCCAGGAGGTCACCCATCCTAGTACTACTCTCGCCCAAGCACGCTTAACTTCGGAGTTCTGATGGGATCCGGTGCTTTAGTGCTGGTATGATCGCATCCGACATGTTATGCACTCATTTTCCTTTATGCTTGCCCCTCCCGCACCTTGTCTGCTCTATTTTGTACCATGCCCATCCCGCTTTTCCATCCCCACCACCGTTTCCCATCAGAAATAGCCGAGCACGAGTGCCCATAAAAAAATATCGTCGTAACTTCACTATGAATGTCGCCGCCAGACGCAAAAAAAAGGGATGCAACACGAGGACTTCCCAGGAGGTCACCCATCCTAGTACTACTCTCGCCCAAGCACGCTTAACTTCGGAGTTCTGATGGGATCCGGTGCTTTAGTGCTGGTATGATCGCATCCGACATGTTATGCACTCATTTTCCTTTATGCTTGCCCCTCCCGCACCTTGTCTGCTCTATTTTGTACCATGCCCATCCCGCTTTTCCATCCCCACCACCGTTTCCCATCAGAAATAGCCGAGCACGAGTGCCCATAAAAAAATATCGTCGTAACTTCACTATGAATGTCGCCGCCAGACGCAAAAAAAAGGGATGCAACACGAGGACTTCCCAGGAGGTCACCCATCCTAGTACTACTCTCGCCCAAGCACGCTTAACTTCGGAGTTCTGATGGGATCCGGTGCTTTAGTGCTGGTATGATCGCATCCGACATGTTATGCACTCATTTTCCTTTATGCTTGCCCCTCCCGCACCTTGTCTGCTCTATTTTGTACCATGCCCATCCCGCTTTTCCATCCCCACCACCGTTTCCCATCAGAAATAGCCGAGCACGAGTGCCCATAAAAAAATATCGTCGTAACTTCACTATGAATGTCGCCGCCAGACGCAAAAAAAAGGGATGCAACACGAGGACTTCCCAGGAGGTCACCCATCCTAGTACTACTCTCGCCCAAGCACGCTTAACTTCGGAGTTCTGATGGGATCCGGTGCTTTAGTGCTGGTATGATCGCATCCGACATGTTATGCACTCATTTTCCTTTATGCTTGCCCCTCCCGCACCTTGTCTGCTCTATTTTGTACCATGCCCATCCCGCTTTTCCATCCCCACCACCGTTTCCCATCAGAAATAGCCGAGCACGAGTGCCCATAAAAAAATATCGTCGTAACTTCACTATGAATGTCGCCGCCAGACGCAAAAAAAAGGGATGCAACACGAGGACTTCCCAGGAGGTCACCCATCCTAGTACTACTCTCGCCCAAGCACGCTTAACTTCGGAGTTCTGATGGGATCCGGTGCTTTAGTGCTGGTATGATCGCATCCGACATGTTATGCACTCATTTTCCTTTATGCTTGCCCCTCCCGCACCTTGTCTGCTCTATTTTGTACCATGCCCATCCCGCTTTTCCATCCCCACCACCGTTTCCCATCAGAAATAGCCGAGCACGAGTGCCCATAAAAAAATATCGTCGTAACTTCACTATGAATGTCGCCGCCAGACGCAAAAAAAAGGGATGCAACACGAGGACTTCCCAGGAGGTCACCCATCCTAGTACTACTCTCGCCCAAGCACGCTTAACTTCGGAGTTCTGATGGGATCCGGTGCTTTAGTGCTGGTATGATCGCATCCGACATGTTATGCACTCATTTTCCTTTATGCTTGCCCCTCCCGCACCTTGTCTGCTCTATTTTGTACCATGCCCATCCCGCTTTTCCATCCCCACCACCGTTTCCCATCAGAAATAGCCGAGCACGAGTGCCCATAAAAAAATATCGTCGTAACTTCACTATGAATGTCGCCGCCAGACGCAAAAAAAAGGGATGCAACACGAGGACTTCCCAGGAGGTCACCCATCCTAGTACTACTCTCGCCCAAGCACGCTTAACTTCGGAGTTCTGATGGGATCCGGTGCTTTAGTGCTGGTATGATCGCATCCGACATGTTATGCACTCATTTTCCTTTATGCTTGCCCCTCCCGCACCTTGTCTGCTCTATTTTGTACCATGCCCATCCCGCTTTTCCATCCCCACCACCGTTTCCCATCAGAAATAGCCGAGCACGAGTGCCCATAAAAAAATATCGTCGTAACTTCACTATGAATGTCGCCGCCAGACGCAAAAAAAAGGGATGCAACACGAGGACTTCCCAGGAGGTCACCCATCCTAGTACTACTCTCGCCCAAGCACGCTTAACTTCGGAGTTCTGATGGGATCCGGTGCTTTAGTGCTGGTATGATCGCATCCGACATGTTATGCACTCATTTTCCTTTATGCTTGCCCCTCCCGCACCTTGTCTGCTCTATTTTGTACCATGCCCATCCCGCTTTTCCATCCCCACCACCGTTTCCCATCAGAAATAGCCGAGCACGAGTGCCCATAAAAAAATATCGTCGTAACTTCACTATGAATGTCGCCGCCAGACGCAAAAAAAAGGGATGCAACACGAGGACTTCCCAGGAGGTCACCCATCCTAGTACTACTCTCGCCCAAGCACGCTTAACTTCGGAGTTCTGATGGGATCCGGTGCTTTAGTGCTGGTATGATCGCATCCGACATGTTATGCACTCATTTTCCTTTATGCTTGCCCCTCCCGCACCTTGTCTGCTCTATTTTGTACCATGCCCATCCCGCTTTTCCATCCCCACCACCGTTTCCCATCAGAAATAGCCGAGCACGAGTGCCCATAAAAAAATATCGTCGTAACTTCACTATGAATGTCGCCGCCAGACGCAAAAAAAAGGGATGCAACACGAGGACTTCCCAGGAGGTCACCCATCCTAGTACTACTCTCGCCCAAGCACGCTTAACTTCGGAGTTCTGATGGGATCCGGTGCTTTAGTGCTGGTATGATCGCATCCGACATGTTATGCACTCATTTTCCTTTATGCTTGCCCCTCCCGCACCTTGTCTGCTCTATTTTGTACCATGCCCATCCCGCTTTTCCATCCCCACCACCGTTTCCCATCAGAAATAGCCGAGCACGAGTGCCCATAAAAAAATATCGTCGTAACTTCACTATGAATGTCGCCGCCAGACGCAAAAAAAAGGGATGCAACACGAGGACTTCCCAGGAGGTCACCCATCCTAGTACTACTCTCGCCCAAGCACGCTTAACTTCGGAGTTCTGATGGGATCCGGTGCTTTAGTGCTGGTATGATCGCATCCGACATGTTATGCACTCATTTTCCTTTATGCTTGCCCCTCCCGCACCTTGTCTGCTCTATTTTGTACCATGCCCATCCCGCTTTTCCATCCCCACCACCGTTTCCCATCAGAAATAGCCGAGCACGAGTGCCCATAAAAAAATATCGTCGTAACTTCACTATGAATGTCGCCGCCAGACGCAAAAAAAAGGGATGCAACACGAGGACTTCCCAGGAGGTCACCCATCCTAGTACTACTCTCGCCCAAGCACGCTTAACTTCGGAGTTCTGATGGGATCCGGTGCTTTAGTGCTGGTATGATCGCATCCGACATGTTATGCACTCATTTTCCTTTATGCTTGCCCCTCCCGCACCTTGTCTGCTCTATTTTGTACCATGCCCATCCCGCTTTTCCATCCCCACCACCGTTTCCCATCAGAAATAGCCGAGCACGAGTGCCCATAAAAAAATATCGTCGTAACTTCACTATGAATGTCGCCGCCAGACGCAAAAAAAAGGGATGCAACACGAGGACTTCCCAGGAGGTCACCCATCCTAGTACTACTCTCGCCCAAGCACGCTTAACTTCGGAGTTCTGATGGGATCCGGTGCTTTAGTGCTGGTATGATCGCATCCGACATGTTATGCACTCATTTTCCTTTATGCTTGCCCCTCCCGCACCTTGTCTGCTCTATTTTGTACCATGCCCATCCCGCTTTTCCATCCCCACCACCGTTTCCCATCAGAAATAGCCGAGCACGAGTGCCCATAAAAAAATATCGTCGTAACTTCACTATGAATGTCGCCGCCAGACGCAAAAAAAAGGGATGCAACACGAGGACTTCCCAGGAGGTCACCCATCCTAGTACTACTCTCGCCCAAGCACGCTTAACTTCGGAGTTCTGATGGGATCCGGTGCTTTAGTGCTGGTATGATCGCATCCGACATGTTATGCACTCATTTTCCTTTATGCTTGCCCCTCCCGCACCTTGTCTGCTCTATTTTGTACCATGCCCATCCCGCTTTTCCATCCCCACCACCGTTTCCCATCAGAAATAGCCGAGCACGAGTGCCCATAAAAAAATATCGTCGTAACTTCACTATGAATGTCGCCGCCAGACGCAAAAAAAAGGGATGCAACACGAGGACTTCCCAGGAGGTCACCCATCCTAGTACTACTCTCGCCCAAGCACGCTTAACTTCGGAGTTCTGATGGGATCCGGTGCTTTAGTGCTGGTATGATCGCATCCGACATGTTATGCACTCATTTTCCTTTATGCTTGCCCCTCCCGCACCTTGTCTGCTCTATTTTGTACCATGCCCATCCCGCTTTTCCATCCCCACCACCGTTTCCCATCAGAAATAGCCGAGCACGAGTGCCCATAAAAAAATATCGTCGTAACTTCACTATGAATGTCGCCGCCAGACGCAAAAAAAAGGGATGCAACACGAGGACTTCCCAGGAGGTCACCCATCCTAGTACTACTCTCGCCCAAGCACGCTTAACTTCGGAGTTCTGATGGGATCCGGTGCTTTAGTGCTGGTATGATCGCATCCGACATGTTATGCACTCATTTTCCTTTATGCTTGCCCCTCCCGCACCTTGTCTGCTCTATTTTGTACCATGCCCATCCCGCTTTTCCATCCCCACCACCGTTTCCCATCAGAAATAGCCGAGCACGAGTGCCCATAAAAAAATATCGTCGTAACTTCACTATGAATGTCGCCGCCAGACGCAAAAAAAAGGGATGCAACACGAGGACTTCCCAGGAGGTCACCCATCCTAGTACTACTCTCGCCCAAGCACGCTTAACTTCGGAGTTCTGATGGGATCCGGTGCTTTAGTGCTGGTATGATCGCATCCGACATGTTATGCACTCATTTTCCTTTATGCTTGCCCCTCCCGCACCTTGTCTGCTCTATTTTGTACCATGCCCATCCCGCTTTTCCATCCCCACCACCGTTTCCCATCAGAAATAGCCGAGCACGAGTGCCCATAAAAAAATATCGTCGTAACTTCACTATGAATGTCGCCGCCAGACGCAAAAAAAAAGGGATGCAACACGAGGACTTCCCAGGAGGTCACCCATCCTAGTACTACTCTCGCCCAAGCACGCTTAACTTCGGAGTTCTGATGGGATCCGGTGCTTTAGTGCTGGTATGATCGCATCCGACATGTTATGCACTCATTTTCCTTTATGCTTGCCCCTCCCGCACCTTGTCTGCTCTATTTTGTACCATGCCCATCCCGCTTTTCCATCCCCACCACCGTTTCCCATCAGAAATAGCCGAGCACGAGTGCCCATAAAAAAATATCGTCGTAACTTCACTATGAATGTCGCCGCCAGACAAAAAAAAGGGATGCAACACGAGGACTTCCCAGGAGGTCACCCATCCTAGTACTACTCTCGCCCAAGCACGCTTAACTTCGGAGTTCTGATGGGATCCGGTGCTTTAGTGCTGGTATGATCGCATCCGACATGTTATGCACTCATTTTCCTTTATGCTTGCCCCTCCCGCACCTTGTCTGCTCTATTTTGTACCATGCCCATCCCGCTTTTCCATCCCCACCACCGTTTCCCATCAGAAATAGCCGAGCACGAGTGCCCATAAAAAAATATCGTCGTAACTTCACTATGAATGTCGCCGCCAGACGCAAAAAAAAGGGATGCAACACGAGGACTTCCCAGGAGGTCACCCATCCTAGTACTACTCTCGCCCAAGCACGCTTAACTTCGGAGTTCTGATGGGATCCGGTGCTTTAGTGCTGGTATGATCGCATCCGACATGTTATGCACTCATTTTCCTTTATGCTTGCCCCTCCCGCACCTTGTCTGCTCTATTTTGTACCATGCCCATCCCGCTTTTCCATCCCCACCACCGTTTCCCATCAGAAATAGCCGAGCACGAGTGCCCATAAAAAAATATCGTCGTAACTTCACTATGAATGTCGCCGCCAGACGCAAAAAAAAGGGATGCAACACGAGGACTTCCCAGGAGGTCACCCATCCTAGTACTACTCTCGCCCAAGCACGCTTAACTTCGGAGTTCTGATGGGATCCGGTGCTTTAGTGCTGGTATGATCGCATCCGACATGTTATGCACTCATTTTCCTTTATGCTTGCCCCTCCCGCACCTTGTCTGCTCTATTTTGTACCATGCCCATCCCGCTTTTCCATCCCCACCACCGTTTCCCATCAGAAATAGCCGAGCACGAGTGCCCATAAAAAAATATCGTCGTAACTTCACTATGAATGTCGCCGCCAGACGCAAAAAAAAGGGATGCAACACGAGGACTTCCCAGGAGGTCACCCATCCTAGTACTACTCTCGCCCAAGCACGCTTAACTTCGGAGTTCTGATGGGATCCGGTGCTTTAGTGCTGGTATGATCGCATCCGACATGTTATGCACTCATTTTCCTTTATGCTTGCCCCTCCCGCACCTTGTCTGCTCTATTTTGTACCATGCCCATCCCGCTTTTCCATCCCCACCACCGTTTCCCATCAGAAATAGCCGAGCACGAGTGCCCATAAAAAAATATCGTCGTAACTTCACTATGAATGTCGCCGCCAGACGCAAAAAAAAGGGATGCAACACGAGGACTTCCCAGGAGGTCACCCATCCTAGTACTACTCTCGCCCAAGCACGCTTAACTTCGGAGTTCTGATGGGATCCGGTGCTTTAGTGCTGGTATGATCGCATCCGACATGTTATGCACTCATTTTCCTTTATGCTTGCCCCTCCCGCACCTTGTCTGCTCTATTTTGTACCATGCCCATCCCGCTTTTCCATCCCCACCACCGTTTCCCATCAGAAATAGCCGAGCACGAGTGCCCATAAAAAAATATCGTCGTAACTTCACTATGAATGTCGCCGCCAGACGCAAAAAAAAGGGATGCAACACGAGGACTTCCCAGGAGGTCACCCATCCTAGTACTACTCTCGCCCAAGCACGCTTAACTTCGGAGTTCTGATGGGATCCGGTGCTTTAGTGCTGGTATGATCGCATCCGACATGTTATGCACTCATTTTCCTTTATGCTTGCCCCTCCCGCACCTTGTCTGCTCTATTTTGTACCATGCCCATCCCGCTTTTCCATCCCCACCACCGTTTCCCATCAGAAATAGCCGAGCACGAGTGCCCATAAAAAAATATCGTCGTAACTTCACTATGAATGTCGCCGCCAGACGCAAAAAAAAGGGATGCAACACGAGGACTTCCCAGGAGGTCACCCATCCTAGTACTACTCTCGCCCAAGCACGCTTAACTTCGGAGTTCTGATGGGATCCGGTGCTTTAGTGCTGGTATGATCGCATCCGACATGTTATGCACTCATTTTCCTTTATGCTTGCCCCTCCCGCACCTTGTCTGCTCTATTTTGTACCATGCCCATCCCGCTTTTCCATCCCCACCACCGTTTCCCATCAGAAATAGCCGAGCACGAGTGCCCATAAAAAAATATCGTCGTAACTTCACTATGAATGTCGCCGCCAGACGCAAAAAAAAGGGATGCAACACGAGGACTTCCCAGGAGGTCACCCATCCTAGTACTACTCTCGCCCAAGCACGCTTAACTTCGGAGTTCTGATGGGATCCGGTGCTTTAGTGCTGGTATGATCGCATCCGACATGTTATGCACTCATTTTCCTTTATGCTTGCCCCTCCCGCACCTTGTCTGCTCTATTTTGTACCATGCCCATCCCGCTTTTCCATCCCCACCACCGTTTCCCATCAGAAATAGCCGAGCACGAGTGCCCATAAAAAAATATCGTCGTAACTTCACTATGAATGTCGCCGCCAGACGCAAAAAAAAGGGATGCAACACGAGGACTTCCCAGGAGGTCACCCATCCTAGTACTACTCTCGCCCAAGCACGCTTAACTTCGGAGTTCTGATGGGATCCGGTGCTTTAGTGCTGGTATGATCGCATCCGACATGTTATGCACTCATTTTCCTTTATGCTTGCCCCTCCCGCACCTTGTCTGCTCTATTTTGTACCATGCCCATCCCGCTTTTCCATCCCCACCACCGTTTCCCATCAGAAATAGCCGAGCACGAGTGCCCATAAAAAAATATCGTCGTAACTTCACTATGAATGTCGCCGCCAGACGCAAAAAAAAGGGATGCAACACGAGGACTTCCCAGGAGGTCACCCATCCTAGTACTACTCTCGCCCAAGCACGCTTAACTTCGGAGTTCTGATGGGATCCGGTGCTTTAGTGCTGGTATGATCGCATCCGACATGTTATGCACTCATTTTCCTTTATGCTTGCCCCTCCCGCACCTTGTCTGCTCTATTTTGTACCATGCCCATCCCGCTTTTCCATCCCCACCACCGTTTCCCATCAGAAATAGCCGAGCACGAGTGCCCATAAAAAAATATCGTCGTAACTTCACTATGAATGTCGCCGCCAGACGCAAAAAAAAGGGATGCAACACGAGGACTTCCCAGGAGGTCACCCATCCTAGTACTACTCTCGCCCAAGCACGCTTAACTTCGGAGTTCTGATGGGATCCGGTGCTTTAGTGCTGGTATGATCGCATCCGACATGTTATGCACTCATTTTCCTTTATGCTTGCCCCTCCCGCACCTTGTCTGCTCTATTTTGTACCATGCCCATCCCGCTTTTCCATCCCCACCACCGTTTCCCATCAGAAATAGCCGAGCACGAGTGCCCATAAAAAAATATCGTCGTAACTTCACTATGAATGTCGCCGCCAGACGCAAAAAAAAGGGATGCAACACGAGGACTTCCCAGGAGGTCACCCATCCTAGTACTACTCTCGCCCAAGCACGCTTAACTTCGGAGTTCTGATGGGATCCGGTGCTTTAGTGCTGGTATGATCGCATCCGACATGTTATGCACTCATTTTCCTTTATGCTTGCCCCTCCCGCACCTTGTCTGCTCTATTTTGTACCATGCCCATCCCGCTTTTCCATCCCCACCACCGTTTCCCATCAGAAATAGCCGAGCACGAGTGCCCATAAAAAAATATCGTCGTAACTTCACTATGAATGTCGCCGCCAGACGCAAAAAAAAGGGATGCAACACGAGGACTTCCCAGGAGGTCACCCATCCTAGTACTACTCTCGCCCAAGCACGCTTAACTTCGGAGTTCTGATGGGATCCGGTGCTTTAGTGCTGGTATGATCGCATCCGACATGTTATGCACTCATTTTCCTTTATGCTTGCCCCTCCCGCACCTTGTCTGCTCTATTTTGTACCATGCCCATCCCGCTTTTCCATCCCCACCACCGTTTCCCATCAGAAATAGCCGAGCACGAGTGCCCATAAAAAAATATCGTCGTAACTTCACTATGAATGTCGCCGCCAGACGCAAAAAAAAGGGATGCAACACGAGGACTTCCCAGGAGGTCACCCATCCTAGTACTACTCTCGCCCAAGCACGCTTAACTTCGGAGTTCTGATGGGATCCGGTGCTTTAGTGCTGGTATGATCGCATCCGACATGTTATGCACTCATTTTCCTTTATGCTTGCCCCTCCCGCACCTTGTCTGCTCTATTTTGTACCATGCCCATCCCGCTTTTCCATCCCCACCACCGTTTCCCATCAGAAATAGCCGAGCACGAGTGCCCATAAAAAAATATCGTCGTAACTTCACTATGAATGTCGCCGCCAGACGCAAAAAAAAGGGATGCAACACGAGGACTTCCCAGGAGGTCACCCATCCTAGTACTACTCTCGCCCAAGCACGCTTAACTTCGGAGTTCTGATGGGATCCGGTGCTTTAGTGCTGGTATGATCGCATCCGACATGTTATGCACTCATTTTCCTTTATGCTTGCCCCTCCCGCACCTTGTCTGCTCTATTTTGTACCATGCCCATCCCGCTTTTCCATCCCCACCACCGTTTCCCATCAGAAATAGCCGAGCACGAGTGCCCATAAAAAAATATCGTCGTAACTTCACTATGAATGTCGCCGCCAGACGCAAAAAAAAGGGATGCAACACGAGGACTTCCCAGGAGGTCACCCATCCTAGTACTACTCTCGCCCAAGCACGCTTAACTTCGGAGTTCTGATGGGATCCGGTGCTTTAGTGCTGGTATGATCGCATCCGACATGTTATGCACTCATTTTCCTTTATGCTTGCCCCTCCCGCACCTTGTCTGCTCTATTTTGTACCATGCCCATCCCGCTTTTCCATCCCCACCACCGTTTCCCATCAGAAATAGCCGAGCACGAGTGCCCATAAAAAAATATCGTCGTAACTTCACTATGAATGTCGCCGCCAGACGCAAAAAAAAGGGATGCAACACGAGGACTTCCCAGGAGGTCACCCATCCTAGTACTACTCTCGCCCAAGCACGCTTAACTTCGGAGTTCTGATGGGATCCGGTGCTTTAGTGCTGGTATGATCGCATCCGACATGTTATGCACTCATTTTCCTTTATGCTTGCCCCTCCCGCACCTTGTCTGCTCTATTTTGTACCATGCCCATCCCGCTTTTCCATCCCCACCACCGTTTCCCATCAGAAATAGCCGAGCACGAGTGCCCATAAAAAAATATCGTCGTAACTTCACTATGAATGTCGCCGCCAGACGCAAAAAAAAGGGATGCAACACGAGGACTTCCCAGGAGGTCACCCATCCTAGTACTACTCTCGCCCAAGCACGCTTAACTTCGGAGTTCTGATGGGATCCGGTGCTTTAGTGCTGGTATGATCGCATCCGACATGTTATGCACTCATTTTCCTTTATGCTTGCCCCTCCCGCACCTTGTCTGCTCTATTTTGTACCATGCCCATCCCGCTTTTCCATCCCCACCACCGTTTCCCATCAGAAATAGCCGAGCACGAGTGCCCATAAAAAAATATCGTCGTAACTTCACTATGAATGTCGCCGCCAGACGCAAAAAAAAGGGATGCAACACGAGGACTTCCCAGGAGGTCACCCATCCTAGTACTACTCTCGCCCAAGCACGCTTAACTTCGGAGTTCTGATGGGATCCGGTGCTTTAGTGCTGGTATGATCGCATCCGACATGTTATGCACTCATTTTCCTTTATGCTTGCCCCTCCCGCACCTTGTCTGCTCTATTTTGTACCATGCCCATCCCGCTTTTCCATCCCCACCACCGTTTCCCATCAGAAATAGCCGAGCACGAGTGCCCATAAAAAAATATCGTCGTAACTTCACTATGAATGTCGCCGCCAGACGCAAAAAAAAGGGATGCAACACGAGGACTTCCCAGGAGGTCACCCATCCTAGTACTACTCTCGCCCAAGCACGCTTAACTTCGGAGTTCTGATGGGATCCGGTGCTTTAGTGCTGGTATGATCGCATCCGACATGTTATGCACTCATTTTCCTTTATGCTTGCCCCTCCCGCACCTTGTCTGCTCTATTTTGTACCATGCCCATCCCGCTTTTCCATCCCCACCACCGTTTCCCATCAGAAATAGCCGAGCACGAGTGCCCATAAAAAAATATCGTCGTAACTTCACTATGAATGTCGCCGCCAGACGCAAAAAAAAGGGATGCAACACGAGGACTTCCCAGGAGGTCACCCATCCTAGTACTACTCTCGCCCAAGCACGCTTAACTTCGGAGTTCTGATGGGATCCGGTGCTTTAGTGCTGGTATGATCGCATCCGACATGTTATGCACTCATTTTCCTTTATGCTTGCCCCTCCCGCACCTTGTCTGCTCTATTTTGTACCATGCCCATCCCGCTTTTCCATCCCCACCACCGTTTCCCATCAGAAATAGCCGAGCACGAGTGCCCATAAAAAAATATCGTCGTAACTTCACTATGAATGTCGCCGCCAGACGCAAAAAAAAGGGATGCAACACGAGGACTTCCCAGGAGGTCACCCATCCTAGTACTACTCTCGCCCAAGCACGCTTAACTTCGGAGTTCTGATGGGATCCGGTGCTTTAGTGCTGGTATGATCGCATCCGACATGTTATGCACTCATTTTCCTTTATGCTTGCCCCTCCCGCACCTTGTCTGCTCTATTTTGTACCATGCCCATCCCGCTTTTCCATCCCCACCACCGTTTCCCATCAGAAATAGCCGAGCACGAGTGCCCATAAAAAAATATCGTCGTAACTTCACTATGAATGTCGCCGCCAGACGCAAAAAAAAGGGATGCAACACGAGGACTTCCCAGGAGGTCACCCATCCTAGTACTACTCTCGCCCAAGCACGCTTAACTTCGGAGTTCTGATGGGATCCGGTGCTTTAGTGCTGGTATGATCGCATCCGACATGTTATGCACTCATTTTCCTTTATGCTTGCCCCTCCCGCACCTTGTCTGCTCTATTTTGTACCATGCCCATCCCGCTTTTCCATCCCCACCACCGTTTCCCATCAGAAATAGCCGAGCACGAGTGCCCATAAAAAAATATCGTCGTAACTTCACTATGAATGTCGCCGCCAGACGCAAAAAAAAGGGATGCAACACGAGGACTTCCCAGGAGGTCACCCATCCTAGTACTACTCTCGCCCAAGCACGCTTAACTTCGGAGTTCTGATGGGATCCGGTGCTTTAGTGCTGGTATGATCGCATCCGACATGTTATGCACTCATTTTCCTTTATGCTTGCCCCTCCCGCACCTTGTCTGCTCTATTTTGTACCATGCCCATCCCGCTTTTCCATCCCCACCACCGTTTCCCATCAGAAATAGCCGAGCACGAGTGCCCATAAAAAAATATCGTCGTAACTTCACTATGAATGTCGCCGCCAGACGCAAAAAAAAGGGATGCAACACGAGGACTTCCCAGGAGGTCACCCATCCTAGTACTACTCTCGCCCAAGCACGCTTAACTTCGGAGTTCTGATGGGATCCGGTGCTTTAGTGCTGGTATGATCGCATCCGACATGTTATGCACTCATTTTCCTTTATGCTTGCCCCTCCCGCACCTTGTCTGCTCTATTTTGTACCATGCCCATCCCGCTTTTCCATCCCCACCACCGTTTCCCATCAGAAATAGCCGAGCACGAGTGCCCATAAAAAAATATCGTCGTAACTTCACTATGAATGTCGCCGCCAGACGCAAAAAAAAGGGATGCAACACGAGGACTTCCCAGGAGGTCACCCATCCTAGTACTACTCTCGCCCAAGCACGCTTAACTTCGGAGTTCTGATGGGATCCGGTGCTTTAGTGCTGGTATGATCGCATCCGACATGTTATGCACTCATTTTCCTTTATGCTTGCCCCTCCCGCACCTTGTCTGCTCTATTTTGTACCATGCCCATCCCGCTTTTCCATCCCCACCACCGTTTCCCATCAGAAATAGCCGAGCACGAGTGCCCATAAAAAAATATCGTCGTAACTTCACTATGAATGTCGCCGCCAGACGCAAAAAAAAGGGATGCAACACGAGGACTTCCCAGGAGGTCACCCATCCTAGTACTACTCTCGCCCAAGCACGCTTAACTTCGGAGTTCTGATGGGATCCGGTGCTTTAGTGCTGGTATGATCGCATCCGACATGTTATGCACTCATTTTCCTTTATGCTTGCCCCTCCCGCACCTTGTCTGCTCTATTTTGTACCATGCCCATCCCGCTTTTCCATCCCCACCACCGTTTCCCATCAGAAATAGCCGAGCACGAGTGCCCATAAAAAAATATCGTCGTAACTTCACTATGAATGTCGCCGCCAGATGCAAAAAAAAGGGATGCAACACGAGGACTTCCCAGGAGGTCACCCATCCTAGTACTACTCTCGCCCAAGCACGCTTAACTTCGGAGTTCTGATGGGATCCGGTGCTTTAGTGCTGGTATGATCGCATCCGACATGTTATGCACTCATTTTCCTTTATGCTTGCCCCTCCCGCACCTTGTCTGCTCTATTTTGTACCATGCCCATCCCGCTTTTCCATCCCCACCACCGTTTCCCATCAGAAATAGCCGAGCACGAGTGCCCATAAAAAAATATCGTCGTAACTTCACTATGAATGTCGCCGCCAGACGCAAAAAAAAGGGATGCAACACGAGGACTTCCCAGGAGGTCACCCATCCTAGTACTACTCTCGCCCAAGCACGCTTAACTTCGGAGTTCTGATGGGATCCGGTGCTTTAGTGCTGGTATGATCGCATCCGACATGTTATGCACTCATTTTCCTTTATGCTTGCCCCTCCCGCACCTTGTCTGCTCTATTTTGTACCATGCCCATCCCGCTTTTCCATCCCCACCACCGTTTCCCATCAGAAATAGCCGAGCACGAGTGCCCATAAAAAAATATCGTCGTAACTTCACTATGAATGTCGCCGCCAGACGCAAAAAAAAAGGGATGCAACACGAGGACTTCCCAGGAGGTCACCCATCCTAGTACTACTCTCGCCCAAGCACGCTTAACTTCGGAGTTCTGATGGGATCCGGTGCTTTAGTGCTGGTATGATCGCATCCGACATGTTATGCACTCATTTTCCTTTATGCTTGCCCCTCCCGCACCTTGTCTGCTCTATTTTGTACCATGCCCATCCCGCTTTTCCATCCCCACCACCGTTTCCCATCAGAAATAGCCGAGCACGAGTGCCCATAAAAAAATATCGTCGTAACTTCACTATGAATGTCGCCGCCAGACGCAAAAAAAAGGGATGCAACACGAGGACTTCCCAGGAGGTCACCCATCCTAGTACTACTCTCGCCCAAGCACGCTTAACTTCGGAGTTCTGATGGGATCCGGTGCTTTAGTGCTGGTATGATCGCATCCGACATGTTATGCACTCATTTTCCTTTATGCTTGCCCCTCCCGCACCTTGTCTGCTCTATTTTGTACCATGCCCATCCCGCTTTTCCATCCCCACCACCGTTTCCCATCAGAAATAGCCGAGCACGAGTGCCCATAAAAAAATATCGTCGTAACTTCACTATGAATGTCGCCGCCAGACGCAAAAAAAAGGGATGCAACACGAGGACTTCCCAGGAGGTCACCCATCCTAGTACTACTCTCGCCCAAGCACGCTTAACTTCGGAGTTCTGATGGGATCCGGTGCTTTAGTGCTGGTATGATCGCATCCGACATGTTATGCACTCATTTTCCTTTATGCTTGCCCCTCCCGCACCTTGTCTGCTCTATTTTGTACCATGCCCATCCCGCTTTTCCATCCCCACCACCGTTTCCCATCAGAAATAGCCGAGCACGAGTGCCCATAAAAAAATATCGTCGTAACTTCACTATGAATGTCGCCGCCAGACGCAAAAAAAAGGGATGCAACACGAGGACTTCCCAGGAGGTCACCCATCCTAGTACTACTCTCGCCCAAGCACGCTTAACTTCGGAGTTCTGATGGGATCCGGTGCTTTAGTGCTGGTATGATCGCATCCGACATGTTATGCACTCATTTTCCTTTATGCTTGCCCCTCCCGCACCTTGTCTGCTCTATTTTGTACCATGCCCATCCCGCTTTTCCATCCCCACCACCGTTTCCCATCAGAAATAGCCGAGCACGAGTGCCCATAAAAAAATATCGTCGTAACTTCACTATGAATGTCGCCGCCAGACGCAAAAAAAAGGGATGCAACACGAGGACTTCCCAGGAGGTCACCCATCCTAGTACTACTCTCGCCCAAGCACGCTTAACTTCGGAGTTCTGATGGGATCCGGTGCTTTAGTGCTGGTATGATCGCATCCGACATGTTATGCACTCATTTTCCTTTATGCTTGCCCCTCCCGCACCTTGTCTGCTCTATTTTGTACCATGCCCATCCCGCTTTTCCATCCCCACCACCGTTTCCCATCAGAAATAGCCGAGCACGAGTGCCCATAAAAAAATATCGTCGTAACTTCACTATGAATGTCGCCGCCAGACGCAAAAAAAAGGGATGCAACACGAGGACTTCCCAGGAGGTCACCCATCCTAGTACTACTCTCGCCCAAGCACGCTTAACTTCGGAGTTCTGATGGGATCCGGTGCTTTAGTGCTGGTATGATCGCATCCGACATGTTATGCACTCATTTTCCTTTATGCTTGCCCCTCCCGCACCTTGTCTGCTCTATTTTGTACCATGCCCATCCCGCTTTTCCATCCCCACCACCGTTTCCCATCAGAAATAGCCGAGCACGAGTGCCCATAAAAAAATATCGTCGTAACTTCACTATGAATGTCGCCGCCAGACGCAAAAAAAAGGGATGCAACACGAGGACTTCCCAGGAGGTCACCCATCCTAGTACTACTCTCGCCCAAGCACGCTTAACTTCGGAGTTCTGATGGGATCCGGTGCTTTAGTGCTGGTATGATCGCATCCGACATGTTATGCACTCATTTTCCTTTATGCTTGCCCCTCCCGCACCTTGTCTGCTCTATTTTGTACCATGCCCATCCCGCTTTTCCATCCCCACCACCGTTTCCCATCAGAAATAGCCGAGCACGAGTGCCCATAAAAAAATATCGTCGTAACTTCACTATGAATGTCGCCGCCAGACGCAAAAAAAAGGGATGCAACACGAGGACTTCCCAGGAGGTCACCCATCCTAGTACTACTCTCGCCCAAGCACGCTTAACTTCGGAGTTCTGATGGGATCCGGTGCTTTAGTGCTGGTATGATCGCATCCGACATGTTATGCACTCATTTTCCTTTATGCTTGCCCCTCCCGCACCTTGTCTGCTCTATTTTGTACCATGCCCATCCCGCTTTTCCATCCCCACCACCGTTTCCCATCAGAAATAGCCGAGCACGAGTGCCCATAAAAAAATATCGTCGTAACTTCACTATGAATGTCGCCGCCAGACGCAAAAAAAAGGGATGCAACACGAGGACTTCCCAGGAGGTCACCCATCCTAGTACTACTCTCGCCCAAGCACGCTTAACTTCGGAGTTCTGATGGGATCCGGTGCTTTAGTGCTGGTATGATCGCATCCGACATGTTATGCACTCATTTTCCTTTATGCTTGCCCCTCCCGCACCTTGTCTGCTCTATTTTGTACCATGCCCATCCCGCTTTTCCATCCCCACCACCGTTTCCCATCAGAAATAGCCGAGCACGAGTGCCCATAAAAAAATATCGTCGTAACTTCACTATGAATGTCGCCGCCAGACGCAAAAAAAAGGGATGCAACACGAGGACTTCCCAGGAGGTCACCCATCCTAGTACTACTCTCGCCCAAGCACGCTTAACTTCGGAGTTCTGATGGGATCCGGTGCTTTAGTGCTGGTATGATCGCATCCGACATGTTATGCACTCATTTTCCTTTATGCTTGCCCCTCCCGCACCTTGTCTGCTCTATTTTGTACCATGCCCATCCCGCTTTTCCATCCCCACCACCGTTTCCCATCAGAAATAGCCGAGCACGAGTGCCCATAAAAAAATATCGTCGTAACTTCACTATGAATGTCGCCGCCAGACGCAAAAAAAAGGGATGCAACACGAGGACTTCCCAGGAGGTCACCCATCCTAGTACTACTCTCGCCCAAGCACGCTTAACTTCGGAGTTCTGATGGGATCCGGTGCTTTAGTGCTGGTATGATCGCATCCGACATGTTATGCACTCATTTTCCTTTATGCTTGCCCCTCCCGCACCTTGTCTGCTCTATTTTGTACCATGCCCATCCCGCTTTTCCATCCCCACCACCGTTTCCCATCAGAAATAGCCGAGCACGAGTGCCCATAAAAAAATATCGTCGTAACTTCACTATGAATGTCGCCGCCAGACGCAAAAAAAAGGGATGCAACACGAGGACTTCCCAGGAGGTCACCCATCCTAGTACTACTCTCGCCCAAGCACGCTTAACTTCGGAGTTCTGATGGGATCCGGTGCTTTAGTGCTGGTATGATCGCATCCGACATGTTATGCACTCATTTTCCTTTATGCTTGCCCCTCCCGCACCTTGTCTGCTCTATTTTGTACCATGCCCATCCCGCTTTTCCATCCCCACCACCGTTTCCCATCAGAAATAGCCGAGCACGAGTGCCCATAAAAAAATATCGTCGTAACTTCACTATGAATGTCGCCGCCAGACGCAAAAAAAAGGGATGCAACACGAGGACTTCCCAGGAGGTCACCCATCCTAGTACTACTCTCGCCCAAGCACGCTTAACTTCGGAGTTCTGATGGGATCCGGTGCTTTAGTGCTGGTATGATCGCATCCGACATGTTATGCACTCATTTTCCTTTATGCTTGCCCCTCCCGCACCTTGTCTGCTCTATTTTGTACCATGCCCATCCCGCTTTTCCATCCCCACCACCGTTTCCCATCAGAAATAGCCGAGCACGAGTGCCCATAAAAAAATATCGTCGTAACTTCACTATGAATGTCGCCGCCAGACGCAAAAAAAAGGGATGCAACACGAGGACTTCCCAGGAGGTCACCCATCCTAGTACTACTCTCGCCCAAGCACGCTTAACTTCGGAGTTCTGATGGGATCCGGTGCTTTAGTGCTGGTATGATCGCATCCGACATGTTATGCACTCATTTTCCTTTATGCTTGCCCCTCCCGCACCTTGTCTGCTCTATTTTGTACCATGCCCATCCCGCTTTTCCATCCCCACCACCGTTTCCCATCAGAAATAGCCGAGCACGAGTGCCCATAAAAAAATATCGTCGTAACTTCACTATGAATGTCGCCGCCAGACGCAAAAAAAAGGGATGCAACACGAGGACTTCCCAGGAGGTCACCCATCCTAGTACTACTCTCGCCCAAGCACGCTTAACTTCGGAGTTCTGATGGGATCCGGTGCTTTAGTGCTGGTATGATCGCATCCGACATGTTATGCACTCATTTTCCTTTATGCTTGCCCCTCCCGCACCTTGTCTGCTCTATTTTGTACCATGCCCATCCCGCTTTTCCATCCCCACCACCGTTTCCCATCAGAAATAGCCGAGCACGAGTGCCCATAAAAAAATATCGTCGTAACTTCACTATGAATGTCGCCGCCAGACGCAAAAAAAAGGGATGCAACACGAGGACTTCCCAGGAGGTCACCCATCCTAGTACTACTCTCGCCCAAGCACGCTTAACTTCGGAGTTCTGATGGGATCCGGTGCTTTAGTGCTGGTATGATCGCATCCGACATGTTATGCACTCATTTTCCTTTATGCTTGCCCCTCCCGCACCTTGTCTGCTCTATTTTGTACCATGCCCATCCCGCTTTTCCATCCCCACCACCGTTTCCCATCAGAAATAGCCGAGCACGAGTGCCCATAAAAAAATATCGTCGTAACTTCACTATGAATGTCGCCGCCAGACGCAAAAAAAAGGGATGCAACACGAGGACTTCCCAGGAGGTCACCCATCCTAGTACTACTCTCGCCCAAGCACGCTTAACTTCGGAGTTCTGATGGGATCCGGTGCTTTAGTGCTGGTATGATCGCATCCGACATGTTATGCACTCATTTTCCTTTATGCTTGCCCCTCCCGCACCTTGTCTGCTCTATTTTGTACCATGCCCATCCCGCTTTTCCATCCCCACCACCGTTTCCCATCAGAAATAGCCGAGCACGAGTGCCCATAAAAAAATATCGTCGTAACTTCACTATGAATGTCGCCGCCAGACGCAAAAAAAAGGGATGCAACACGAGGACTTCCCAGGAGGTCACCCATCCTAGTACTACTCTCGCCCAAGCACGCTTAACTTCGGAGTTCTGATGGGATCCGGTGCTTTAGTGCTGGTATGATCGCATCCGACATGTTATGCACTCATTTTCCTTTATGCTTGCCCCTCCCGCACCTTGTCTGCTCTATTTTGTACCATGCCCATCCCGCTTTTCCATCCCCACCACCGTTTCCCATCAGAAATAGCCGAGCACGAGTGCCCATAAAAAAATATCGTCGTAACTTCACTATGAATGTCGCCGCCAGACGCAAAAAAAAGGGATGCAACACGAGGACTTCCCAGGAGGTCACCCATCCTAGTACTACTCTCGCCCAAGCACGCTTAACTTCGGAGTTCTGATGGGATCCGGTGCTTTAGTGCTGGTATGATCGCATCCGACATGTTATGCACTCATTTTCCTTTATGCTTGCCCCTCCCGCACCTTGTCTGCTCTATTTTGTACCATGCCCATCCCGCTTTTCCATCCCCACCACCGTTTCCCATCAGAAATAGCCGAGCACGAGTGCCCATAAAAAAATATCGTCGTAACTTCACTATGAATGTCGCCGCCAGACGCAAAAAAAAGGGATGCAACACGAGGACTTCCCAGGAGGTCACCCATCCTAGTACTACTCTCGCCCAAGCACGCTTAACTTCGGAGTTCTGATGGGATCCGGTGCTTTAGTGCTGGTATGATCGCATCCGACATGTTATGCACTCATTTTCCTTTATGCTTGCCCCTCCCGCACCTTGTCTGCTCTATTTTGTACCATGCCCATCCCGCTTTTCCATCCCCACCACCGTTTCCCATCAGAAATAGCCGAGCACGAGTGCCCATAAAAAAATATCGTCGTAACTTCACTATGAATGTCGCCGCCAGACGCAAAAAAAAGGGATGCAACACGAGGACTTCCCAGGAGGTCACCCATCCTAGTACTACTCTCGCCCAAGCACGCTTAACTTCGGAGTTCTGATGGGATCCGGTGCTTTAGTGCTGGTATGATCGCATCCGACATGTTATGCACTCATTTTCCTTTATGCTTGCCCCTCCCGCACCTTGTCTGCTCTATTTTGTACCATGCCCATCCCGCTTTTCCATCCCCACCACCGTTTCCCATCAGAAATAGCCGAGCACGAGTGCCCATAAAAAAATATCGTCGTAACTTCACTATGAATGTCGCCGCCAGACGCAAAAAAAAGGGATGCAACACGAGGACTTCCCAGGAGGTCACCCATCCTAGTACTACTCTCGCCCAAGCACGCTTAACTTCGGAGTTCTGATGGGATCCGGTGCTTTAGTGCTGGTATGATCGCATCCGACATGTTATGCACTCATTTTCCTTTATGCTTGCCCCTCCCGCACCTTGTCTGCTCTATTTTGTACCATGCCCATCCCGCTTTTCCATCCCCACCACCGTTTCCCATCAGAAATAGCCGAGCACGAGTGCCCATAAAAAAATATCGTCGTAACTTCACTATGAATGTCGCCGCCAGACGCAAAAAAAAGGGATGCAACACGAGGACTTCCCAGGAGGTCACCCATCCTAGTACTACTCTCGCCCAAGCACGCTTAACTTCGGAGTTCTGATGGGATCCGGTGCTTTAGTGCTGGTATGATCGCATCCGACATGTTATGCACTCATTTTCCTTTATGCTTGCCCCTCCCGCACCTTGTCTGCTCTATTTTGTACCATGCCCATCCCGCTTTTCCATCCCCACCACCGTTTCCCATCAGAAATAGCCGAGCACGAGTGCCCATAAAAAAATATCGTCGTAACTTCACTATGAATGTCGCCGCCAGACGCAAAAAAAAGGGATGCAACACGAGGACTTCCCAGGAGGTCACCCATCCTAGTACTACTCTCGCCCAAGCACGCTTAACTTCGGAGTTCTGATGGGATCCGGTGCTTTAGTGCTGGTATGATCGCATCCGACATGTTATGCACTCATTTTCCTTTATGCTTGCCCCTCCCGCACCTTGTCTGCTCTATTTTGTACCATGCCCATCCCGCTTTTCCATCCCCACCACCGTTTCCCATCAGAAATAGCCGAGCACGAGTGCCCATAAAAAAATATCGTCGTAACTTCACTATGAATGTCGCCGCCAGACGCAAAAAAAAGGGATGCAACACGAGGACTTCCCAGGAGGTCACCCATCCTAGTACTACTCTCGCCCAAGCACGCTTAACTTCGGAGTTCTGATGGGATCCGGTGCTTTAGTGCTGGTATGATCGCATCCGACATGTTATGCACTCATTTTCCTTTATGCTTGCCCCTCCCGCACCTTGTCTGCTCTATTTTGTACCATGCCCATCCCGCTTTTCCATCCCCACCACCGTTTCCCATCAGAAATAGCCGAGCACGAGTGCCCATAAAAAAATATCGTCGTAACTTCACTATGAATGTCGCCGCCAGACAAAAAAAAAAGGGATGCAACACGAGGACTTCCCAGGAGGTCACCCATCCTAGTACTACTCTCGCCCAAGCACGCTTAACTTCGGAGTTCTGATGGGATCCGGTGCTTTAGTGCTGGTATGATCGCATCCGACATGTTATGCACTCATTTTCCTTTATGCTTGCCCCTCCCGCACCTTGTCTGCTCTATTTTGTACCATGCCCATCCCGCTTTTCCATCCCCACCACCGTTTCCCATCAGAAATAGCCGAGCACGAGTGCCCATAAAAAAATATCGTCGTAACTTCACTATGAATGTCGCCGCCAGACGCAAAAAAAAGGGATGCAACACGAGGACTTCCCAGGAGGTCACCCATCCTAGTACTACTCTCGCCCAAGCACGCTTAACTTCGGAGTTCTGATGGGATCCGGTGCTTTAGTGCTGGTATGATCGCATCCGACATGTTATGCACTCATTTTCCTTTATGCTTGCCCCTCCCGCACCTTGTCTGCTCTATTTTGTACCATGCCCATCCCGCTTTTCCATCCCCACCACCGTTTCCCATCAGAAATAGCCGAGCACGAGTGCCCATAAAAAAATATCGTCGTAACTTCACTATGAATGTCGCCGCCAGACGCAAAAAAAAGGGATGCAACACGAGGACTTCCCAGGAGGTCACCCATCCTAGTACTACTCTCGCCCAAGCACGCTTAACTTCGGAGTTCTGATGGGATCCGGTGCTTTAGTGCTGGTATGATCGCATCCGACATGTTATGCACTCATTTTCCTTTATGCTTGCCCCTCCCGCACCTTGTCTGCTCTATTTTGTACCATGCCCATCCCGCTTTTCCATCCCCACCACCGTTTCCCATCAGAAATAGCCGAGCACGAGTGCCCATAAAAAAATATCGTCGTAACTTCACTATGAATGTCGCCGCCAGACGCAAAAAAAAGGGATGCAACACGAGGACTTCCCAGGAGGTCACCCATCCTAGTACTACTCTCGCCCAAGCACGCTTAACTTCGGAGTTCTGATGGGATCCGGTGCTTTAGTGCTGGTATGATCGCATCCGACATGTTATGCACTCATTTTCCTTTATGCTTGCCCCTCCCGCACCTTGTCTGCTCTATTTTGTACCATGCCCATCCCGCTTTTCCATCCCCACCACCGTTTCCCATCAGAAATAGCCGAGCACGAGTGCCCATAAAAAAATATCGTCGTAACTTCACTATGAATGTCGCCGCCAGACGCAAAAAAAAGGGATGCAACACGAGGACTTCCCAGGAGGTCACCCATCCTAGTACTACTCTCGCCCAAGCACGCTTAACTTCGGAGTTCTGATGGGATCCGGTGCTTTAGTGCTGGTATGATCGCATCCGACATGTTATGCACTCATTTTCCTTTATGCTTGCCCCTCCCGCACCTTGTCTGCTCTATTTTGTACCATGCCCATCCCGCTTTTCCATCCCCACCACCGTTTCCCATCAGAAATAGCCGAGCACGAGTGCCCATAAAAAAATATCGTCGTAACTTCACTATGAATGTCGCCGCCAGACGCAAAAAAAAGGGATGCAACACGAGGACTTCCCAGGAGGTCACCCATCCTAGTACTACTCTCGCCCAAGCACGCTTAACTTCGGAGTTCTGATGGGATCCGGTGCTTTAGTGCTGGTATGATCGCATCCGACATGTTATGCACTCATTTTCCTTTATGCTTGCCCCTCCCGCACCTTGTCTGCTCTATTTTGTACCATGCCCATCCCGCTTTTCCATCCCCACCACCGTTTCCCATCAGAAATAGCCGAGCACGAGTGCCCATAAAAAAATATCGTCGTAACTTCACTATGAATGTCGCCGCCAGACGCAAAAAAAAGGGATGCAACACGAGGACTTCCCAGGAGGTCACCCATCCTAGTACTACTCTCGCCCAAGCACGCTTAACTTCGGAGTTCTGATGGGATCCGGTGCTTTAGTGCTGGTATGATCGCATCCGACATGTTATGCACTCATTTTCCTTTATGCTTGCCCCTCCCGCACCTTGTCTGCTCTATTTTGTACCATGCCCATCCCGCTTTTCCATCCCCACCACCGTTTCCCATCAGAAATAGCCGAGCACGAGTGCCCATAAAAAAATATCGTCGTAACTTCACTATGAATGTCGCCGCCAGACGCAAAAAAAAGGGATGCAACACGAGGACTTCCCAGGAGGTCACCCATCCTAGTACTACTCTCGCCCAAGCACGCTTAACTTCGGAGTTCTGATGGGATCCGGTGCTTTAGTGCTGGTATGATCGCATCCGACATGTTATGCACTCATTTTCCTTTATGCTTGCCCCTCCCGCACCTTGTCTGCTCTATTTTGTACCATGCCCATCCCGCTTTTCCATCCCCACCACCGTTTCCCATCAGAAATAGCCGAGCACGAGTGCCCATAAAAAAATATCGTCGTAACTTCACTATGAATGTCGCCGCCAGACGCAAAAAAAAGGGATGCAACACGAGGACTTCCCAGGAGGTCACCCATCCTAGTACTACTCTCGCCCAAGCACGCTTAACTTCGGAGTTCTGATGGGATCCGGTGCTTTAGTGCTGGTATGATCGCATCCGACATGTTATGCACTCATTTTCCTTTATGCTTGCCCCTCCCGCACCTTGTCTGCTCTATTTTGTACCATGCCCATCCCGCTTTTCCATCCCCACCACCGTTTCCCATCAGAAATAGCCGAGCACGAGTGCCCATAAAAAAATATCGTCGTAACTTCACTATGAATGTCGCCGCCAGACGCAAAAAAAAGGGATGCAACACGAGGACTTCCCAGGAGGTCACCCATCCTAGTACTACTCTCGCCCAAGCACGCTTAACTTCGGAGTTCTGATGGGATCCGGTGCTTTAGTGCTGGTATGATCGCATCCGACATGTTATGCACTCATTTTCCTTTATGCTTGCCCCTCCCGCACCTTGTCTGCTCTATTTTGTACCATGCCCATCCCGCTTTTCCATCCCCACCACCGTTTCCCATCAGAAATAGCCGAGCACGAGTGCCCATAAAAAAATATCGTCGTAACTTCACTATGAATGTCGCCGCCAGACGCAAAAAAAAGGGATGCAACACGAGGACTTCCCAGGAGGTCACCCATCCTAGTACTACTCTCGCCCAAGCACGCTTAACTTCGGAGTTCTGATGGGATCCGGTGCTTTAGTGCTGGTATGATCGCATCCGACATGTTATGCACTCATTTTCCTTTATGCTTGCCCCTCCCGCACCTTGTCTGCTCTATTTTGTACCATGCCCATCCCGCTTTTCCATCCCCACCACCGTTTCCCATCAGAAATAGCCGAGCACGAGTGCCCATAAAAAAATATCGTCGTAACTTCACTATGAATGTCGCCGCCAGACGCAAAAAAAAGGGATGCAACACGAGGACTTCCCAGGAGGTCACCCATCCTAGTACTACTCTCGCCCAAGCACGCTTAACTTCGGAGTTCTGATGGGATCCGGTGCTTTAGTGCTGGTATGATCGCATCCGACATGTTATGCACTCATTTTCCTTTATGCTTGCCCCTCCCGCACCTTGTCTGCTCTATTTTGTACCATGCCCATCCCGCTTTTCCATCCCCACCACCGTTTCCCATCAGAAATAGCCGAGCACGAGTGCCCATAAAAAAATATCGTCGTAACTTCACTATGAATGTCGCCGCCAGACGCAAAAAAAAGGGATGCAACACGAGGACTTCCCAGGAGGTCACCCATCCTAGTACTACTCTCGCCCAAGCACGCTTAACTTCGGAGTTCTGATGGGATCCGGTGCTTTAGTGCTGGTATGATCGCATCCGACATGTTATGCACTCATTTTCCTTTATGCTTGCCCCTCCCGCACCTTGTCTGCTCTATTTTGTACCATGCCCATCCCGCTTTTCCATCCCCACCACCGTTTCCCATCAGAAATAGCCGAGCACGAGTGCCCATAAAAAAATATCGTCGTAACTTCACTATGAATGTCGCCGCCAGACGCAAAAAAAAGGGATGCAACACGAGGACTTCCCAGGAGGTCACCCATCCTAGTACTACTCTCGCCCAAGCACGCTTAACTTCGGAGTTCTGATGGGATCCGGTGCTTTAGTGCTGGTATGATCGCATCCGACATGTTATGCACTCATTTTCCTTTATGCTTGCCCCTCCCGCACCTTGTCTGCTCTATTTTGTACCATGCCCATCCCGCTTTTCCATCCCCACCACCGTTTCCCATCAGAAATAGCCGAGCACGAGTGCCCATAAAAAAATATCGTCGTAACTTCACTATGAATGTCGCCGCCAGACGCAAAAAAAAGGGATGCAACACGAGGACTTCCCAGGAGGTCACCCATCCTAGTACTACTCTCGCCCAAGCACGCTTAACTTCGGAGTTCTGATGGGATCCGGTGCTTTAGTGCTGGTATGATCGCATCCGACATGTTATGCACTCATTTTCCTTTATGCTTGCCCCTCCCGCACCTTGTCTGCTCTATTTTGTACCATGCCCATCCCGCTTTTCCATCCCCACCACCGTTTCCCATCAGAAATAGCCGAGCACGAGTGCCCATAAAAAAATATCGTCGTAACTTCACTATGAATGTCGCCGCCAGACGCAAAAAAAAGGGATGCAACACGAGGACTTCCCAGGAGGTCACCCATCCTAGTACTACTCTCGCCCAAGCACGCTTAACTTCGGAGTTCTGATGGGATCCGGTGCTTTAGTGCTGGTATGATCGCATCCGACATGTTATGCACTCATTTTCCTTTATGCTTGCCCCTCCCGCACCTTGTCTGCTCTATTTTGTACCATGCCCATCCCGCTTTTCCATCCCCACCACCGTTTCCCATCAGAAATAGCCGAGCACGAGTGCCCATAAAAAAATATCGTCGTAACTTCACTATGAATGTCGCCGCCAGACGCAAAAAAAAGGGATGCAACACGAGGACTTCCCAGGAGGTCACCCATCCTAGTACTACTCTCGCCCAAGCACGCTTAACTTCGGAGTTCTGATGGGATCCGGTGCTTTAGTGCTGGTATGATCGCATCCGACATGTTATGCACTCATTTTCCTTTATGCTTGCCCCTCCCGCACCTTGTCTGCTCTATTTTGTACCATGCCCATCCCGCTTTTCCATCCCCACCACCGTTTCCCATCAGAAATAGCCGAGCACGAGTGCCCATAAAAAAATATCGTCGTAACTTCACTATGAATGTCGCCGCCAGACGCAAAAAAAAGGGATGCAACACGAGGACTTCCCAGGAGGTCACCCATCCTAGTACTACTCTCGCCCAAGCACGCTTAACTTCGGAGTTCTGATGGGATCCGGTGCTTTAGTGCTGGTATGATCGCATCCGACATGTTATGCACTCATTTTCCTTTATGCTTGCCCCTCCCGCACCTTGTCTGCTCTATTTTGTACCATGCCCATCCCGCTTTTCCATCCCCACCACCGTTTCCCATCAGAAATAGCCGAGCACGAGTGCCCATAAAAAAATATCGTCGTAACTTCACTATGAATGTCGCCGCCAGACGCAAAAAAAAGGGATGCAACACGAGGACTTCCCAGGAGGTCACCCATCCTAGTACTACTCTCGCCCAAGCACGCTTAACTTCGGAGTTCTGATGGGATCCGGTGCTTTAGTGCTGGTATGATCGCATCCGACATGTTATGCACTCATTTTCCTTTATGCTTGCCCCTCCCGCACCTTGTCTGCTCTATTTTGTACCATGCCCATCCCGCTTTTCCATCCCCACCACCGTTTCCCATCAGAAATAGCCGAGCACGAGTGCCCATAAAAAAATATCGTCGTAACTTCACTATGAATGTCGCCGCCAGACGCAAAAAAAAGGGATGCAACACGAGGACTTCCCAGGAGGTCACCCATCCTAGTACTACTCTCGCCCAAGCACGCTTAACTTCGGAGTTCTGATGGGATCCGGTGCTTTAGTGCTGGTATGATCGCATCCGACATGTTATGCACTCATTTTCCTTTATGCTTGCCCCTCCCGCACCTTGTCTGCTCTATTTTGTACCATGCCCATCCCGCTTTTCCATCCCCACCACCGTTTCCCATCAGAAATAGCCGAGCACGAGTGCCCATAAAAAAATATCGTCGTAACTTCACTATGAATGTCGCCGCCAGACGCAAAAAAAAGGGATGCAACACGAGGACTTCCCAGGAGGTCACCCATCCTAGTACTACTCTCGCCCAAGCACGCTTAACTTCGGAGTTCTGATGGGATCCGGTGCTTTAGTGCTGGTATGATCGCATCCGACATGTTATGCACTCATTTTCCTTTATGCTTGCCCCTCCCGCACCTTGTCTGCTCTATTTTGTACCATGCCCATCCCGCTTTTCCATCCCCACCACCGTTTCCCATCAGAAATAGCCGAGCACGAGTGCCCATAAAAAAATATCGTCGTAACTTCACTATGAATGTCGCCGCCAGACGCAAAAAAAAGGGATGCAACACGAGGACTTCCCAGGAGGTCACCCATCCTAGTACTACTCTCGCCCAAGCACGCTTAACTTCGGAGTTCTGATGGGATCCGGTGCTTTAGTGCTGGTATGATCGCATCCGACATGTTATGCACTCATTTTCCTTTATGCTTGCCCCTCCCGCACCTTGTCTGCTCTATTTTGTACCATGCCCATCCCGCTTTTCCATCCCCACCACCGTTTCCCATCAGAAATAGCCGAGCACGAGTGCCCATAAAAAAATATCGTCGTAACTTCACTATGAATGTCGCCGCCAGACGCAAAAAAAAGGGATGCAACACGAGGACTTCCCAGGAGGTCACCCATCCTAGTACTACTCTCGCCCAAGCACGCTTAACTTCGGAGTTCTGATGGGATCCGGTGCTTTAGTGCTGGTATGATCGCATCCGACATGTTATGCACTCATTTTCCTTTATGCTTGCCCCTCCCGCACCTTGTCTGCTCTATTTTGTACCATGCCCATCCCGCTTTTCCATCCCCACCACCGTTTCCCATCAGAAATAGCCGAGCACGAGTGCCCATAAAAAAATATCGTCGTAACTTCACTATGAATGTCGCCGCCAGACGCAAAAAAAAGGGATGCAACACGAGGACTTCCCAGGAGGTCACCCATCCTAGTACTACTCTCGCCCAAGCACGCTTAACTTCGGAGTTCTGATGGGATCCGGTGCTTTAGTGCTGGTATGATCGCATCCGACATGTTATGCACTCATTTTCCTTTATGCTTGCCCCTCCCGCACCTTGTCTGCTCTATTTTGTACCATGCCCATCCCGCTTTTCCATCCCCACCACCGTTTCCCATCAGAAATAGCCGAGCACGAGTGCCCATAAAAAAATATCGTCGTAACTTCACTATGAATGTCGCCGCCAGACGCAAAAAAAAGGGATGCAACACGAGGACTTCCCAGGAGGTCACCCATCCTAGTACTACTCTCGCCCAAGCACGCTTAACTTCGGAGTTCTGATGGGATCCGGTGCTTTAGTGCTGGTATGATCGCATCCGACATGTTATGCACTCATTTTCCTTTATGCTTGCCCCTCCCGCACCTTGTCTGCTCTATTTTGTACCATGCCCATCCCGCTTTTCCATCCCCACCACCGTTTCCCATCAGAAATAGCCGAGCACGAGTGCCCATAAAAAAATATCGTCGTAACTTCACTATGAATGTCGCCGCCAGACGCAAAAAAAAGGGATGCAACACGAGGACTTCCCAGGAGGTCACCCATCCTAGTACTACTCTCGCCCAAGCACGCTTAACTTCGGAGTTCTGATGGGATCCGGTGCTTTAGTGCTGGTATGATCGCATCCGACATGTTATGCACTCATTTTCCTTTATGCTTGCCCCTCCCGCACCTTGTCTGCTCTATTTTGTACCATGCCCATCCCGCTTTTCCATCCCCACCACCGTTTCCCATCAGAAATAGCCGAGCACGAGTGCCCATAAAAAAATATCGTCGTAACTTCACTATGAATGTCGCCGCCAGACGCAAAAAAAAGGGATGCAACACGAGGACTTCCCAGGAGGTCACCCATCCTAGTACTACTCTCGCCCAAGCACGCTTAACTTCGGAGTTCTGATGGGATCCGGTGCTTTAGTGCTGGTATGATCGCATCCGACATGTTATGCACTCATTTTCCTTTATGCTTGCCCCTCCCGCACCTTGTCTGCTCTATTTTGTACCATGCCCATCCCGCTTTTCCATCCCCACCACCGTTTCCCATCAGAAATAGCCGAGCACGAGTGCCCATAAAAAAATATCGTCGTAACTTCACTATGAATGTCGCCGCCAGACGCAAAAAAAAGGGATGCAACACGAGGACTTCCCAGGAGGTCACCCATCCTAGTACTACTCTCGCCCAAGCACGCTTAACTTCGGAGTTCTGATGGGATCCGGTGCTTTAGTGCTGGTATGATCGCATCCGACATGTTATGCACTCATTTTCCTTTATGCTTGCCCCTCCCGCACCTTGTCTGCTCTATTTTGTACCATGCCCATCCCGCTTTTCCATCCCCACCACCGTTTCCCATCAGAAATAGCCGAGCACGAGTGCCCATAAAAAAATATCGTCGTAACTTCACTATGAATGTCGCCGCCAGACGCAAAAAAAAGGGATGCAACACGAGGACTTCCCAGGAGGTCACCCATCCTAGTACTACTCTCGCCCAAGCACGCTTAACTTCGGAGTTCTGATGGGATCCGGTGCTTTAGTGCTGGTATGATCGCATCCGACATGTTATGCACTCATTTTCCTTTATGCTTGCCCCTCCCGCACCTTGTCTGCTCTATTTTGTACCATGCCCATCCCGCTTTTCCATCCCCACCACCGTTTCCCATCAGAAATAGCCGAGCACGAGTGCCCATAAAAAAATATCGTCGTAACTTCACTATGAATGTCGCCGCCAGACGCAAAAAAAAGGGATGCAACACGAGGACTTCCCAGGAGGTCACCCATCCTAGTACTACTCTCGCCCAAGCACGCTTAACTTCGGAGTTCTGATGGGATCCGGTGCTTTAGTGCTGGTATGATCGCATCCGACATGTTATGCACTCATTTTCCTTTATGCTTGCCCCTCCCGCACCTTGTCTGCTCTATTTTGTACCATGCCCATCCCGCTTTTCCATCCCCACCACCGTTTCCCATCAGAAATAGCCGAGCACGAGTGCCCATAAAAAAATATCGTCGTAACTTCACTATGAATGTCGCCGCCAGACGCAAAAAAAAGGGATGCAACACGAGGACTTCCCAGGAGGTCACCCATCCTAGTACTACTCTCGCCCAAGCACGCTTAACTTCGGAGTTCTGATGGGATCCGGTGCTTTAGTGCTGGTATGATCGCATCCGACATGTTATGCACTCATTTTCCTTTATGCTTGCCCCTCCCGCACCTTGTCTGCTCTATTTTGTACCATGCCCATCCCGCTTTTCCATCCCCACCACCGTTTCCCATCAGAAATAGCCGAGCACGAGTGCCCATAAAAAAATATCGTCGTAACTTCACTATGAATGTCGCCGCCAGACGCAAAAAAAAGGGATGCAACACGAGGACTTCCCAGGAGGTCACCCATCCTAGTACTACTCTCGCCCAAGCACGCTTAACTTCGGAGTTCTGATGGGATCCGGTGCTTTAGTGCTGGTATGATCGCATCCGACATGTTATGCACTCATTTTCCTTTATGCTTGCCCCTCCCGCACCTTGTCTGCTCTATTTTGTACCATGCCCATCCCGCTTTTCCATCCCCACCACCGTTTCCCATCAGAAATAGCCGAGCACGAGTGCCCATAAAAAAATATCGTCGTAACTTCACTATGAATGTCGCCGCCAGACGCAAAAAAAAGGGATGCAACACGAGGACTTCCCAGGAGGTCACCCATCCTAGTACTACTCTCGCCCAAGCACGCTTAACTTCGGAGTTCTGATGGGATCCGGTGCTTTAGTGCTGGTATGATCGCATCCGACATGTTATGCACTCATTTTCCTTTATGCTTGCCCCTCCCGCACCTTGTCTGCTCTATTTTGTACCATGCCCATCCCGCTTTTCCATCCCCACCACCGTTTCCCATCAGAAATAGCCGAGCACGAGTGCCCATAAAAAAATATCGTCGTAACTTCACTATGAATGTCGCCGCCAGACGCAAAAAAAAGGGATGCAACACGAGGACTTCCCAGGAGGTCACCCATCCTAGTACTACTCTCGCCCAAGCACGCTTAACTTCGGAGTTCTGATGGGATCCGGTGCTTTAGTGCTGGTATGATCGCATCCGACATGTTATGCACTCATTTTCCTTTATGCTTGCCCCTCCCGCACCTTGTCTGCTCTATTTTGTACCATGCCCATCCCGCTTTTCCATCCCCACCACCGTTTCCCATCAGAAATAGCCGAGCACGAGTGCCCATAAAAAAATATCGTCGTAACTTCACTATGAATGTCGCCGCCAGACGCAAAAAAAAGGGATGCAACACGAGGACTTCCCAGGAGGTCACCCATCCTAGTACTACTCTCGCCCAAGCACGCTTAACTTCGGAGTTCTGATGGGATCCGGTGCTTTAGTGCTGGTATGATCGCATCCGACATGTTATGCACTCATTTTCCTTTATGCTTGCCCCTCCCGCACCTTGTCTGCTCTATTTTGTACCATGCCCATCCCGCTTTTCCATCCCCACCACCGTTTCCCATCAGAAATAGCCGAGCACGAGTGCCCATAAAAAAATATCGTCGTAACTTCACTATGAATGTCGCCGCCAGACGCAAAAAAAAGGGATGCAACACGAGGACTTCCCAGGAGGTCACCCATCCTAGTACTACTCTCGCCCAAGCACGCTTAACTTCGGAGTTCTGATGGGATCCGGTGCTTTAGTGCTGGTATGATCGCATCCGACATGTTATGCACTCATTTTCCTTTATGCTTGCCCCTCCCGCACCTTGTCTGCTCTATTTTGTACCATGCCCATCCCGCTTTTCCATCCCCACCACCGTTTCCCATCAGAAATAGCCGAGCACGAGTGCCCATAAAAAAATATCGTCGTAACTTCACTATGAATGTCGCCGCCAGACGCAAAAAAAAGGGATGCAACACGAGGACTTCCCAGGAGGTCACCCATCCTAGTACTACTCTCGCCCAAGCACGCTTAACTTCGGAGTTCTGATGGGATCCGGTGCTTTAGTGCTGGTATGATCGCATCCGACATGTTATGCACTCATTTTCCTTTATGCTTGCCCCTCCCGCACCTTGTCTGCTCTATTTTGTACCATGCCCATCCCGCTTTTCCATCCCCACCACCGTTTCCCATCAGAAATAGCCGAGCACGAGTGCCCATAAAAAAATATCGTCGTAACTTCACTATGAATGTCGCCGCCAGACGCAAAAAAAAGGGATGCAACACGAGGACTTCCCAGGAGGTCACCCATCCTAGTACTACTCTCGCCCAAGCACGCTTAACTTCGGAGTTCTGATGGGATCCGGTGCTTTAGTGCTGGTATGATCGCATCCGACATGTTATGCACTCATTTTCCTTTATGCTTGCCCCTCCCGCACCTTGTCTGCTCTATTTTGTACCATGCCCATCCCGCTTTTCCATCCCCACCACCGTTTCCCATCAGAAATAGCCGAGCACGAGTGCCCATAAAAAAATATCGTCGTAACTTCACTATGAATGTCGCCGCCAGACGCAAAAAAAAGGGATGCAACACGAGGACTTCCCAGGAGGTCACCCATCCTAGTACTACTCTCGCCCAAGCACGCTTAACTTCGGAGTTCTGATGGGATCCGGTGCTTTAGTGCTGGTATGATCGCATCCGACATGTTATGCACTCATTTTCCTTTATGCTTGCCCCTCCCGCACCTTGTCTGCTCTATTTTGTACCATGCCCATCCCGCTTTTCCATCCCCACCACCGTTTCCCATCAGAAATAGCCGAGCACGAGTGCCCATAAAAAAATATCGTCGTAACTTCACTATGAATGTCGCCGCCAGACGCAAAAAAAAGGGATGCAACACGAGGACTTCCCAGGAGGTCACCCATCCTAGTACTACTCTCGCCCAAGCACGCTTAACTTCGGAGTTCTGATGGGATCCGGTGCTTTAGTGCTGGTATGATCGCATCCGACATGTTATGCACTCATTTTCCTTTATGCTTGCCCCTCCCGCACCTTGTCTGCTCTATTTTGTACCATGCCCATCCCGCTTTTCCATCCCCACCACCGTTTCCCATCAGAAATAGCCGAGCACGAGTGCCCATAAAAAAATATCGTCGTAACTTCACTATGAATGTCGCCGCCAGACGCAAAAAAAAGGGATGCAACACGAGGACTTCCCAGGAGGTCACCCATCCTAGTACTACTCTCGCCCAAGCACGCTTAACTTCGGAGTTCTGATGGGATCCGGTGCTTTAGTGCTGGTATGATCGCATCCGACATGTTATGCACTCATTTTCCTTTATGCTTGCCCCTCCCGCACCTTGTCTGCTCTATTTTGTACCATGCCCATCCCGCTTTTCCATCCCCACCACCGTTTCCCATCAGAAATAGCCGAGCACGAGTGCCCATAAAAAAATATCGTCGTAACTTCACTATGAATGTCGCCGCCAGACGCAAAAAAAAGGGATGCAACACGAGGACTTCCCAGGAGGTCACCCATCCTAGTACTACTCTCGCCCAAGCACGCTTAACTTCGGAGTTCTGATGGGATCCGGTGCTTTAGTGCTGGTATGATCGCATCCGACATGTTATGCACTCATTTTCCTTTATGCTTGCCCCTCCCGCACCTTGTCTGCTCTATTTTGTACCATGCCCATCCCGCTTTTCCATCCCCACCACCGTTTCCCATCAGAAATAGCCGAGCACGAGTGCCCATAAAAAAATATCGTCGTAACTTCACTATGAATGTCGCCGCCAGACGCAAAAAAAAGGGATGCAACACGAGGACTTCCCAGGAGGTCACCCATCCTAGTACTACTCTCGCCCAAGCACGCTTAACTTCGGAGTTCTGATGGGATCCGGTGCTTTAGTGCTGGTATGATCGCATCCGACATGTTATGCACTCATTTTCCTTTATGCTTGCCCCTCCCGCACCTTGTCTGCTCTATTTTGTACCATGCCCATCCCGCTTTTCCATCCCCACCACCGTTTCCCATCAGAAATAGCCGAGCACGAGTGCCCATAAAAAAATATCGTCGTAACTTCACTATGAATGTCGCCGCCAGACGCAAAAAAAAGGGATGCAACACGAGGACTTCCCAGGAGGTCACCCATCCTAGTACTACTCTCGCCCAAGCACGCTTAACTTCGGAGTTCTGATGGGATCCGGTGCTTTAGTGCTGGTATGATCGCATCCGACATGTTATGCACTCATTTTCCTTTATGCTTGCCCCTCCCGCACCTTGTCTGCTCTATTTTGTACCATGCCCATCCCGCTTTTCCATCCCCACCACCGTTTCCCATCAGAAATAGCCGAGCACGAGTGCCCATAAAAAAATATCGTCGTAACTTCACTATGAATGTCGCCGCCAGACGCAAAAAAAAGGGATGCAACACGAGGACTTCCCAGGAGGTCACCCATCCTAGTACTACTCTCGCCCAAGCACGCTTAACTTCGGAGTTCTGATGGGATCCGGTGCTTTAGTGCTGGTATGATCGCATCCGACATGTTATGCACTCATTTTCCTTTATGCTTGCCCCTCCCGCACCTTGTCTGCTCTATTTTGTACCATGCCCATCCCGCTTTTCCATCCCCACCACCGTTTCCCATCAGAAATAGCCGAGCACGAGTGCCCATAAAAAAATATCGTCGTAACTTCACTATGAATGTCGCCGCCAGACGCAAAAAAAGGGATGCAACACGAGGACTTCCCAGGAGGTCACCCATCCTAGTACTACTCTCGCCCAAGCACGCTTAACTTCGGAGTTCTGATGGGATCCGGTGCTTTAGTGCTGGTATGATCGCATCCGACATGTTATGCACTCATTTTCCTTTATGCTTGCCCCTCCCGCACCTTGTCTGCTCTATTTTGTACCATGCCCATCCCGCTTTTCCATCCCCACCACCGTTTCCCATCAGAAATAGCCGAGCACGAGTGCCCATAAAAAAATATCGTCGTAACTTCACTATGAATGTCGCCGCCAGACGCAAAAAAAAGGGATGCAACACGAGGACTTCCCAGGAGGTCACCCATCCTAGTACTACTCTCGCCCAAGCACGCTTAACTTCGGAGTTCTGATGGGATCCGGTGCTTTAGTGCTGGTATGATCGCATCCGACATGTTATGCACTCATTTTCCTTTATGCTTGCCCCTCCCGCACCTTGTCTGCTCTATTTTGTACCATGCCCATCCCGCTTTTCCATCCCCACCACCGTTTCCCATCAGAAATAGCCGAGCACGAGTGCCCATAAAAAAATATCGTCGTAACTTCACTATGAATGTCGCCGCCAGACGCAAAAAAAAGGGATGCAACACGAGGACTTCCCAGGAGGTCACCCATCCTAGTACTACTCTCGCCCAAGCACGCTTAACTTCGGAGTTCTGATGGGATCCGGTGCTTTAGTGCTGGTATGATCGCATCCGACATGTTATGCACTCATTTTCCTTTATGCTTGCCCCTCCCGCACCTTGTCTGCTCTATTTTGTACCATGCCCATCCCGCTTTTCCATCCCCACCACCGTTTCCCATCAGAAATAGCCGAGCACGAGTGCCCATAAAAAAATATCGTCGTAACTTCACTATGAATGTCGCCGCCAGACGCAAAAAAAAGGGATGCAACACGAGGACTTCCCAGGAGGTCACCCATCCTAGTACTACTCTCGCCCAAGCACGCTTAACTTCGGAGTTCTGATGGGATCCGGTGCTTTAGTGCTGGTATGATCGCATCCGACATGTTATGCACTCATTTTCCTTTATGCTTGCCCCTCCCGCACCTTGTCTGCTCTATTTTGTACCATGCCCATCCCGCTTTTCCATCCCCACCACCGTTTCCCATCAGAAATAGCCGAGCACGAGTGCCCATAAAAAAATATCGTCGTAACTTCACTATGAATGTCGCCGCCAGACGCAAAAAAAAGGGATGCAACACGAGGACTTCCCAGGAGGTCACCCATCCTAGTACTACTCTCGCCCAAGCACGCTTAACTTCGGAGTTCTGATGGGATCCGGTGCTTTAGTGCTGGTATGATCGCATCCGACATGTTATGCACTCATTTTCCTTTATGCTTGCCCCTCCCGCACCTTGTCTGCTCTATTTTGTACCATGCCCATCCCGCTTTTCCATCCCCACCACCGTTTCCCATCAGAAATAGCCGAGCACGAGTGCCCATAAAAAAATATCGTCGTAACTTCACTATGAATGTCGCCGCCAGACGCAAAAAAAGGGATGCAACACGAGGACTTCCCAGGAGGTCACCCATCCTAGTACTACTCTCGCCCAAGCACGCTTAACTTCGGAGTTCTGATGGGATCCGGTGCTTTAGTGCTGGTATGATCGCATCCGACATGTTATGCACTCATTTTCCTTTATGCTTGCCCCTCCCGCACCTTGTCTGCTCTATTTTGTACCATGCCCATCCCGCTTTTCCATCCCCACCACCGTTTCCCATCAGAAATAGCCGAGCACGAGTGCCCATAAAAAAATATCGTCGTAACTTCACTATGAATGTCGCCGCCAGACGCAAAAAAAAGGGATGCAACACGAGGACTTCCCAGGAGGTCACCCATCCTAGTACTACTCTCGCCCAAGCACGCTTAACTTCGGAGTTCTGATGGGATCCGGTGCTTTAGTGCTGGTATGATCGCATCCGACATGTTATGCACTCATTTTCCTTTATGCTTGCCCCTCCCGCACCTTGTCTGCTCTATTTTGTACCATGCCCATCCCGCTTTTCCATCCCCACCACCGTTTCCCATCAGAAATAGCCGAGCACGAGTGCCCATAAAAAAATATCGTCGTAACTTCACTATGAATGTCGCCGCCAGACGCAAAAAAAAGGGATGCAACACGAGGACTTCCCAGGAGGTCACCCATCCTAGTACTACTCTCGCCCAAGCACGCTTAACTTCGGAGTTCTGATGGGATCCGGTGCTTTAGTGCTGGTATGATCGCATCCGACATGTTATGCACTCATTTTCCTTTATGCTTGCCCCTCCCGCACCTTGTCTGCTCTATTTTGTACCATGCCCATCCCGCTTTTCCATCCCCACCACCGTTTCCCATCAGAAATAGCCGAGCACGAGTGCCCATAAAAAAATATCGTCGTAACTTCACTATGAATGTCGCCGCCAGACGCAAAAAAAAGGGATGCAACACGAGGACTTCCCAGGAGGTCACCCATCCTAGTACTACTCTCGCCCAAGCACGCTTAACTTCGGAGTTCTGATGGGATCCGGTGCTTTAGTGCTGGTATGATCGCATCCGACATGTTATGCACTCATTTTCCTTTATGCTTGCCCCTCCCGCACCTTGTCTGCTCTATTTTGTACCATGCCCATCCCGCTTTTCCATCCCCACCACCGTTTCCCATCAGAAATAGCCGAGCACGAGTGCCCATAAAAAAATATCGTCGTAACTTCACTATGAATGTCGCCGCCAGACGCAAAAAAAAGGGATGCAACACGAGGACTTCCCAGGAGGTCACCCATCCTAGTACTACTCTCGCCCAAGCACGCTTAACTTCGGAGTTCTGATGGGATCCGGTGCTTTAGTGCTGGTATGATCGCATCCGACATGTTATGCACTCATTTTCCTTTATGCTTGCCCCTCCCGCACCTTGTCTGCTCTATTTTGTACCATGCCCATCCCGCTTTTCCATCCCCACCACCGTTTCCCATCAGAAATAGCCGAGCACGAGTGCCCATAAAAAAATATCGTCGTAACTTCACTATGAATGTCGCCGCCAGACGCAAAAAAAAGGGATGCAACACGAGGACTTCCCAGGAGGTCACCCATCCTAGTACTACTCTCGCCCAAGCACGCTTAACTTCGGAGTTCTGATGGGATCCGGTGCTTTAGTGCTGGTATGATCGCATCCGACATGTTATGCACTCATTTTCCTTTATGCTTGCCCCTCCCGCACCTTGTCTGCTCTATTTTGTACCATGCCCATCCCGCTTTTCCATCCCCACCACCGTTTCCCATCAGAAATAGCCGAGCACGAGTGCCCATAAAAAAATATCGTCGTAACTTCACTATGAATGTCGCCGCCAGACGCAAAAAAAAGGGATGCAACACGAGGACTTCCCAGGAGGTCACCCATCCTAGTACTACTCTCGCCCAAGCACGCTTAACTTCGGAGTTCTGATGGGATCCGGTGCTTTAGTGCTGGTATGATCGCATCCGACATGTTATGCACTCATTTTCCTTTATGCTTGCCCCTCCCGCACCTTGTCTGCTCTATTTTGTACCATGCCCATCCCGCTTTTCCATCCCCACCACCGTTTCCCATCAGAAATAGCCGAGCACGAGTGCCCATAAAAAAATATCGTCGTAACTTCACTATGAATGTCGCCGCCAGACGCAAAAAAAAGGGATGCAACACGAGGACTTCCCAGGAGGTCACCCATCCTAGTACTACTCTCGCCCAAGCACGCTTAACTTCGGAGTTCTGATGGGATCCGGTGCTTTAGTGCTGGTATGATCGCATCCGACATGTTATGCACTCATTTTCCTTTATGCTTGCCCCTCCCGCACCTTGTCTGCTCTATTTTGTACCATGCCCATCCCGCTTTTCCATCCCCACCACCGTTTCCCATCAGAAATAGCCGAGCACGAGTGCCCATAAAAAAATATCGTCGTAACTTCACTATGAATGTCGCCGCCAGACGCAAAAAAAGGGATGCAACACGAGGACTTCCCAGGAGGTCACCCATCCTAGTACTACTCTCGCCCAAGCACGCTTAACTTCGGAGTTCTGATGGGATCCGGTGCTTTAGTGCTGGTATGATCGCATCCGACATGTTATGCACTCATTTTCCTTTATGCTTGCCCCTCCCGCACCTTGTCTGCTCTATTTTGTACCATGCCCATCCCGCTTTTCCATCCCCACCACCGTTTCCCATCAGAAATAGCCGAGCACGAGTGCCCATAAAAAAATATCGTCGTAACTTCACTATGAATGTCGCCGCCAGACGCAAAAAAAAGGGATGCAACACGAGGACTTCCCAGGAGGTCACCCATCCTAGTACTACTCTCGCCCAAGCACGCTTAACTTCGGAGTTCTGATGGGATCCGGTGCTTTAGTGCTGGTATGATCGCATCCGACATGTTATGCACTCATTTTCCTTTATGCTTGCCCCTCCCGCACCTTGTCTGCTCTATTTTGTACCATGCCCATCCCGCTTTTCCATCCCCACCACCGTTTCCCATCAGAAATAGCCGAGCACGAGTGCCCATAAAAAAATATCGTCGTAACTTCACTATGAATGTCGCCGCCAGACGCAAAAAAAGGGATGCAACACGAGGACTTCCCAGGAGGTCACCCATCCTAGTACTACTCTCGCCCAAGCACGCTTAACTTCGGAGTTCTGATGGGATCCGGTGCTTTAGTGCTGGTATGATCGCATCCGACATGTTATGCACTCATTTTCCTTTATGCTTGCCCCTCCCGCACCTTGTCTGCTCTATTTTGTACCATGCCCATCCCGCTTTTCCATCCCCACCACCGTTTCCCATCAGAAATAGCCGAGCACGAGTGCCCATAAAAAAATATCGTCGTAACTTCACTATGAATGTCGCCGCCAGACGCTCTGCTCTATTTTGTACCATGCCCATCCCGCTTTTCCATCCCCACCACCGTTTCCCATCAGAAATAGCCGAGCACGAGTGCCCATAAAAAAATATCGTCGTAACTTCACTATGAATGTCGCCGCCAGACGCAAAAAAAAGGGATGCAACACGAGGACTTCCCAGGAGGTCACCCATCCTAGTACTACTCTCGCCCAAGCACGCTTAACTTCGGAGTTCTGATGGGATCCGGTGCTTTAGTGCTGGTATGATCGCATCCGACATGTTATGCACTCATTTTCCTTTATGCTTGCCCCTCCCGCACCTTGTCTGCTCTATTTTGTACCATGCCCATCCCGCTTTTCCATCCCCACCACCGTTTCCCATCAGAAATAGCCGAGCACGAGTGCCCATAAAAAAATATCGTCGTAACTTCACTATGAATGTCGCCGCCAGACGCACCTTGTCTGCTCTATTTTGTACCATGCCCATCCCGCTTTTCCATCCCCACCACCGTTTCCCATCAGAAATAGCCGAGCACGAGTGCCCATAAAAAAATATCGTCGTAACTTCACTATGAATGTCGCCGCCAGACGCAAAAAAAAGGGATGCAACACGAGGACTTCCCAGGAGGTCACCCATCCTAGTACTACTCTCGCCCAAGCACGCTTAACTTCGGAGTTCTGATGGGATCCGGTGCTTTAGTGCTGGTATGATCGCATCCGACATGTTATGCACTCATTTTCCTTTATGCTTGCCCCTCCCGCACCTTGTCTGCTCTATTTTGTACCATGCCCATCCCGCTTTTCCATCCCCACCACCGTTTCCCATCAGAAATAGCCGAGCACGAGTGCCCATAAAAAAATATCGTCGTAACTTCACTATGAATGTCGCCGCCAGACGCAAAAAAAAGGGATGCAACACGAGGACTTCCCAGGAGGTCACCCATCCTAGTACTACTCTCGCCCAAGCACGCTTAACTTCGGAGTTCTGATGGGATCCGGTGCTTTAGTGCTGGTATGATCGCATCCGACATGTTATGCACTCATTTTCCTTTATGCTTGCCCCTCCCGCACCTTGTCTGCTCTATTTTGTACCATGCCCATCCCGCTTTTCCATCCCCACCACCGTTTCCCATCAGAAATAGCCGAGCACGAGTGCCCATAAAAAAATATCGTCGTAACTTCACTATGAATGTCGCCGCCAGACGCAAAAAAAAGGGATGCAACACGAGGACTTCCCAGGAGGTCACCCATCCTAGTACTACTCTCGCCCAAGCACGAAAAGTTCTGATAGACAACGTCTCAAAATCGTCCGCTAAGGGGTATTTTTCGTCGCCTATGGGCCTAACCCGACGATATGGGTTCCGTTGTCGAAACTGCGTCAGGCAAAGTCCAACGACGATTTTTTCGGTCCGTCGCGCTTGGGCGCCCTTCCGCCACGGAAAATCGGACCGTTGCGGAAGTGTTTTCGGGAGCCCGTTGACTGCTGACGTCATGCAAACTGACACGTGGCAGACGCCGTTAACTGCCAGTTAACGGCGTTAACCGGCTGAAACCCCGTGGTAGATGGTAGGCCCACACGAGGCCTGCCACGTCTTAAGCGGGCCGGGCCAGATGACATAGTTTGACCGGTCAACTATATAGCTGGGCTGGTCCATTAGTTACGTGGGCCGGGCCTAACCTCTAAGGTTGACTGGTCAAAACTTAAATGGGCCGGCCCATTTAACATGTGGGGTCCACCTTACAGCAACTGGGCCGGCCCATTTAGTGTGTGGGGTCCACCGTATAGCAAGTGGGCCCCAACAAGCTAGTGGGCGGGCCAAAAACACAGGTGGGTCCCACTTTCCGTTAAAGGGTCGGCCCATTTAGTTTGTGGGGTCCACCATATAGCAAGTGGGCCGGCCCAACAAAATAGTGGGCCGGCCAAAACACAGTGGGTCCCACTTTCCTGTTAAAGGGCGGCCCATTTAGTTTGTGGGGTCCACTATATAGCAAGTGGGCCGCCCAACAAAATAGTGGGCCAAAAACACAGTGGGTCCCACTTTCCTGTTAAAGGGCCGGCCCATTTAGTACGTGGGGTCCACCATATAGCAAGTGGCTGGCCCAAGAAGATAGTGGGCCGGCCAAAAACACGTGGGTCCCACTTTCCTGTTAAAGGGCCCCAATTAGTATGTGGGGTCCACCATATAGCAGGTGGGCCGGCCCAACAAGATAGTGGGCCGGGCCAAAAACACAGGTGGGTCCCACTTTCCTCTTAAAGGGCCGGCCCATTTAATATGTGGGGTCCACCAAAAGCAAATGGGCTGGCCCAACAAATTAGTGGGCCGGGCCAAAAGCACAGGTGGGTCCCACTTTCCTGTTAAAGGGCCGGCCCAATTAGTATGTGGGGTCCACCATATAGCAGGTGGGCCGGCCCAACAAGATAGTGGGCCTGGCCAAAAACACAGGCGGGTCCCACTTTCCTCTTAAAGGGCCGGCCCATTTAGTATGTGGGGTCCACCACAAAAGCAATTGGGCTGGCCCAACTAAGTAGTGGGTGGGGTCCACCTTAAAGCAAGTGGGCCAGCCCAACTAGAGTGTGGGGTCCACCGTCAATCAAATGGGCTGGCCCAATAAGTAAGTGGGCCAGCCCGTTTAGTTGCTGTTTATATGCTGGCATAATATGGGCTTTAGGAATTTGCGGGCAGGCACATATGTGATTTCGCTTAAATGGGCCGTTTAAGGGATGGGAATTCGTGATTTAGATACTGAGAATATTTACGCAGCATTGATTTCTGTCGGATAGCCTCACTTACCACAAGCACCAAAGAAAAAATGCGCGAAAGAACTATAAAAACTAACTAAATATTACATCAGCTGCAAGGCATTGAAAAAATATTACAGAACCCAGAGAAATTGAATGGTAATTAAACCTAGCAATACAATGAAGCGATCCGGCAATCTTTTAAGTTGTCCATGCAGCACCTATATCTGAAACAAAGACATTACAAGTTAAGACAGCAACAATGGAAAGGCAAAGACACTACAATATTGTTTGCCAAAGAATTTGGAACTCATCATTTCGTCGTTATAACAAGATCATTGTAATGCGCACAATAAGCAAACAAAGAGTGCATGCCGCATACCAACAGCCAATATAACAGAGCATGTTAGAATGAAACAGCAGACTTACTACTGTCGAGTCCCATGCAAACCAACATGTTCAGGGAGTACAAAATTGGCATGAACAACAGAGTAGCAGGCTATAAATTTTGTAACAACGACTGAGCAAGATGAAGTTATGATGGCTACATCTACAGAGCAGGGAATGTAAACCAAAAAATAGAAGTTACGATGGCAAAAGCTAAAGAGGAGGGAATGTGAACCAACATGTGCCAAGTGCAATTACTTCACTTTGGCCGTGAACTAAATAATACTCCTGAACTTATAGTGAAGGGGATGCAAATCAAGATGTTTCGGGATATAAACTTGTAATGAGCAACACATGGAGGATAGTTAATGCTGGAGCTTAGGATGGACCAGATACAGAATATAGTGGGATCACCTGTGAACTTGTATAAGAGGGAATGCAAACCAATATGTTCAGCTTTCCATATGTGAGCGTCATGCCAAGTCAGAGAAACAAGTCAATAATGCAGCTTTTGAAGAACAAGATGGCACGCAAAATTATTATCTAGTAGTATGACAAGTTTATTTGTACTACAGGCTAGATAGCAGAGTGATAGCATGCCAAACTAAGTCCTTACTTTGTTAGCTTACAATGAACTAGATACAAAACAATGGCATCACCTGTAGTACAGGGAATGCAAGCCAACATGTTCATGGAGTAAAAAATTGGCACAAACAACATAGTAGCAGGCCATAATTTTTGTAACAACGACTGAGCAAGATAAAGTTATGATGGCTAGATCTACAGAGCAGGGAATGTAAACCAAATATAGAAGTTACGATGCCAAAAGCTATAGAGCAGGGAATGCGAACCAACATGTGCAATTACTTAAAATTGGCCATGAACTAAATAATAGCAGGATGTTACTATAATACCTACAGTATAATTTTTGTAACAACGACTGAGCAAGATAGAAGTTATGATGGCTACATCTACAGAGCAGGGAATGCAAACCAAAATGTTCAATCGCTTAAAGTTAGCAATGAAGTAGAAAATAGCAACGTGTTACGGTCATAGCTAGGAATGAACTAAAAGAGCTTCAGACAAACAAGCATCTGAACCCAGAACATGGCGCTAAAACAAGGGACTTACATTAGGAGAAGCACTCTGTGGGAGTCACAGCAGATCTTCCTGGGGTTGATAGATCCGGTGATGAAGTACGCTACATGTGCTACTTGGGGTTGGAGAGACGGCCATTACACTTCATGGTTACTCATCTCATCTGCAAAAACGTAACGGCGCGTCGTTAGCACAAACAGGTTCCCCCAAGATTAAACAAGAACTTGCAGGCAAGCAATAGAAAAGCGACAGTAGAAGAGTTTAGATCATGCACTGCGCCGGTGAAGCAGATCCGGTTCATGCACAGCGGTGTCGGTGAGCAAGATCCGATGCGGTGGACGACGGATCCGGCGAAGCGGCTCCGGCGGGGTGGACGATACCGCAGCTGAAGCGACTGCGGTAGACTGCTGGATGAGCATATGGTTTCGAGGTTCGGCGGGGATGATCCGGTCCGGTTGATGACGGCGTCGATGAAGCGGCTCCGGCAGGCAGCCGGATGACGAGGATCGCGAGGGCTCGGGTAGGCCAGGGAAGTCCGGCGGGGATGTTCCGGTGCGGTGGTCGTGGAGGTGGTAGAGAGAGGGACTTGAGAAGTTCCGGTGGGTGGTCTCAGATGAGAGACTGAAGGAAATGTATTTTTTTTGGGAGGGTTTCCGGGCTAGGGAGGTGGTGATCGAAAAAATGACGGGCAAACCCCTCACCAACCGACTTTGCTGTCATCTCCACAGGGGTAGAATGGGAATTTGGAAGCGTGTGAAATTTTTGTATTTTGTGGGCGGGAAGTTTTGCCGCTATGAGATTTTGAATTTCGCTAAGGTACAAGTATAATGATAAAAAATTGTGACACCGTACTAGTACCTCTGTTCATGGCCGAGTGCAAAATCAAATCATCATCACGTTGAATATAGGTCACTACCATGATCATGATCTATCTTCTTAATCCCATTCAAAAATGCGTTTGAAATATTTCAGGATTGGTGGGAGATTTTGCCGCCCGACAGAGATTAAATTAAACCACACGTTCGACAATTCAAACTTGAGACCTTGGCTATGATACCATTTAAGTTCGAACTGATTCAAAAAAGGCTAGGCAATTAATTTATATAACATCCACAGGAACAACTACCAAGTTGATCCCAACCGCAGATAAATGCATCCACCAACAAAAGTCTGAACGGTGCCTTAATCTAAGGAAACATTTCACAAGACCAATGTACTCACTATGTTAGTGTTCATCTCCAATTATCTATGGCATTTTCTTAGTCTTTGGGAGATTATAACGAACTTGATTGGCCTCGTGCAGTAGGGCATCACATGCTTCTAATCTCGATCTCAACATGTCAACTTTTGTTCTTAGCATAGCTGTTGCAACTCGTTCTACTTGGAGTTGTTCCTCCAAAACTTGAGCAGAGAAAGACTTGGACTTGGGCTTCAAAACCCAGCATTTCGCAGGAAAGAGTTTTTGGTGATATCTTTATCTTTCCCGGGTTTTGCCATCTCAAATTTCATATTAGCCAGACAAGTTTTGAGTAGTGTAAAAAGAAAAGTTATTACAGAGAAAAATGCAGATGGTAGATTTAATGTGTACGAACTACTTTTAATCATACAAGTTGACATGCCTGACTATAATAAGGACCATCTATCTTGCTAGCAGGCATAATTATTAATGGGCTACCATGTACGGGAACCGTATCCTCTAACGTGAAGGAGCTAAGTCAGGAAAAATAAAGAAGCAAAGTCAGGCTTCTGTAGCATAAGTACAAGGTTATGCACTGTCTTTAACTAATAAAGGTGATTACTGTAGATGTTTAAAAACTAAACTAAATTTTATTACACCATAATTTTCTCTGCATGTAATTACTTCAAATGCAAGACACAAGTTTGTATTGTGCAAATTAATTTAAATTATTTGGATTTTAGACATATGGTTTGGGGGAAGGAAAGTTAGAGTACTGTAGCTTCTCTAACTTTTCACCTTCAAGTTAGAGTACTGTAGCTTCTCTAACTTTTCACCCATGTACGTAGTCCTTCCAAGAAACAGCCGTTATTGCATTACGAGCAGAAAATAGTTCACACGTGCGCTCAGATTCAAATTTTCAGCATGCAGTCGATTTATGGTTTAATTGAAGTACACATCAGGAAATTATTTCACACAAAATACAGCAGCCACATGGAACATATCTAATTTTAGTACAACAACAAAATTTGCAATTATTACAGACCACGAAATTTTGAACGAAATTTTGAGCAGTAATTAGTTACAGCATTGGCATCAGCAGTCCACTTGACTGAACAACAGAATCAAAGTTTATTTAGACACCTTCAATTCCCAGACACATCACAACTGGCTTACCATGACAAGTGCATAGGAGATTCTTTAGAACATTTTCTGTCAAAGTTTGCCTATTTTTCAATTCATGTATCTCTTGGCGTGTCTTGGCAATTAATTCATCAGCATCTTTGTTTTCCCGCCCAAATATATCAACTGCCTCTTGGAGTGCATCCCCGAAATCTCTTTGTGCCGGATTAAGTTGACCAATAGATACCATGGGCCTATGCGAGCAATATGCACTCTCACTGCTGCTTTGTGAAACATCAATACTTGAGGCATTGGCCCTTGCTTCTGGCATTGTAGCTTTATTTGAAGCCTGAAATTTAGATAAAACAAGTTACAACATCATATGATGCAATAAAAGACCTCCAATTTCAAGAACATCATTGAGCTGATATAACACAACAAGCAATCAAAAATAGAGCCTCGTACATCTATTTCTTCTGGAATGGTTGGTGTACCGGACTCAGTGGACCAATGAGAGCACGTGCCACTGTCACTGTTGCTCTGTGAAATGACCGCAACACTTGATAAATGGGTTGTCCCTACTGACATTACAGCTTTGTTTGCAGGCTGAAACTAAGACAAAACAAGTTAAAATGCAATACAATACAAGGCAAACAAACAGCATTGTTGACATAATTTTGAAAGAACCATGGGCAGATACAACAAAGAAACCAGTTAAGCCACATGCCTCTTAGAACAAACCAAACTAGATCATGGCGATGATGTATACAATGAACCAAGCAACTAGACATCATGTGCCCAATAACGAAGCCAGGTCACTGCACAGAAGAAATCTAGCAAATAGCCAAATACAGTCAAAAGATGTGCATGTTGGATTTGATACTATTAGGAAAATAATGTATGATTGATTTAAGCATGACTCAGATAGTGCCTTCGACATCGCAGAAGGTCAATGCAACAATTAATTGTATGGCTTGTATGAAGTGCCATAACATTTAAATTAAGCATAACGAGGCATTGCTTAATCTGAGAACTGAGTGCTAGCTCAGTGGCAAGGCTTGCGAGTGCGCAGCCAGCCCACCCGGGTTCGAGTCCCAACAGGACCGAATTAAACGGGGTGTTATCTAGCGCGTATAAATTCGCTGCTAGAGAGGTCTCATCATCTATCTCACAACGTATAGACAAGGGAGGGAATCTTCCTACGTTGGTCAACGTTTAGGCAATGCTTAATCTTGAATTCATGATCAAACTCAAACAAAAAAGGGCATATAACAAGTAGCACCATGTGCATCATGTATAATAGATTACTAGAAACTGAATGAAGCAATTGAACATGGAGCGTATTATATAAACAGCCAGATCATTTGAATATGGATATACCACATCATGTCAATGGGACTCAGAAAAACAAAGCTAGACATTTAAACAAGTAATATAACTATTTTTTCACCATGTTTCAAGTAGAATAGGAAGCTAGGTTAGGAATAAAGCAATCATGTTTCAAGTAGAATAGGAAGCTAGGTTAGGAATAAAGCAATAAAAAAACACAAAGTGCATCATTTCAGCTAGGATCATTTCTATCAAACTTCATGCACTAGCCATGGAACAACAGGCAAACTCAATGAAGCAACAGGCAAAAAATTAACATAATAGAATTTCAGGACTTGTATTAACATAGCCAAATCATGTAACTTATACCCAGGCATGCCGGATGCCAGATGGGTCAAAGGCAGTGTGCAATGTTCCATATGGTCATTGTTTATATTTTATTAGATTCCATTAGGCAACTTAGGTAGTGCAACATACAGAAAATGATGCAATTGAACTATGCACAGGAGGTAAATTAACATTCCAAAAAAAACAGGGAACTTACGTGAGCTTTTTTTTGAGTCACACGGACCTCATCGGGTACTTGGACAGAAGAACCTGGTGCCTCACTGTTTCTCCTCTGCATGAAGGAGAGGCCAATTGTAAACAGAAACAGGTCCAAGATATAGAAGTTTGCATTAAGCAATATACAAAAAACAGCAGGTACTTACATGATTATAGGCGAGCTTTACTCTACGTTTATGAGTGTAAGATGTGCCTGCTGCACGTGTAATAATAACAAACAGTTACGAGTCACGGCTTTGCTATAATTAAATTGACACCAAATAGTAGTAGAAGCCATGGTTCAAAAAAGCGTACGCCTAGGTACGCTTAAGCGCGCTTAAGCGCTGAGCGGTTGTCTTCCGCTTCGCTTTTGGCCTAAGCGTTCGATTAAGCGAGACAGGGAATCTGGTCGTGTTTTGTGCTAGAATCTCCTCTATGCGAGTGTTGGTGTGTTGCCTGTGTTGCTCTGCTCCTTGCTCGATGCATTGATGGTGATTAGGTCTGGCTTAGCTGCTTGCTACTCCTCTACTGCTTAGCTGCTTGCTACTCCAGTAAAGCTTAGCTGCTTGTTTGTGTTTGTTACATTGTTTGCTTAGCTGCTTGTGTGTTTATAAGAAATTGGAGCAAAACCGAGGCTAACCAAGGTATTAATCCCCGTATTCCTCAGAAATGTAGCATTACATGCTTAGGATACAAATTTACAGCATATTATAGGGGTATATGTGCCCATCTTGACTTCCCTGTTTCATGTTCGTACGATTTTAGCCTGAGCGCTTAAGCGGCGCTTAAGCTCGCTTAAGCAGCAGTTCCTCTAAGCAGTGCCTCACCGCTCGCTTAGCGCCTAGCGCTTTTTTGAACCTTGGTAGAAGCATTATGACGTGCATAAACATGTAATACAGGATCGCAGAAAGATATCAAACATGATGTAACTAGAGCAGTAGCCTACGGCCAAATAGTGAGAAATTGTAATCGTGTCAATTGTGGACTTGTATAGCCTACCCCAACTTGTTTGGGAATAAAGGCTTTGTTGTTGTTGTTGTTGTCAATCGTGGACATGTAGAGCATTCAACGGCTCATGATTGGTGGCTCATATTTTGTAGAGTTTCAGCGAATGGGTGGGTTAGGTTACTCAGACCACCACACTGTGTATTTATATCATCTGAGTTAGGGTTACAATACTACTGGACATGGGCCTCTATGGGCCTCACACTGGATACAATATTACTACAGCGCTACTACTAAACTCACTCATGGTAACACACCCCCTCAAGATGATCATGGGTAAACAACCATGGCCATCTTGCAACAACAACATGACACATATGACAACTACCAGTAATGAACATTCAGCATAACTCCTAGGATACATGACAGCATTGCACTTTCCATCATCTTGTCATCTCGATTCATCTCTTCATCAGCAGCGAAGATATCCAGCTTCAACCATCTGGGATACGCACAACTCCTAACCATACACGTCCTCAACAACCCCGGCTGCCTCACCACACAAGTTCCGCAGAACCATCCACACTCGCCTCAATGTCCTCAGCCTCTCTTCTCCACTCTGCCCGGCCACCTCTTCCGTCTCTCCCACAAACCCCCAGCCAACTCCTGCCTCAACCATCCACTCCTCAAGCACCCATGCCTATCCCCCGGTCAGGCCTCAACCAGTCTCACCTCAGGCACGCATGCCTTTCCCCTGGACATATCCACAACCATCACCATCACCACTAAACCGCAGCCTCATCAACTCCATCACGACTCAACCGCAGCCTCATCAACTCCATCACCACATATCCTCACAGCCTCACATCTCCATTTTCTCCTCACTTCCACTCGGATGGCGCCTCGTCTGCGCGCCCTGGCCAACCTGGCGTACCGCACCTGGCCACATCGACCGGCTCGCGCTGGTCAACGTCCAGCACCAACCTCCGGCTCCGCCCTGCGCTCAAAGGCTCGCCCCACTCCGCACGCCTCCAACTTCTGCCCCTCACACGGATCCAGATCTCTCTGCCACGGATTCACTTCCTCTTCTCTCCTTTCTAAACCAAAACGATCTTCACCCTCTTCTTTCTCCCCGCGCGAGCAGCCGCCGATCTCACACAGCTCACATCGCTGTGTGTGATAGCCGCAACCGACGCAGAGCACCTGATGCGGCCTCCCGCCGCCTGGATTTCTACATCTCAACGGTGGGTTTTGTGATCAAAGGAAGAACTTGTTTGGTACTGTTTGTGGCGGCTAGCAGGAAGGAAACCTAGGCTCTGATACCATGTAGAGTTTCAGCGAATGGGTGGGTTTGGTCACGGAAAAACATACTTATGCGTCGTGTTTAAACCTAAAGGATGAGGTGGTTATCAACGAAAGCACTTGTAAGTTAGAAATATAGCACGAATTCAGAAATACAGTCAGCTGCAATACTCCTAACAGAACAAAACGCGCAGGGATGTCTGGTTACCTATTTCTGGGCGGCGTTTAGACGTGTTCCGCGTTCTTACGGGTGACGTGGAGGTCGGCGAGGGGACTGCTGTTGCGGTGGGTGCCGGGGAAGCAGATCTTGGGGGGTCGGAGAAGGACATGCTGGGCGGTCGATGAAGTGTTCAGCGCGCCGGCCGAACTAGAAGGTCGGTGAAGCAGATGATGTGCAGTGCACGGTGGCGTCGGTGTCGGCGAAGCTGGTCAGGTGCGGTGGTCGATAGAGTCGGCGAACGAGATACGGTGCGGTGGACGCCGGAGTAGGTGCGGATAGGGCAGCCTCGGGGTTTGAAGCCGTGGCAGCTTGAACGGCGAAGTGCGGCGGCCGGGAAGATCTGGAGGTAGGCAAGAGGGGCGGTTTCTCTGAGGGCTTGCGGGCGAAACTAGGGCGAAGCTGGGCGATAGAGGAGTAGAAGGGAATTTCGCAGTCCTTCTTTTGAGGAAAAAAATATTCGCAGATCTGAAACTTTGCGGCGCGAGATATTTGGGCGTTGGCGGGGAATTTTACCGCTCGATGATATTAAATTTTGGCTGCAGTAGGTTTTTTTTTAGAGTATGTAATAATAATAAATAGTAGGCCCTACTAGTACTGTACGTCTGTTCAGGAATCCAAGGGGGTAGAGGTAGAGGTATAGATATATAGACAATATAGAGATATAAGAAATGGCGGGGGCTAGCGGAAATGCACTTTGCCTCATAGGAGCATATGCTCCCATTATGTGAATCCATATTTCAAAGTGTCAAAAAATTCTAAACTAAAATTTTACATGTATATCTAGACATTTTATGTTGGTACACAAGTTTTCTCACAAAAAAATTATGTGGCTCCTATAAAAAAGACAAATTTTGATGTTGTAACACGACTACGTACAGTATATTTTTTGCCTTTTTTTACACGCCACACAAAATGTCGTTTTTCCACGAAAACTTGTGAACGAACATATGATGTCACAATGTATACCAAAAAAATTAACATTTATATAATTTTTTTAATCATTTTCTATAATTGGTGCATATGCACGCGTGTGCCAAAACGCCACCTCCGCAGGCTAGGAGTTTCTAAACTTCTTATGGCACATCAAATAAAATGTTGTTCAAACAATAATAATAATGTGCTTATGATTGTTACTCCCTTCCACCATGAATAAAGTCCACATCGGTTTCGTGTCAAACTTTGACTCGAGATTTAGGTACCCACATGATAGTGCTAGTATCATAGCTAGTATCATACACATTGGTCCCACAAAAATGTTGATGTGGCAGCTAATTAAGTAGGAGAGAGGAGATTAGTGTAACATAGGTAGATACTGTATCATAGCGCAAACAACGAGAAAACTTAATGCTAAACAAATCTTGTACACAAATTTGCATTGAGATTCTAAAAAATAATAAATGTAGCATTACTATGATACTACTCCATGATACTACCCACTATAGAAATAGTATGACCAGCCTAATTTTATGACATCCGCAAAATATACCATTGGAAAGTTCATCGAAACAAGCATCCGATGATATAGTTTTGAATGACATGCAACTCATAATTGGCGGGCCCAAGTATTAGTCTAAGTTTGCCTCTGAAAACAAATTGGCATTGTACTCTAGGACAAAGGGAGACTACTCGCAATGGCAATATCATAAGTAGTATCATGCACTACATGCATGCAAAATGTTGATGTGTCATATCAGTTAATGATGAAAGAGACGATAGTGGTATCATAGGTAGATATCGTATCATATCATGTAGAACTAGAAAAATTACTGCCAAACAAATCTTGTACACACTTTTGTATTGAGATTCTACAAATCCCTAAATACATGTAACATATTATACTACTACATGATGATAATATGGACTGTGAAAATAATATCGTACATTAGTATCATATGTATGATACTATTATATGATACTCCCCATTGTGACTAGTCTAATAATAACAATAGTACTCAAATTTGTCTTGTCCCTCGGGTGTTTAGAAGTATATGTTCGGTCCCTCACGTATTTAAGAATTATGTTTGGCCCCTCAACTCTAATGTGGTCAAAATTGAGCACTTGAACACTTAGTTAGGTCTAGCAATGATAAAAACTTGATTGGTCTGTTTATTATTTGTTATGTGGCACGGCGGCAAAGCATTTTGCTAAATCTCAAGCACACATAGTTGGGGTCCATTAGAGGGACTAATTAAATCAAAGTACAATGGATTATGAAAGCAGGTTTTATCATTGATTAGCTTTGCAACGGCCTATCAACTGTAAGTGTTGCATGTGTTCTAAAGAACTATGTTCATCGTCACAGATCAAGAGGAGTACGCAGTGGAGGACGCACAAAACAACCGTAGGCCAGGTGGGCACACCTTACTAATTTTCTTTTTTCCACTTTATATGTGATAATTTTTTACATAATTAATTAACTAAAACATTTTAAAATAGGGTGGGCCATTCAACCCAAACACCATGTTGCGTACGTCGCTGAGGGTAAGGGGTAGTCTAAGGGGGCAATGTAAGACCTAATTAAGTGTTTGAGGTTAGTTATGGACCGCTGTTATACCTAATTGTGTTTGAGGTTAGTTAGGGACCTTATTATACATAATTAAGTGTTAGAGGTGAGTTCAAATAATAATATATAGTTGGGGTCTAAAGTTCACCAACGTATGCAACACACGAGCTGCCAAATGTGTACTTAATTAACCCTATTAGGAAAACACAAGATTATCTCATTCAACAAAATATTAGGAAAGTGTATCACAATTGTATTTATCCCTTATCTCTCTCATGTTAACCGAGACAAGAGTTCGTTCTAGGTCAGCTCTACGACAATTAGCGTCGCAAGGGTGGTAACATAGGTGTGCAGTTGCGAAAGTTTTTTCCCAAGTTATCGACTTCCTCAATCCACACTTAATATTTGTGCATGCGGGCCTAAGTATATGGTACTACTTAGTTCTATTCCTAGTATATATGTTGGGTGACTTAGAAAAATCATACTTCGTACATGATTCCTTCGAAAATCCTTTAGGGCTTCTTTGATTCATATTAGGTTGGTATAAGATAATAGGATTTAGATCTTATAGGAATATTTCCTACACTAGTAGTTTGATTCATATGAACATATCCAATAGGAAATAATCCTATAGGAATCATCAAGTAGTGCAAATCCTAGTATAGGATTAAATATTTGGTCCTACCTCATGGAAAAATTCATTTGGCGCAATCAAACGCAACTCATCTTATTATAGGATTTAACTACACATGTCATCCCAAATCCCAATCCTACATTCCTACTCCTATGATTTCCCTATCCTGTGAATGAAAGGAGCCCTTAAAATCAAACTATCCCGCACCTCGTCGATTCGTATAAAACCGACTCTAGCCAACAACTCTTCGCCCGACCTTTCTTCTTCACCATCAGGCCACCACACACTGTCATTTTCCATTGCAACGCATTTAGGGTGTGTTCGGTTCCAGAACCAAGTGGAATGGAATGGAACCGTTCCGCACCTAGAGCCCATTCTTGTGTTCGGTTGTGGAATGGAACGGAACCGAGTGGTTCCTCGAAAGGGAATATTCTCCCCATATGCAGAATGCACCCATTCCACCGAATCGGTGGAATGTGGTGGAACGGCTGTTACTTAGCCGCTATTAATTACAAAGCACTTCACTAATCCAACCAAAAAAATTATTAGTTGTTGTTAATTATGATTTTGAGATTAAAAAGGCCACTATTAATTACGATATTTAGACAAAAGATTAAACTTTAACTTCATTCCGTTCTACTCTCCAAATTCCCCGACCATACAAAAAATAACATTAATTACGATTTTAAGATTAAAAAGGCCATTAGGCGTTGTTAATTACGATTTTAAGATTTAAAAGGCTATTTGCCATTGTTAATTACGATTCTTAGACAAAAGTTTAGTTTAACCACATTCCGTTCTGCTCTCCAATTCCTCCAACCGAACAAAAAACAGTACCATTCTGTACCTCCTTTTTGTCCAAACCGAACGCGGGGATGGAACCATTCCATTCCTCTGGAAAGGAACCATTCCTTACTAAAATCTTCTTGTGCCACCTCCCAGTTTAAAGGCCTACTCGCATAACCCTACAGCTCTGCACTCGCGTGGGCAACCGAACACACCTACATCATCAATGCCCCGCGTACTTATCCGCACCGCCTACAGCTCTGCACTCCTATGACCTATCCATGGCTGGGCAGTCAAAAAAAGCTGCGTCACCTGGGAAATCAACAAGCCGCGCAAGCAAGTCGCAAGCATCATAAATTCCGAATCAATGCCTAGCTACAGTCTACCTGGCCTCCTCCCAACTCATTGTCCTTGAGGCCTTAACAAAGCCTTCTAAAAGGGTTTTATCAAAATATTCCATATGGATTAGTAAAAAAACGCACCTGCTAAAGATTCATATATGCCCATTTGAATCTTGGTCAAATCCTAGGTTTGACCATGATTTAAACAAGTTTAAAACATGAATATGAAAATTAAGCATGTATCCTTCGTAGTCACTCCAAAATGAAGCTCTTGAGAGGGTTTTTGAAATTTCCATGTTTGAAACCAAAAAACCACGTACTTCTCTTCATGCTTGACTTCATAAGAGCATCTCTAGTGGCTCGTGGAAACGGACGTGGAAACCAAATATAGACGACCACGAGCGAAAAACAGCTCCCAGCGGCTCGTGTATACGGTCGTGCATCCTTCCCACGTCCACCCACGATGGTACGAGGCGTGTAAATTAACACGACGGAGCCACGCTCGTGAGCTCGCGAAAAGAAGGCCAATGCTTCCTCCAACAGTCCGGAGCTAGATTGCCCAACCGAAGCTTTTTCCTTTTTTACTTTTTGCTTGCTCTTTGATCTATACAAATACAATTCGATTTGAAAAGTTGTGTACACGAAATACGTGCGTATCGATGAGTTGGTTCCATTCCCATACTCGTTTCAAGTTTCATCGATCATAACTTGCCAATTTCGAACCGATGTTCAGAACCTTTTTGGTTGAATTTTGTCAAATTCGTCACACTCGGTTGAAGTTTTGAAAAATCCTTTGACGAGCATGTTCAACTTGATGTTTCTCACAACTTTCGTGTTGAAACTTTTCCATTTCGGTAGACATATACGGATACATCTTGTACTGAACTTTGTTGTAAGAACTATGTGAAGCAAAAATATTTTATTGGTAGCACTACATTACAATTTTACACGTCCTGATACACGTTCCACTGAAAAACTGGGAGGTGTAAAATTTAGCAAGGTGTATATGAACGTGTATATGGAGATATACACGTCTAAATATACACGTTCCACTAGAGATGCTCTAAGACAGAGTTTGGGGTTAGGGGTAGCTTGATACATGATTTTTCTCGTTTGAATATGTCTAGACCTTGTTATCAACTTAATTGAATGCTTACTATATATATGACATAAGAAGACTATGTGCATTGGTTTTTCATTTTATTGTTTTTTTAATTTTATGCCCATTTGAATCTTGGTCAAATCCTAAGTTTGACCATGATTTAAACAAGTTGAAAACATGAATATGAAAAATTAAGCATATATCCTTCTTAGTCACTCCAAAATGAAGCTCTTGGGAGGGTTTTTGAAATTTCCATGTTTTAAACCAAAAACCACATATCTTCATGCTTGACTTCATGAGATAGAGTTTAGGGTTAGGGGGTAGATACATGATTTCTCTGGTTTGAATATATCTAGACCTTGTTTATCAACTTAATTGAATGCTTACTAATGTGACATAAGAAGACTATGTGCCTTGATTTTCCATTTTTTGTTTTTTTGAATTTTTATGCCCATTTGAATCTTGGTCAAATCCTAGGTTTGACCATGATTTAAACAAGTTTAATAAAACATGAATAGGAAAAATTAAGCATATATCCTTCTTAGTCACTCCAAAATGTAGATCTTGGTAGGGTTTTTAAAATTTCCATGTTTGAAACCAAAAACCACGACTTCTCTTCATGCATGCTTGACTTCATAAGACAGAGTTGAGGGCTAGGGTAGCTAGATACATGATGTTTCTGGTTTGAATATGTCTAGACCTTGTTTATCAACTTAATTGAATGCTTACTATATGACATAAGAAGACTACGTGCCTTGGTTTTTCATTTATTTTCATTTATTTTGAATTTTTATGCCCATTTGAATCTTGGTCAAATCCTAGGTTTGACCATGATTTAAACTAGTTTAAAACATAAATATGAAAAATTAAGTATCTATCCTTCTTAGCCACTCCAAAATGAAGCTCTTGGGAGGGTTTTTGAAATTTCCATGATTGAAACCAAAAACCACTTCTCTTCATGCTTGACTTCATAAGTCAGGGTTTAGGGATATATATATAGGGGGTACATGCATGATTTTTCTGGTTGGAATATGTCTAGAACTTGTTTTTCAACTTGAGCTTATCTAGAGCTTGTTTTTAAATTTTTTATACCCATTTGATTCTTCATCAAATCCTAGGTTTGTTGACCTAGATTTGAACAAGTTTAAAACATGAATATGAAAAGGTAAGCATGTATGCTTCTTAATTAGTCACTCCAAAATGAAGCTCTTGGGAGGGTTTTTGAAATTTCCATGATTTAAACCAAAAACCACTTCTCTTCGTGCTTGACTTCATAAGTTAGGGTTTAGGGATATATAGGGGGTAGATACATCATGATTTTTCTGGTTTGAATATGTCTAGAGCTTGTTTATCAACTTAATTGAATGCTTACTATATGACATAAGAAGACTATGTGCCTTGATATTTCATTTTTTTTAATTATGCCCTTTTGAATATTGGTCAAAACCTAGGTTTGACAAAGATTTAAAAAAGATTAAAACATGAAAATGAAAAAGTAAGCCTTGATCCTTCTTATTAACTCCAAAATGAAGGTTTTTGGGAGGGTTTTTGAAATATCCATGTTTGAAACCCAAAACCACTTCTCTTCGTGCAGAGTTTAGGGTTAGGGGTAGCTAGACACCTGAATTTTCTGGTTTGATATGTCTAGACCTTGTTTATCAACTTAATTGAATGCTTACTATATGACATAAGAAGACTATGTGCCTTGATTTTACAATTTTTTTAAAATTATGCCCATTTGAATCTTGGTCAAATCCTAGGTTTGACCATGATTTAAACAAGTTTGTTTATCAACTTGAATGCTTGCTATATGACATCAGAAGACTATGTGTTTGGTTTTTGTTTTTTGAATTTGTTATGCCCATTTGAATCTTAGCTAGTCAAATCCTAGGTTTGAATATATATGTCTAGACCTTGTATATCAACTTGAATGCTTACTATACATATGACATAAGAATGTTATGTGCTTTGGTTTTTCATTCTTTTCATTTTTTTCTGAATTTTTAGGGCCATTTGAATCTTGGTCAAATCCTTGGTTTGACCAAGATTTAAACAAATTTAAAACATGAAAATGAAAAGGGAAGTCTGTATCCTTCTTAGTCACTCTAAAATGAAGCTTTTGGGATGTTCTTTAAATTTCAATGTTTGAAACCCAAAACGACTTCCCTTCATGCTAGACTTCATAAGATCGACAGGGGGTAGATACATGATTTGTCTGGTTTGGATATATCTAGACCTTGTTTATCAACTTGATTGCTTACGATATGACATAAGAAGACTATGTGATTTGGTTTTTCATTTTTCTGATTTTTTTGAATTTTGTGCCCACCCATTTGTATCTTCGTCAAATCCTAGGTTTGACCAAGATAATTTAAACAAGTTTAAAACATGAAAATGTAAAGGGAAGCATGTATCCTTCTTAGTCACTCTAAAATGAAGCTTTTGGGAGGTTTTTGAAATTTCGATGTTTGAAACCCAAAACCACTTCTCTTCACACGCTTGACTTCATAAGACAGAGTTTAGGGGTTAGGGGTATAGATACATGATTTGTCTGGTTTGAATATGTCTAGACCTTGTTTATCAACTTGAATGCTTACTATATGACATAAGAAGACTATGTGATTTGGTTTTTCATTTTTCTGTTTTTTAATTATTTTTCTGCCCATTTGAATCTTGGTCAAATCCTAGGTTTGAACAAGATTTAGACAAGTTTAACACGTGAAATTAAACGAATAAGTAAGCATTGATCCTTCTTAGTCACTCCAAAATGTACCAATTGATAGTGTTAACTTTGCTTCATGGAAAAAATAATGTCATGTAAATGAGTTAACTTGGATTTCCTACCCTTGAATCCATAGGAAACTTTGTTCTAATGCACTATTATAATCAACCGAGTTTTTACACCAACAGGTCTGTCACTTACGTGTGGTGCCCACGCGTGAGGTCCCACACTTGAGTGAGCACAAGTCACGTGCAATAGGTACGCCAACTCCCAGCCATCTTCTTTGTCAAGAGAAGACGCATCAGGATGCGTATTGGAAGTCTGTGGGTCCTTCTGGATCCTTCGGTTGTCCCTCTCACAAAAAAAAAAATCTCTCTCATTCTCGGCCTCGCTCGACTCGCTCGCTCGCTCGCTCGCTCGCACCTCCTGCGCACTGACAAACCCTGCACAACAGTCAACATCATCATCATCACCCGAAAAAGGGAAGACACCATAATGCTCTGCCTTTTTTCTCTCCTTCCGAGTGATCCCTCTTCCTCCGAGTTTCACTCGACGGGCAAACGCACATCTGCAGCATAGTAATAATAAAAAGGTAGAAAAATCGATATACGAATCTATAATTAAATAGGTTAAACTAGGGTTTTGCCCAGTACTACAGATCAAGGTTCAAAAAAATCCAACTACGGGGTTCGAACAACACGATTCTAATCCAAGAACTTTTTCGACCTCATCCAAGTGGCCTCAAACTATAGGGTTAGCATCTAGTGCAGTATGTGTGAAAATGTATGCACTATGTGTGCTATAACTTGTATGTCTTTCAAATTTGAACCAACTTTGAATAAGTTTGAAATATTTGAAATGGGGCTTTTGGCTTAAACGTTTGAAACTCAAAACGATTCTCTTCATGCTAGACTTCATAAGACCGAGTTTAGGGTTAGGGGTAGATACATGATTTGTCTGGTTTGAATATGTCTAAACCTTGTTTATCAACTTTAATGCTAACTTCTCAGTCACTCTAAAATGAAGTTTTTGGAGGTTTTTGAAATTTCCATCTTTGAAACCCAAAACCACTTCTCTTCATGCTTGACTTCATAAGAAAAAGTTTAGGGTTAGGGGGTATAGATACATGATTTGTATGGTTTGAATATGTCCAAACCTTGTTTATCAACTTGAATATGCTTACTATATGACATAAGAAGACTATGTACTTTGGTTTTTAAATTTTCTGACTTTTTTAATTTTCTGCGCATTTGAATCATATCTTGGTCAAATCCTAGGTTTCACCAAGATTTAGACAAGTTTAACACGTGAAAACGAGTAAGTAAGCATGGATCCTTCTTAGTCACTCTAAAATGAAGCTTTTGGGATGTTCTTGAAATTTCCATGTTTGAAACCCAAAACCACTTCTCTTCATGATTGACTTCCATAAGATCGACAGATCAGTTTAGGGTTAGGGGTAGATATATACATGATTTTTTGGTTTGAATATGTCTAGACCTTGTTTATCAACTTGAATGCTTACTATACATATGACATAAGAATGCTATGTGCTTTGGTTTTTCATTCTCTTTTGATTTTTTTCTAAATTTTTAGGCCCATTTGAATCTTGGTCAAATCCTTGGTTTGACCAAGATTTAAACAAGTTTAAAACATGAAAATGAAAAGGGAAGTCAGTATCCTTCGTAGTCACTCTAAAATGGAGAAGCTTTTGGGATGTTCTTGTAATTTCTATGTTTGAAACCGAAAACGAGTTCCCTTCACATGCTAGTAGACTAGCTTCATAAGATCGACAGGCCGGGGGTAGATACATGATTTGTCTGGTTTGGATATATCTAGACCTTGTTTATCAACTTTAATGCTTACTATATGACATATATAAGAAAACTATTGCTTTGGTTTTTCCTTTTTCTGTTTTTTTTTATTTTGATGCCCATTTGAATCATGTCGAATCCTAGGTTTGACCAAGATAATTTAAACAAGTTTAAAACATGAAAATGAAAAGGGAAGCATGTATCCTTCTTAGTCACTCTAAAATGAAGCTTTTGGGAGGTTTTTGAAATTTCGATGTTTGAAACCCAAAACCACTTCTCTTCACATGCTTGACTTCATAAGACAGAGTTTAGGGGTTAGGGGTATAGATACATGATTTGTCTGGTTGAATATGTCTAGACCTTGTTTATCAACTTTAATGCTTACTATATGACATAAGAAAACTATTGCTTTGGTTTTTCTTTTTCTGATTTTTTTGAATTTTGATGCCCATTTGAATCTTGTCAAATTCTAGGTTTGACCAAGATTTAAACAAGTTTAAAACATGAAAATGAAAAGGGAAGCATGCAACCTTCTCAGTCACTCTAAAATGAAGTTTTTGGGAGGTTTTTGATATTTCCATGTTTGAAACCCGAAACCACTTCTCTTCATGCTTGACTTCATAAGACAGAGTTTAGGGTTAGGGGTAGATACATGATTTGTGTATGGGTTGAATATGTCCAAACCTTGTTTATCAACTTGAATATGCTTATGTGCTTTGGTTTTTTATTTTTCTGATTTTTTTGAATTTTATGCCCATAAATCTTGGTCAAATCCTAGGTTTGACCAGGATTTAAACAAGTTTAAAACATGAAATGAAAAGATAAGCCTGGATCCTTCTTAGTCACTCTAAAATGAAGCTTTTGGGAGGTTCTTGAAATTTCCATATTTGAAACCCAAAACCACTTCTCTACATGATTGACTTCATAAGACATAGTTTAATTAGAGTTTTAGGGGTAGATATATACATGATTTTTCTGGTTTGAATATATATGTCTAGACCTTGTTTATCAACTTGAATGCATGCTTACTATACATATGACATAAGAATGCTATATATGTGCTTTGGTTTTTCATTCTTTTGATTTTTTTCTGAATTTTTAGGGCCATTTGAATCTTGCATGGTTAAACTTGGGTTTTGCCCAGTTCTAAAGATCAAGGGTTCAAAAAAATCCAACTACGGGGTTCGAACAACACGATTCTAATCCAAGAATTTTTTCGACCTCATCCAAATGGCCTCAAACTATAGGGTTAGCATCTAGTGCAGTATGTGTGAAAATGTATGCACTATGTGTGCTATAACTTGTATGTCTTTCAAATTAAGTTGATAAACAAGGTCTAGACATATTCAAACCAGAATATTATACTGCATTAGTACAAAAAGTTTCCTATGGATTCATCAAGGGTAGTAAAGCCAAGTTAACTCATTGTCATGACTAAGAAGGATCCATGCTTACTTTTTCATTTTCATGTTTTAAACTTGTTTAAATCTTGGTCAAACCTAGGATTTGACCAAGATTCAAATGGTCATAAAAAATCAAACAAAATCAAGAAAATCAAAAACCAAACCACATAGTCTTCTTATGTAATATACTAAGCATTCAAGTTGATCAACGAAGTCTAGACATATTCAAACCAGAAAAATCATGTATCTACCCCCTAACCCTAAACGTTGTCTTATGAAGTCAAGCATGAAGAGAAGAAGTGGTTTTGGGTTTCAAACATGGAAATTTCAAAAACCCACCCAAAAGCTTCATTTTGGAGTGACTAAGAAGGATCCAAGCTTACTTTTTCATTTTCATGTTTCAAACTTGTTTAAATCTTTGTCAAACCTAGGATTTGACCAAGATTCAAATGGGCATAAAAATTCAAAAAAGAAATCAAAAAAATGAAACACCAAAGCACATAAACTTCTTATGTCATATAGTAATTAAGCATTCATGTTGATCAACAAAGTCTATATATATTTAAACAATAAAAATCATGTATATATACCCCCAAACCCAAAACCACTTCTCTTCACATGCTTGACTTCATAAGACAGAGTTTAGGGGTTAGGGGTATAGATACATGATTTGTCTGGTTTGAATATGTCTAGACCTTGTTTATCAACTTGAATGCTTACTATGTGATTTGGTTTTTCATTTTTCTGTTTTTTAATTATTTTTCTGCCCATTTGAATCTTGGTCAAATCCTAGGTTTGAACAAGATTTAGACAAGTTTAACACGTGAAATTAAACGAATAAGTAAGCATTGATCCTTCTTAGTCACTCCAAAATGTACCAATTGATAGTGTTAACTTTGCTTCATGGAAAAAATAATGTCATGTAAATGAGTTAACTTGGATTTCCTACCCTTGAATCCATAGGAAACTTTGTTCTAATGCACTATAATAATCAACCGAGTTTTTACACCAACAGGTCTGTCACTTACGTGTGGTGCCCACGCGTGAGGTCCCACACTTGAGTGAGCACAAGTCACGTGCAATAGGTACGCCAACTCCCAGCCATCTTCTTTGTCAAGAGAAGACGCATCAGGATGCGTATTGGAAGTCTGTGGGTCCTTCTGGATCCTTCGGTTGTCCCTCTCACAAAAAAAACAAATCTCTCTCATTCTCGGCCTCGCTCGACTCGCTCGCTCGCTCGCTCGCACCTCCTGCGCACTGACAAACCCTGCACAACAGTCAACATCACCAGAAAAAGAATATACACCATCAATAAGAGGGGCCCCGTGACTGCTCTCCCTTCTTCTCCTTCCGAGTGATTCCTCTTCCTCCGAGTTTCACTCGACGGGCAAACACACATGTGCTGCATAGTAATAATAAAAAAGTAAAAGAATCGACTACGAATCTATTATTAAATAGGTTATAAACTAGGGTTTTCCCCAGTACTACAGATCAAGTTGAAAAAAAAATCCAACTACGGGGTTTGATTTTGGCCTACAAATAAAAAATTAAATAAGTTGAACTAGTATTCCTCTAAAAAATCATTTTGGTTTGCATTGTTTGATAATTTTCATAGCTAGAGTGCATCACAATTTTTTGATTTCATGCTTTGCTTTGCCAATTTTGATTTTTTCTAACCACCTTCTCTTTGATTTCAAATTTAGGTCAAACTATCGGTGCCTACTATGTGTTCTACTTGAATTGGATGCAGCATGCGCACATGATATGTTTTGCCATTGTTTTGGGCTTCCACACATCTTGGGGCATCCAAGTATTTAAGTTACCTTGTTTTTTAATTGTAATTCATGTACCCTTTCCTCCCAATTAAATTTTGGTTTTACATTTTTAATTTTTTTAAATTTTTATGCCCATTCTGATGTCATATAGTTAGCATTTAAGTTGATAAACAAGGTCTGGACATATTCAAACCAAAAAATCATGTATCTACCCCCTAACGCTAAACTCTGTCATATGAAGTCAAGCATATGAAGAGAAGTGGTTTTGGGTTTCAAACATGGAAATTTCCATGCTTGAAACCAAAAACCACTTCTCTTCATGCATGCTTGACTTCATAAGACAGAGTTTAGGGTTAGGTGGTAGATACATGATTTTCCTGGTTTGAATATGTTTAGACCTTGTTTATCAAATTAATTGAATGCTTACTATATAACATAAGAGAAGACCTTGTTTTTTTTGAATTTTTATACCCATTCGAATCTTTGTCAAATCCTTGGTTCCACCAAGATTTGAATAAGTTAAAAACATGAATATGAAAAAGTAAGCATGTATGCTTCTTAGTCACTTCAAAATGAAGCTCTTGGGAGGGTTTTTGAATTTCCATGTTCGAAACCAAAAACCACAATGCTTGACTTCATGAAACAAAGTTTAGGGTTATGGGTAGATACATGCATGATTTTTCTTGTTTGAATATGTCTAGAACTTGTTTATCAACTTAATTGAATGCCTACTATATAACATAAGAAGACCTTTTTTGTATTTTTTAAATTTTTATACCCATTTGAATCTTGGTCAAATCCTAGGTTTCACCAAGATTTGAATAAGTTTAAAACATGAATATGAAAAAGTAAGCATGCATGTATGCTTCTTAATTAATCACTTCGAAATGAAGCTCTTGGGAGGGTTTTTGAAATTTCCATGTTTGAAACCAAAAACCACATATCTTCATGCATGCGCTTGACTTCATGAGACAGAGTTTAGTGTTAGGGGGTAGATACATGATTTCTCTCGTTTGAATATGTTTGAAACCAAAAACCACATATCTCTGGTTTGCCCGCACTTAGAAATGATATTTGCATCACTTATCATATGTTTGCCCATTTGAATCTTGTCAAATCCTAGATTTGACCAAGATAATTTAAACAAGTTTAAAACATGAAAATGAAAAGGCAAGCTTGTATCCTTCTTAGTCACTCTAAAATGAAGTTTGGGGAGGTTTTTGAAATTTCCATGCTTGAAACCAAAAAACCACTTCTCTTCATGCTTGACTTCATAAAGACAGAGTTTTTGGGGATATATAGGGGTAGATACATGATTTTTCTGGTTTGATATGTCTAGACCTTGTTTATCAACTTAATTGAATGCTTACTATATGACATAAGAAGACTATGTGCCTTGATTTTACATTTTTTTAAATTATGCCCATTTGAATCTTGGTCAAATCCTAGGTTTGACCATGATTTAAACAAGTTTAAAACATGAATATGAAAATTAAGCATGTATCCTTCGTAGTCACTCCAAAATGAAGCTCTTGAGAGGGTTTTTGAAATTTCCATGTTTGAAACCAAAAAACCACGTACTTCTCTTCATGCATGCTTGACTTCATAAGACAGAGTTTAGGGCTAGGGTAGCTAGATACATGATGTTTCTGGTTTGAATATGTCTAGACCTTGTTTATCAACTTAATTGAATGCTTACTATATGACATAAGAAGACTACGTGCCTTGGTTTTTCATTTATTTTCATTTATTTTGAATTTTTATGCCCATTTGAATCTTGGTCAAATCCTAGGTTTGACCATGATTTAAACTAGTTTAAAACATAAATATGAAAAATTAAGTATCTATCCTTCTTAGCCACTCCAAAATGAAGCTCTTGGGAGGGTTTTTGAAATTTCCATGATTGAAACCAAAAACCACTTCTCTTCATGCTTGACTTCATAAGTCAGGGTTTAGGGATATATATATAGGGGGTACATGCATGATTTTTCTGGTTGGAATATGTCTAGAACTTGTTTTTCAACTTGAGCTTATCTAGAGCTTGTTTTTAAATTTTTTATACCCATTTGATTCTTCATCAAATCCTAGGTTTGTTGACCTAGATTTGAACAAGTTTAAAACATGAATATGAAAAGGTAAGCATGTATGCTTCTTAATTAGTCACTCCAAAATGAAGCTCTTGGGAGGGTTTTTGAAATTTCCATGATTTAAACCAAAAACCACTTCTCTTCGTGCTTGACTTCATAAGTTAGGGTTTAGGGATATATAGGGGGTAGATACATCATGATTTTTCTGGTTTGAATATGTCTAGAGCTTGTTTATCAACTTAATTGAATGCTTACTATATGACATAAGAAGACTATGTGCCTTGATATTTCATTTTTTTTAATTATGCCCTTTTGAATATTGGTCAAAACCTAGGTTTGACAAAGATTTAAAAAAGATTAAAACATGAAAATGAAAAAGTAAGCCTTGATCCTTCTTATTAACTCCAAAATGAAGGTTTTTGGGAGGGTTTTTGAAATATCCATGTTTGAAACCCAAAACCACTTCTCTTCGTGCAGAGTTTAGGGTTAGGGGTAGCTAGACACCTGAATTTTCTGGTTTGATATGTCTAGACCTTGTTTATCAACTTAATTGAATGCTTACTATATGACATAAGAAGACTATGTGCCTTGATTTTACATTTTTTTAAAATTATGCCCATTTGAATCTTGGTCAAATCCTAGGTTTGACCATGATTTAAACAAGTTTGTTTATCAACTTGAATGCTTGCTATATGACATCAGAAGACTATGTGTTTGGTTTTTGTTTTTTGAATTTGTTATGCCCATTTGAATCTTAGCTAGTCAAATCCTAGGTTTGAATATATATGTCTAGACCTTGTATATCAACTTGAATGCTTACTATACATATGACATAAGAATGTTATGTGCTTTGGTTTTTCATTCTTTTCATTTTTTTCTGAATTTTTAGGGCCATTTGAATCTTGGTCAAATCCTTGGTTTGACCAAGATTTAAACAAATTTAAAACATGAAAATGAAAAGGGAAGTCTGTATCCTTCTTAGTCACTCTAAAATGAAGCTTTTGGGATGTTCTTTAAATTTCAATGTTTGAAACCCAAAACGACTTCCCTTCATGCTAGACTTCATAAGATCGACAGGGGGTAGATACATGATTTGTCTGGTTTGGATATATCTAGACCTTGTTTATCAACTTGATTGCTTACGATATGACATAAGAAGACTATGTGATTTGGTTTTTCATTTTTCTGATTTTTTTGAATTTTGTGCCCACCCATTTGTATCTTCGTCAAATCCTAGGTTTGACCAAGATAATTTAAACAAGTTTAAAACATGAAAATGTAAAGGGAAGCATGTATCCTTCTTAGTCACTCTAAAATGAAGCTTTTGGGAGGTTTTTGAAATTTCGATGTTTGAAACCCAAAACCACTTCTCTTCACACGCTTGACTTCATAAGACAGAGTTTAGGGGTTAGGGGTATAGATACATGATTTGTCTGGTTTGAATATGTCTAGACCTTGTTTATCAACTTGAATGCTTACTATATGACATAAGAAGACTATGTGATTTGGTTTTTCATTTTTCTGTTTTTTAATTATTTTTCTGCCCATTTGAATCTTGGTCAAATCCTAGGTTTGAACAAGATTTAGACAAGTTTAACACGTGAAATTAAACGAATAAGTAAGCATTGATCCTTCTTAGTCACTCCAAAATGTACCAATTGATAGTGTTAACTTTGCTTCATGGAAAAAATAATGTCATGTAAATGAGTTAACTTGGATTTCCTACCCTTGAATCCATAGGAAACTTTGTTCTAATGCACTATTATAATCAACCGAGTTTTTACACCAACAGGTCTGTCACTTACGTGTGGTGCCCACGCGTGAGGTCCCACACTTGAGTGAGCACAAGTCACGTGCAATAGGTACGCCAACTCCCAGCCATCTTCTTTGTCAAGAGAAGACGCATCAGGATGCGTATTGGAAGTCTGTGGGTCCTTCTGGATCCTTCGGTTGTCCCTCTCACAAAAAAAACAAATCTCTCTCATTCTCGGCCTCGCTCGACTCGCTCGCTCGCTCGCTCGCACCTCCTGCGCACTGACAAACCCTGCACAACAGTCAACATCATCATCATCACCCGAAAAAGGGAAGACACCATAATGCTCTGCCTTTTTTCTCTCCTTCCGAGTGATCCCTCTTCCTCCGAGTTTCACTCGACGGGCAAACGCACATCTGCAGCATAGTAATAATAAAAAGGTAGAAAAATCGATATACGAATCTATAATTAAATAGGTTAAACTAGGGTTTTGCCCAGTACTACAGATCAAGGTTCAAAAAAATCCAACTACGGGGTTCGAACAACACGATTCTAATCCAAGAACTTTTTCGACCTCATCCAAGTGGCCTCAAACTATAGGGTTAGCATCTAGTGCAGTATGTGTGAAAATGTATGCACTATGTGTGCTATAACTTGTATGTCTTTCAAATTTGAACCAACTTTGAATAAGTTTGAAATATTTGAAATGGGGCTTTTGGCTTAAACGTTTGAAACTCAAAACGATTCTCTTCATGCTAGACTTCATAAGACCGAGTTTAGGGTTAGGGGTAGATACATGATTTGTCTGGTTTGAATATGTCTAAACCTTGTTTATCAACTTTAATGCTAACTTCTCAGTCACTCTAAAATGAAGTTTTTGGAGGTTTTTGAAATTTCCATCTTTGAAACCCAAAACCACTTCTCTTCATGCTTGACTTCATAAGAAAAAGTTTAGGGTTAGGGGGTATAGATACATGATTTGTATGGTTTGAATATGTCCAAACCTTGTTTATCAACTTGAATATGCTTACTATATGACATAAGAAGACTATGTACTTTGGTTTTTAAATTTTCTGACTTTTTTAATTTTCTGCGCATTTGAATCATATCTTGGTCAAATCCTAGGTTTCACCAAGATTTAGACAAGTTTAACACGTGAAAACGAGTAAGTAAGCATGGATCCTTCTTAGTCACTCTAAAATGAAGCTTTTGGGATGTTCTTGAAATTTCCATGTTTGAAACCCAAAACCACTTCTCTTCATGATTGACTTCCATAAGATCGACAGATCAGTTTAGGGTTAGGGGTAGATATATACATGATTTTTTGGTTTGAATATGTCTAGACCTTGTTTATCAACTTGAATGCTTACTATACATATGACATAAGAATGCTATGTGCTTTGGTTTTTCATTCTCTTTTTGATTTTTTTCTAAATTTTTAGGCCCATTTGAATCTTGGTCAAATCCTTGGTTTGACCAAGATTTAAACAAGTTTAAAACATGAAAATGAAAAGGGAAGTCAGTATCCTTCGTAGTCACTCTAAAATGGAGAAGCTTTTGGGATGTTCTTGTAATTTCTATGTTTGAAACCGAAAACGAGTTCCCTTCACATGCTAGTAGACTAGCTTCATAAGATCGACAGGCCGGGGGTAGATACATGATTTGTCTGGTTTGGATATATCTAGACCTTGTTTATCAACTTTAATGCTTACTATATGACATATATAAGAAAACTATTGCTTTGGTTTTTCCTTTTTCTGTTTTTTTTTATTTTGATGCCCATTTGAATCATGTCGAATCCTAGGTTTGACCAAGATAATTTAAACAAGTTTAAAACATGAAAATGAAAAGGGAAGCATGTATCCTTCTTAGTCACTCTAAAATGAAGCTTTTGGGAGGTTTTTGAAATTTCGATGTTTGAAACCCAAAACCACTTCTCTTCACATGCTTGACTTCATAAGACAGAGTTTAGGGGTTAGGGGTATAGATACATGATTTGTCTGGTTGAATATGTCTAGACCTTGTTTATCAACTTTAATGCTTACTATATGACATAAGAAAACTATTGCTTTGGTTTTTCTTTTTCTGATTTTTTTGAATTTTGATGCCCATTTGAATCTTGTCAAATTCTAGGTTTGACCAAGATTTAAACAAGTTTAAAACATGAAAATGAAAAGGGAAGCATGCAACCTTCTCAGTCACTCTAAAATGAAGTTTTTGGGAGGTTTTTGATATTTCCATGTTTGAAACCCGAAACCACTTCTCTTCATGCTTGACTTCATAAGACAGAGTTTAGGGTTAGGGGTAGATACATGATTTGTGTATGGGTTGAATATGTCCAAACCTTGTTTATCAACTTGAATATGCTTATGTGCTTTGGTTTTTTATTTTTCTGATTTTTTTGAATTTTATGCCCATAAATCTTGGTCAAATCCTAGGTTTGACCAGGATTTAAACAAGTTTAAAACATGAAATGAAAAGATAAGCCTGGATCCTTCTTAGTCACTCTAAAATGAAGCTTTTGGGAGGTTCTTGAAATTTCCATATTTGAAACCCAAAACCACTTCTCTACATGATTGACTTCATAAGACATAGTTTAATTAGAGTTTTAGGGGTAGATATATACATGATTTTTCTGGTTTGAATATATATGTCTAGACCTTGTTTATCAACTTGAATGCATGCTTACTATACATATGACATAAGAATGCTATATATGTGCTTTGGTTTTTCATTCTTTTGATTTTTTTCTGAATTTTTAGGGCCATTTGAATCTTGCATGGTTAAACTTGGGTTTTGCCCAGTTCTAAAGATCAAGGGTTCAAAAAAATCCAACTACGGGGTTCGAACAACACGATTCTAATCCAAGAATTTTTTCGACCTCATCCAAATGGCCTCAAACTATAGGGTTAGCATCTAGTGCAGTATGTGTGAAAATGTATGCACTATGTGTGCTATAACTTGTATGTCTTTCAAATTAAGTTGATAAACAAGGTCTAGACATATTCAAACCAGAATATTATACTGCATTAGTACAAAAAGTTTCCTATGGATTCATCAAGGGTAGTAAAGCCAAGTTAACTCATTGTCATGACTAAGAAGGATCCATGCTTACTTTTTCATTTTCATGTTTTAAACTTGTTTAAATCTTGGTCAAACCTAGGATTTGACCAAGATTCAAATGGTCATAAAAAATCAAACAAAATCAAGAAAATCAAAAACCAAACCACATAGTCTTCTTATGTAATATACTAAGCATTCAAGTTGATCAACGAAGTCTAGACATATTCAAACCAGAAAAATCATGTATCTACCCCCTAACCCTAAACGTTGTCTTATGAAGTCAAGCATGAAGAGAAGAAGTGGTTTTGGGTTTCAAACATGGAAATTTCAAAAACCCACCCAAAAGCTTCATTTTGGAGTGACTAAGAAGGATCCAAGCTTACTTTTTCATTTTCATGTTTCAAACTTGTTTAAATCTTTGTCAAACCTAGGATTTGACCAAGATTCAAATGGGCATAAAAATTCAAAAAAGAAATCAAAAAAATGAAACACCAAAGCACATAAACTTCTTATGTCATATAGTAATTAAGCATTCATGTTGATCAACAAAGTCTATATATATTTAAACAATAAAAATCATGTATATATACCCCCAAACCCAAAACCACTTCTCTTCACATGCTTGACTTCATAAGACAGAGTTTAGGGGTTAGGGGTATAGATACATGATTTGTCTGGTTTGAATATGTCTAGACCTTGTTTATCAACTTGAATGCTTACTATGTGATTTGGTTTTTCATTTTTCTGTTTTTTAATTATTTTTCTGCCCATTTGAATCTTGGTCAAATCCTAGGTTTGAACAAGATTTAGACAAGTTTAACACGTGAAATTAAACGAATAAGTAAGCATTGATCCTTCTTAGTCACTCCAAAATGTACCAATTGATAGTGTTAACTTTGCTTCATGGAAAAAATAATGTCATGTAAATGAGTTAACTTGGATTTCCTACCCTTGAATCCATAGGAAACTTTGTTCTAATGCACTATAATAATCAACCGAGTTTTTACACCAACAGGTCTGTCACTTACGTGTGGTGCCCACGCGTGAGGTCCCACACTTGAGTGAGCACAAGTCACGTGCAATAGGTACGCCAACTCCCAGCCATCTTCTTTGTCAAGAGAAGACGCATCAGGATGCGTATTGGAAGTCTGTGGGTCCTTCTGGATCCTTCGGTTGTCCCTCTCACAAAAAAAACAAATCTCTCTCATTCTCGGCCTCGCTCGACTCGCTCGCTCGCTCGCTCGCACCTCCTGCGCACTGACAAACCCTGCACAACAGTCAACATCACCAGAAAAAGAATATACACCATCAATAAGAGGGGCCCCGTGACTGCTCTCCCTTCTTCTCCTTCCGAGTGATTCCTCTTCCTCCGAGTTTCACTCGACGGGCAAACACACATGTGCTGCATAGTAATAATAAAAAAGTAAAAGAATCGACTACGAATCTATTATTAAATAGGTTATAAACTAGGGTTTTCCCCAGTACTACAGATCAAGTTGAAAAAAAAATCCAACTACGGGGTTTGATTTTGGCCTACAAATAAAAAATTAAATAAGTTGAACTAGTATTCCTCTAAAAAATCATTTTGGTTTGCATTGTTTGATAATTTTCATAGCTAGAGTGCATCACAATTTTTTGATTTCATGCTTTGCTTTGCCAATTTTGATTTTTTCTAACCACCTTCTCTTTGATTTCAAATTTAGGTCAAACTATCGGTGCCTACTATGTGTTCTACTTGAATTGGATGCAGCATGCGCACATGATATGTTTTGCCATTGTTTTGGGCTTCCACACATCTTGGGGCATCCAAGTATTTAAGTTACCTTGTTTTTTAATTGTAATTCATGTACCCTTTCCTCCCAATTAAATTTTGGTTTTACATTTTTAATTTTTTTAAATTTTTATGCCCATTCTGATGTCATATAGTTAGCATTTAAGTTGATAAACAAGGTCTGGACATATTCAAACCAAAAAATCATGTATCTACCCCCTAACGCTAAACTCTGTCATATGAAGTCAAGCATATGAAGAGAAGTGGTTTTGGGTTTCAAACATGGAAATTTCCATGCTTGAAACCAAAAACCACTTCTCTTCATGCATGCTTGACTTCATAAGACAGAGTTTAGGGTTAGGTGGTAGATACATGATTTTCCTGGTTTGAATATGTTTAGACCTTGTTTATCAAATTAATTGAATGCTTACTATATAACATAAGAGAAGACCTTGTTTTTTTTGAATTTTTATACCCATTCGAATCTTTGTCAAATCCTTGGTTCCACCAAGATTTGAATAAGTTAAAAACATGAATATGAAAAAGTAAGCATGTATGCTTCTTAGTCACTTCAAAATGAAGCTCTTGGGAGGGTTTTTGAATTTCCATGTTCGAAACCAAAAACCACAATGCTTGACTTCATGAAACAAAGTTTAGGGTTATGGGTAGATACATGCATGATTTTTCTTGTTTGAATATGTCTAGAACTTGTTTATCAACTTAATTGAATGCCTACTATATAACATAAGAAGACCTTTTTTGTATTTTTTAAATTTTTATACCCATTTGAATCTTGGTCAAATCCTAGGTTTCACCAAGATTTGAATAAGTTTAAAACATGAATATGAAAAAGTAAGCATGCATGTATGCTTCTTAATTAATCACTTCGAAATGAAGCTCTTGGGAGGGTTTTTGAAATTTCCATGTTTGAAACCAAAAACCACATATCTTCATGCATGCGCTTGACTTCATGAGACAGAGTTTAGTGTTAGGGGGTAGATACATGATTTCTCTCGTTTGAATATGTTTGAAACCAAAAACCACATATCTCTGGTTTGCCCGCACTTAGAAATGATATTTGCATCACTTATCATATGTTTGCCCATTTGAATCTTGTCAAATCCTAGATTTGACCAAGATAATTTAAACAAGTTTAAAACATGAAAATGAAAAGGCAAGCTTGTATCCTTCTTAGTCACTCTAAAATGAAGTTTGGGGAGGTTTTTGAAATTTCCATGCTTGAAACCAAAAACCACTTATCTTCATGCTTGACTTCATGAGATAGAGTTTAGGGTTAGGGGTAGATACATGATTTCTCTGGTTTGAATATATCTAGACCTTGTTTATCAACTTAATTGAATGCTTACTAATGTGACATAAGAAGACTATGTGCCTTGATTTTCCATTTTTTTGTTTTTTTTGAATTTTTATGCCCATTTGAATCTTGGTCAAATCCTAGGTTTGACCATGATTTAAACAAGTTTAATAAAACATGAATAGGAAAAATTAAGCATATATCCTTCTTAGTCACTCCAAAATGTAGATCTTGGTAGGGTTTTTAAAATTTCCATGTTTGAAACCAAAAACCACGACTTCTCTTCATGCATGCTTGACTTCATAAGACAGAGTTTAGGGCTAGGGTAGCTAGATACATGATGTTTCTGGTTTGAATATGTCTAGACCTTGTTTATCAACTTAATTGAATGCTTACTATATGACATAAGAAGACTACGTGCCTTGGTTTTTCATTTATTTTCATTTATTTTGAATTTTTATGCCCATTTGAATCTTGGTCAAATCCTAGGTTTGACCATGATTTAAACTAGTTTAAAACATAAATATGAAAAATTAAGTATCTATCCTTCTTAGCCACTCCAAAATGAAGCTCTTGGGAGGGTTTTTGAAATTTCCATGATTGAAACCAAAAACCACTTCTCTTCATGCTTGACTTCATAAGTCAGGGTTTAGGGATATATATATAGGGGGTACATGCATGATTTTTCTGGTTGGAATATGTCTAGAACTTGTTTTTCAACTTGAGCTTATCTAGAGCTTGTTTTTAAATTTTTTATACCCATTTGATTCTTCGTCAAATCCTAGGTTTGTTGACCTAGATTTGAACAAGTTTAAAACATGAATATGAAAAGGTAAGCATGTATGCTTCTTAATTAGTCACTCCAAAATGAAGCTCTTGGGAGGGTTTTTGAAATTTCCATGATTTAAACCAAAAACCACTTCTCTTCGTGCTTGACTTCATAAGTTAGGGTTTAGGGATATATAGGGGGTAGATACATCATGATTTTTCTGGTTTGAATATGTCTAGAGCTTGTTTATCAACTTAATTGAATGCTTACTATATGACATAAGAAGACTATGTGCCTTGATATTTCATTTTTTTTAATTATGCCCTTTTGAATATTGGTCAAAACCTAGGTTTGACAAAGATTTAAAAAAGATTAAAACATGAAAATGAAAAAGTAAGCCTTGATCCTTCTTATTAACTCCAAAATGAAGGTTTTTGGGAGGGTTTTTGAAATATCCATGTTTGAAACCCAAAACCACTTCTCTTCGTGCAGAGTTTAGGGTTAGGGGTAGCTAGACACATGAATTTTCTGGTTTGATATGTCTAGACCTTGTTTATCAACTTAATTGAATGCTTACTATATGACATAAGAAGACTATGTGCCTTGATTTTACAATTTTTTTAAAATTATGCCCATTTGAATCTTGGTCAAATCCTAGGTTTGACCATGATTTAAACAAGTTTGTTTATCAACTTGAATGCTTGCTATATGACATCAGAAGACTATGTGTTTGGTTTTTGTTTTTTGAATTTGTTATGCCCATTTGAATCTTAGCTAGTCAAATCCTAGGTTTGAATATATATGTCTAGACCTTGTATATCAACTTGAATGCTTACTATACATATGACATAAGAATGTTATGTGCTTTGGTTTTTCATTCTTTTCATTTTTTTCTGAATTTTTAGGGCCATTTGAATCTTGGTCAAATCCTTGGTTTGACCAAGATTTAAACAAATTTAAAACATGAAAATGAAAAGGGAAGTCTGTATCCTTCTTAGTCACTCTAAAATGAAGCTTTTGGGATGTTCTTTAAATTTCAATGTTTGAAACCCAAAACGACTTCCCTTCATGCTAGACTTCATAAGATCGACAGGGGGTAGATACATGATTTGTCTGGTTTGGATATATCTAGACCTTGTTTATCAACTTGATTGCTTACGATATGACATAAGAAGACTATGTGATTTGGTTTTTCATTTTTCTGATTTTTTTGAATTTTGTGCCCACCCATTTGTATCTTCGTCAAATCCTAGGTTTGACCAAGATAATTTAAACAAGTTTAAAACATGAAAATGTAAAGGGAAGCATGTATCCTTCTTAGTCACTCTAAAATGAAGCTTTTGGGAGGTTTTTGAAATTTCGATGTTTGAAACCCAAAACCACTTCTCTTCACACGCTTGACTTCATAAGACAGAGTTTAGGGGTTAGGGGTATAGATACATGATTTGTCTGGTTTGAATATGTCTAGACCTTGTTTATCAACTTGAATGCTTACTATATGACATAAGAAGACTATGTGATTTGGTTTTTCATTTTTCTGTTTTTTAATTATTTTTCTGCCCATTTGAATCTTGGTCAAATCCTAGGTTTGAACAAGATTTAGACAAGTTTAACACGTGAAATTAAACGAATAAGTAAGCATTGATCCTTCTTAGTCACTCCAAAATGTACCAATTGATAGTGTTAACTTTGCTTCATGGAAAAAATAATGTCATGTAAATGAGTTAACTTGGATTTCCTACCCTTGAATCCATAGGAAACTTTGTTCTAATGCACTATTATAATCAACCGAGTTTTTACACCAACAGGTCTGTCACTTACGTGTGGTGCCCACGCGTGAGGTCCCACACTTGAGTGAGCACAAGTCACGTGCAATAGGTACGCCAACTCCCAGCCATCTTCTTTGTCAAGAGAAGACGCATCAGGATGCGTATTGGAAGTCTGTGGGTCCTTCTGGATCCTTCGGTTGTCCCTCTCACAAAAAAAACAAATCTCTCTCATTCTCGGCCTCGCTCGACTCGCTCGCTCGCTCGCTCGCACCTCCTGCGCACTGACAAACCCTGCACAACAGTCAACATCATCATCATCACCCGAAAAAGGGAAGACACCATAATGCTCTGCCTTTTTTCTCTCCTTCCGAGTGATCCCTCTTCCTCCGAGTTTCACTCGACGGGCAAACGCACATCTGCAGCATAGTAATAATAAAAAGGTAGAAAAATCGATATACGAATCTATAATTAAATAGGTTAAACTAGGGTTTTGCCCTGTACTACAGATCAAGGTTCAAAAAAATCCAACTACGGGGTTCGAACAACACGATTCTAATCCAAGAACTTTTTCGACCTCATCCAAGTGGCCTCAAACTATAGGGTTAGCATCTAGTGCAGTATGTGTGAAAATGTATGCACTATGTGTGCTATAACTTGTATGTCTTTCAAATTTGAACCAACTTTGAATAAGTTTGAAATATTTGAAATGGGGCTTTTGGCTTAAACGTTTGAAACTCAAAACGATTCTCTTCATGCTAGACTTCATAAGACCGAGTTTAGGGTTAGGGGTAGATACATGATTTGTCTGGTTTGAATATGTCTAAACCTTGTTTATCAACTTTAATGCTAACTTCTCAGTCACTCTAAAATGAAGTTTTTGGAGGTTTTTGAAATTTCCATCTTTGAAACCCAAAACCACTTCTCTTCATGCTTGACTTCATAAGAAAAAGTTTAGGGTTAGGGGGTATAGATACATGATTTGTATGGTTTGAATATGTCCAAACCTTGTTTATCAACTTGAATATGCTTACTATATGACATAAGAAGACTATGTACTTTGGTTTTTAATTTTTCTGACTTTTTTAATTTTCTGCGCATTTGAATCATATCTTGGTCAAATCCTAGGTTTCACCAAGATTTAGACAAGTTTAACACGTGCAAACGAGTAAGTAAGCATGGATCCTTCTTAGTCACTCTAAAATGAAGCTTTTGGGATGTTCTTGAAATTTCCATGTTTGAAACCCAAAACCACTTCTCTTCATGATTGACTTCCATAAGATCGACAGATCAGTTTAGGGTTAGGGGTAGATATATACATGATTTTTTGGTTTGAATATGTCTAGACCTTGTTTATCAACTTGAATGCTTACTATACATATGACATAAGAATGCTATGTGCTTTGGTTTTTCATTCTCTTTTTGATTTTTTTCTAAATTTTTAGGCCCATTTGAATCTTGGTCAAATCCTTGGTTTGACCAAGATTTAAACAAGTTTAAAACATGTGCCTTGATTTTCCATTTTTTGTTTTTTCTGAATATTTATGCCCATTTGAATCTTGGTCAAATCCTAGGTTTGACCATGATTTAAACAAGTTTAATAAACATGAATATGAAATTTCCATGATTTATACCAAAAACCACTTCTCTTCATGCTTGACTTCATAAGTTAGGGTTTAGGGATATATAGGGGGTAGATTCATCATGATTTTTCTGGGTTGAATATGTCCATAGCTTGTTTATCAACTTAATTGAATGCTTACTATATGACATATATAAGAAGACTATGTGCCTTGATTTTTCATTTTTTTAAATTATGCCCATTTGAATCTTGGTCAAATCCTAGGTTTGAGCAAGATTTAAACAAGATTAAAACATGAAAATGAAAAATTAAGCCTTGATCCTTCTTATTCACTCCAAAATGAAGCTTTTGGGAGGGTTTTTGAGATATCCAGGTTTGAAACCCAAAACCACTTCTCTTCATGCATAGTTTAGGGTTAGGTGTAGATACATGAATTTTTGGTTTATAGTAAGCATTCAAGTTGATAAACAAGGTTTAGACATATTCAAACTAGAAAAATCATGTATATACCCCCTAAGGCTAAACTCTGTGATATATATGAAGTCAAGCATATAAGAGGAATGGTTTTGGGTTTCAAACATGGAAAATTCAAAAACCCTCCCAAAAGCTTCATTTTTTGAGTGAATAAGAAGGATCCAGGCTTACTTTTTCATTTTCATGTTACTGACTTGTTTAATTCTTGGTCAAACCTAGGATTTGACCAAGATTCAAATAGGCATAAAAATTCAATAAAGAATTCAAAAAATGAAAAACCAAAGCACATAATTAAGCTTCTTAAGTTATAGTAAGCATTCATGTTGATCAAGAGAGTCTATACATATTTAAACATTACAAATCATGTATATACCCCAACCCTAAACTCTGTCTAATGAAGTCAAGGACGAAGAGAAGTGGTTTTCTTTTTTTTGAATTTTTATGCCCATTTGAATCTTGGTCAAATCCTTGCAGGTTTGACCAATATTTAAACAAGTTTAAAACATGAAAATGAAAAGTAAGTGTGGATCCTTCTTATTCACTCCAAAATGAAGCTTTTGGGAGGTTTTTTTAAATTTTCCATGTTCGAAACCCAAAATGATATCTCTCCGTGCTTTACTTCATAAGACAAAGTTTAGGGGTAGGGGGTAGATACATGATTTTTCTGGTTTGAATATGTCTAGACCTTGTTTATCAACTTGAATGCTTATTATGTGACATCAAAAGACTATGTGTTTAGTTTTTTTTTGAATTTGTTATGCCCATTTGAATCTTGGTCAAATCCTAGGTTTGACCAAGATTTAAACCAGTTTAAAACATGAAAATGAAAAGTAAGCCTGGATTCTTCTTAGTCCCTCCAAAATGAAGCTTTTGGGAGGTTTTTTAAATTTCCATGTTTGAAACCCAAAACCACTCCTCTTAATGCTTGACTTCATAAGACAGAGTTTAGGGTTAGGGGCCAAGTATATACATGATTTTTCTTGTTTAAATATGTCTAGACTTTGTTTATCAACTTGAATGCTTACTATATGACATCAAAAGACTATGTGTTTGGTTTTGATTTTTTTGAATTTGTTATGTCCATTTGAATCTTGGTCAAATCCTAGGTTTGACCAAGATTTAAACCAATTTAAAACATGAAAATGAAAATGAAAGCCTGGATTCTTCTTAGTCACTCCAAAATGAAGCTTTTGGGAGTTTTTTCAATTTCCAATGTTTGAAACCCAAAACCACTTTTCTTCATGCTTGACTTCATAAGACAGAGTTTAGGGTTAGGGGGTATATACAATATTTTTCTGGTTTGAATATGTCTAGACTTCGTTGATCAACTGTAATGCTTACTATATGACATAAGAAGCTTATGTGCTTTGGTTTTTTTTTTGATTTCTTTTTTGAATTTTTATGCCCACTTGAATCCTGGTCAGATCCTTTGTTTGACCAAGATTTAAACAAGTTAAAACATGAAAATGAAAAAGTAAGCCTGGCTCCTTCTTAGTCATGAAAATGAGTTAACTTGGCTTTCCAACCCTTGAATCCATAGGAAACTTTGTACTAATGCAGTATAATAATCACTCGAGTTTTTACACCAACAGGTCTGTCACTTACGTGTGGTGCCCATGCGTGAGGTCCCAAACTTCAGTGAGCACAAGTCACATGCGGTAGGCAGGCAAAATACCCGATCAATCCGGGCGGTGGCTGTTAAGGACCCGATCGCATTTCTTGCTTTCAGACTGGGGTCTACCATGTAAGAAGTTTGTTCCTTTTGGATGCATCACTCGTATTTGCAAGTTTTTTGGGGGTCCCGCAAATTCAGGGTAGCATCATGCCCCCCTTCCCACGCCAACACAAACAGAGTTCAACACAACCTAATTAAGCAAGGTTCAACACAGACATAGTTCAACAACCCCTAATTAAGCTAATAGGTTCACCACAAACGCTGCTGAGCAGCAAACATAAACAGAGTTCAACAAAAGATGCTGCTTTTGAAGCAGTAGGAGAGACAAACATGCACAACAGTTACGGAGTATATTTACCATCTTCTTCCTGGTCCCGCTTCTTCTGCTTCTTGCTGCCCATACCTTTAATCTTTGGTGGCTTGGGCTTGGGAGGAGGCACACGACCGGTCTCGATAGCTTGGTTCAATTTCTTCCTTAGGAATAGCCCATATGCCATGTGGTTGGCTATGAAGCCGGATCGGTTAACAGTTTCCCCAACTTTGAGACAGCCGGACCCACCGGCTTCGGCATGCTGCAGGACGCTTCGAAAGTCAACCTTTATGCTCTTTGTGCAGAAGGGGCAGCTGTTCCTGGCACCAGTCCAGGGTTCACTCCAATACTTGTCGAACTTCCCCGCCTTAAGCTTGTTGAGAGTGGCCCTGGCCTTCCTATGACGCGACTCGACATCGCTGTCAACCTCATCAGTAGCAACCTGATACATGCCAAATAAACAGGTGAAGCAAATATGTAGCAGTTGCAACTAATAATGAATATGAATCTAAAAAGATTCTGACGCTAATTCAAAACCCTATAGCGCAAAAAAAAGAGGGAGAGACCATAGAGCAAATCGATACAGGGCTATGTTAAATAAGGGAGAGAGGTGAATCGGATGTGAAGCAAATATGTAGCAGTTGCAACTAATACTGAATATGAATCTAAAAAGATTCTGACGCTAATTCAAAACGCTATAGCGCAAAAAAAAGAGGGAGAGACCATAGCGCAAATCGATACAGGGCTATGTTGAATAAGGGAGAGAGGTGAATCGGAACATACTTCCTCCCCCTCGTCGACGATATTCTCGTCGAAGGTCGGCGGCGGCGGTTCAAAGATGAGTTCAACCTCGTCCTCGTCATCTAGGGGATGCTTCCCAAGAGAGTGGACCCATCTACCAACAGCATCAGATGCCGATGAGCGACCGATGGCCCGACCTTCGGCAATGGCCTCCGCTTCGTCTTTGGCATCCGCTGCGGCAATGATCGCCGCCGTTGCGGCCATGCGTGCTGCGGTCGCGGCTCTGCACGCCTCCTCTGCGGCTAAGGCCAGCCGCGCGGCTTTCGCTTTCGCTGCGTTGACGGCGTCGGTTGGGCTCTCCATCGGTGGAATGGGAAGGGGAAGTGAAGAGAGGGTTTTTTCCTAGTCCGTGGAGAGAGGGAGAAGTGTGGACGTGAAATGGATAACTGACGATATTTCAAGATTTGGGAGACATAGCACGAACCGGCAGATGACAGCGCGTGGGTGCATTACCTCATAGCCTCTGTCCTAGAAAGAGCGTACGTGTGGGTTTTCAAGGCATATTAAGGATTTTATTATTACATTGGGAAACTGTCATCGACCATCACTTTCCTCTTCAACTTTTCCACCTCCAATGATCTAAATGCATGTAGTAAATAAGAAAACCATATTATGCTAAATACTACTACCTCCATCCCAAAGCGTAAGGCTTATATTATTTTTAGAAGCTCAAACTATGTCAAGGTAAACTAAGATTTTACCAAAAATCATTATCATGCAAAATACAAAATTAATATCAATACATAGACAACGATTTTTTTTGGTATGGTATCTACAAAATATTATATTAGTTGATAGATTGTTCTAAATTTTCGTCAACCTTTACTTGCTTTGACTCTTAAAAAAAGACTTAAGCTTTGTGATGGAGGTAGTACGTACTAGTCGTGAAGAAACTATATCCCTCGTGATGAGAAAGAAATATTTTTTACTACCACTCTTTTGTGGACAAATTTTGAAGTGCATTGCAAAACGAGAAGTACACTCTTTTATGGACAAATTTTAACTCTACACCCATTATTTCAGGATGGAGGGAGTATAACCCAACTTGTTTTTTTCTTCTGGGCACTACACTGCTTTTTCCCTGTGCAATGCTTGGTTCTACCCTTTTTCTCAATGTAATGGTCACTTTAAGTCATTTTTTCCCACACACATTTATTTTGTACTTCTCTACAGTGTTGACCGTGCTACTACTATTTGTGTTAGTGCGCCAAAAACAAAATGTTATTTTTTAAGTGCCAAATTAATCTAGGGCGTTGGTTGTGAATCGGTGAACAAAAAAGAGATAGCCCAAAAGAGGAACACACCAAGGTACAAAAACTAGTATATATGCATGTTTCTATGTACATATATATGACCCTGGGTTTGTAGATAAAAAACATTCATATATGCGCTTACTATTAATATACATAAGTTTATGCTGATTCTCTTGGTTTAGGTATATATATGGTTAGGCATCACTACTAATTCAGAAAAAAACAAAAATGTAACTCTTCAAGTGAAGTCATTTTAAGTGACCTAACAACTAAAATTCATATATAGGATTTGTATAGGAATTATGTAGGATTTAGATCACATGTGAATTTTCCCCACACTAGTTGTTTGATTCATAGGAACATATCCTATAGGAATCTTGCAGTGCAAATCCTATAAGAATAAAACATTAGGTCATACCTCATGGAAAATTTCCTTTGGCACAATCAAACACAACTCATCTTCCTATATGATTCAACTAGCCATTAAATCTCAATCCTATGTTTTCCATATTTCTATGGTTTTCCCATCCTATGAATCAAAGGAGCCTTAGGGCTTATATCTTTTTTTAGAAAGGCAAACTATGTTAAGATTGGCCAAGTTTTACGAAAAACCTTTAACATGCAAAATACAAAGTTGAGTCATTTCGTTTGAATCGGAGGGAGTACATTTGACGTTATGGTACTATTTGACAGCTGCTTGGCACTGTATTTTTTTTCGAACCAAACTTCCCCCTTCATGAAGCTTTTATTTTAGCTTCAGTGACTTGATACATCCATATATCTAGACAAAGTTGAGTCAATTCATTTGAATCAGAGGGAGTACATTTGACTATATGGGTATTGTTTGACAACTGCTTGGCACTGTCTTCTTTTTTGAACCAAACTGCCCCCTTCACGAAGCTTTTATTTTGGGATAGAGCTTCACTGACTTGATACTTCCAAGTTTCACAGTGACTTGGTGCCACCATCCACCATCCATCTCAGATCCAATGTATGCGATCGACTTAGAATTTAAACTAAATAATTATTATAATTGCTCAGAAATATTTCAAGAACTTCCAGTTAATCGTGCATATTTCGATTTATATTTTGGTGAAGTTTCATTCGATTTGAATCAAAGGTTTGTGAGCAAATATATACTCCCTCCGGTTCATATTAATTGACTCTAATATGGATGTACTAGACACATTTTAGTTCTAGATACATCCATATTGAAGTCAATTAATATGAATCAGAGGGAGTATTTAGTTTAAACTAGTGCTCGTATACGTAAAAAGCTCTTTAATCACAAGCTAATCGTCCGAGTGGGATGAAATATTCACAGATTTTAGAACAAGGCATCTACATTTTACTGGATTTTTTTCGTAATTTTTGTTTTTAGGTTCGAAATAAGAGATTAGTTTGGAACGTTGGATCTCAAATGGTTGGTAGATGGTGGCACCAAGTCACAATGAGATTTGGAGACTTCAAGTCACTGCAGCTCTGTCCTTTTATTTTGACAAACTGCAGAGCCGCTGGTGCATCTATGCTTGCGTACGGCCGACGCCGATTCTTAGCAAGGAAGTTCTTCCTATAAGTAGTAGTATCCATACTCCACTCCAAGGCATGTATAAAAAAAAGAACCCATCCCGTTCTCGTTTTCCCGATCACTCTTCTCTGAAGATGGAGGAGGCCCTCTTCTTGTGCCCCCTCTGCCTGCTGCCCTTCAAACCCCCCATATCCAAGGTCGCTCCCTTCCGATTTCATTCTTAGGTTCACCTGTGAGAAATGTCAATGACAACTGATGCCACGTACGTTGTTCCGTGCAGTGCAAGGGCGGTCATATGGGCTGTCGGCGCTGCGTCGGCGAGCTTGCGCCGAACCCGTGCAAGAAGTGCGAGCAGCCGGCGTGGTTGCCGCCGTCGAATCGATCTGGGCCAAGATTGCCGCCGTCGAATCGATCTGGGGCAATGGTCAAGTGCGTCGGCTGCCAGAGCTTGGTCGCCTCCACGGAGTCCTACAAGCACTATATCGCGTGCCCGCATGGTCCGTGCGGCTGCACAGAGGCCATCAATACCGGCTGCAGCTTCACCGGCCCGCCGCGGGAGCTCCTGGTACACCTCCAAGCATCCCACTCCATCCCAGTGTTTACGTTCCAGTATGGCATACCCGCCTGGTGCATAGTTCGTCTTCCGGTACAACCGCGGGGACACCTGTTCATCGGCAGTGGGGAAGAAGACGGTAGCGTGTTCGCCATCACCGTTGGAGCGCTCGGCCCGACCACCATTGTGTCCTGTGTGTGCATCAGGTCGGCCGCGTGCTTGTTTCCGATGTACAAGGCGCAGCTGTTGGTGATTGGTCCGCCGACGCCGGCGACGGCTGGGACCAGTGACCTCTCGACGGACACCTTGATGGCGGTAATCGAGCCGACGAGCTCCCCGACGCCTAGCTCGATCATGTTGCAGCAGCTCACTTCTTTCCTGGCGGTGCCGCCCCGTTACGCGAAGCAGAATGGAGGGCAGCGTGTGTTGCCTATCTGCGTTTGCATCAACAAGAAGGTTATACAATAATCTTCGTTTAGTCATACTGCAATGTAGTTACTCGAAGATCGGAGGGAGTAGTTTAGTTCGAAGTAGGGTTCGTTCGGATGTATTTTGGACTTGTATAGTAGTACTACTACTCCAGAACTATTACTAGCTAGTTGGAGTGCTAGAATGCAGCTCGGAGTATTATAGTATTTTGGCAGTACTACTAGTTATGTATGTGACTGCAAATTCAAACTAAAATGGACTATTTCTTGCTAATGTTGTTCTTTTGGAGTCATCATTTTTTTCTGAACGTGTTAACTATGCTATTGTCTAAGGATTCGTTTAGATTTCTTTGGTTGAATTCATATTTCGTCTCTTCCTAATTTGGCAAAACTGCACTGTCATGGGCATTCTTACAAGGTCGCTGAAGTTTCAAAGTTTCTTAATGTATATTGCGTAGGGTGTACCCCCTTAACATGGATCTGTTGCATTTTTGGGTTGTATTTTTTTTGGCAATTTTCAGGACCATAAAATAGCACGCCTTCAGTTGAAATTTGAATTAGTGGCCGATACTAGCATGGAGTAGTGAAGTTTTTTTGTACTCCCTCGGTCCCACCAAAAGTGTCTCACCTTTGTTAAAATTTAGATGGATAGATGTATTTTTTTTACAAAGTTGAGACAACTTTGGTGGGACGGAGCCACGGAGTCGTAGTTGATGGCGAGAAGGTTGATGCCTTGCTAGGTTGGTGTACGTTGCAAAAAGAACAAGGTTGGTGTGTATTTGTTTTATTTGTTCACCATAATACTGACATGGCCATCGATTTGATTAGACAACACAAGCCTGGGATGTTTCACTTATTTATTGTAGGAAGCACGATTAATGTTCTGTAATGATGGGGCTACTCCTATAGTCCGTCTGCTCGGCTCCTACTCGGGTGTCGGGTCACATTCACACTCTCCTCTTTTTTTGAACACATTCACACTCTCCTCTTTTTTTGAACACATTCACACTCTCCTCGAAACTGCAGTAGGCAGTATATGAGCGTCTCGGTTCACCTCCGTCGTCTATCCCCACTCCGCCCATCTTCCATAGCACGCGCCTGCGTCTCCGCCATGGCGCTTTCGCATCCTATCCAGCAGTGCCCAGTTTGAGAGCCTCTGTTCTCCAACTCAAACCCCCACCTGCCGCCATTGATCGCCATCTCTCTCCCAAAGTTCGAATCAGTAGATCGCCCAAGAAAATACCAACCCCATTGTACCACCTGCCTCATTGCGATGGCGAAATCGAGCAGGGTCTGTGGATCTGGGCTGTTTCACAAGGTGTTTACGGAAGGCCCCCTTGAAGTGCTCATCAGCCAGTGCGACGCCATCACCGCCGCGTCCCTAGTCGGTTCCTCCAAAAGTATTCTTCAGTCAGCCAAATACAGTGCCACTCTGCCTGCTTCTCAGCCGTTTGGCCTTCCGTGTGTTCTCTGTTGTGACCCGGCGGATAAACCATGGGCGGTGTTCAAGGAGGATTTGCCGGTGCACAGCAAGTGCAAACTACTGCCGCTGGACAGGTTCTCCTATGATGGCCTAATGCCACACGGTAAGGATGAGGAGCGGGCAGGCGCCAATGGAGATTGGATCGCCATGGTTGGCCCCGAAGGCAAGTGGAACCTCCTCAATGTCTACACTCATCGCAAGATTAAGCTTCCATCTTTGAGGGACAAGTTGGAAACCACACACAATCCACTTATATTCGAGTATCAGCGTTCTGCTATTCGACTGCAGAAGATAGCTATTTGCCAAGTTCCTACAGCTGCTAGGGGGTATCAAGATTTCTCCCTTGTCGCAATCTTCGACTTTGCAATTGCCTACCTCCATGGCGAATATCCTCGTGCATGGATATTTCTTGAAAACCAGTTTCAGTACGGCGCCATATACTGCGATGCAATTATACATAACGGACTTGTGTTCGCCGTTACTGAGCTTGGAAATGTTTATGCATGGGATCCTAATCAATTTGGTAACATTTCCTCCCTATCTTTTTTATATACGTAACTTATATAGTATTTCACCTCTTATTTGTTGAACTGTCTTGGCATCTTTTGGCTTAAAGGAATTCCATAGGCGCACACCATAACCCTCTTGTGGTATGGACATATATAGAATTTAACATCTATAGGAATTTTAGTATGGTCTAATGTGCATGTTGTTCCTTAGGAAAAAGGCCCCCTAGTAATTAAGTTTCTTTATTATTACTCCCTAGAAAATTTAAGGTAGAGTAGAAATAGAATCAATAAAGGTGCCATGCAATATTGATAAAAACTTTCATTTGTTTATATTCCCCCGGTTCTAGAGAATAAGGAGTACTATATTCAAACCATCTAAAATTTGGACCAATATTTTCGGGAACATGTTTTAAATCCATATGAAGTTTTACCAAGATGTTCGAAATATATTTCAAACCATCTTATGTTCGACCATGATTTTATAAAGTACTAGTATTGGCATCCCAATATCAAATCAATATCACTAGTAGATAAATCATGAAATATATTTTCATGTGACGTGTTCTTTCCTTTTTCAAGGTCCTATAGTGCTCCCTGCTCCATTCATTCCGTGGACGGCTGGATTTGATGACGATGATGATTTTGACTCTAATAGTCGTACGTGGTGGCTGGCAAGATCTCAAGATCGTTCTAGACTTCTCCTGGTCTATGCACGTGGCGTAATGGATTTTGACGCTGACGGTGCTCCAACTCATTATGATAGTACCCCTTCTGTCCATTGCGGTCGCGCTGTTCACAGCTATTCGGGGTATACCTGCATTGTATTCTCGAATGACACTAGTCGGTTACTTCCAGCCAACCCGTGGGAAAGGGTTACTAATCTTGGAGACTATTCTATGTTCCTTGGGTTGAACTATCCGATTTTCATGCCAGTGGGTGGTGCAACATTTCCCCCAGGATATTTGACAAGAAGAAACTGCATCTACACCACGCCTCAGGCCATTGGCTCTCAGTTTGACACATCACATCAAGAAATTTTCCGCTTCAGTCTAAATGGCGAAGACCACCAAAGCATATCTTTCTCAAGCAGCGGTCCAGGGGCCAACTGGCATACGGGGTTTTGGTTCATCCCAAGCTACACCAACGCGCTGGACTGGAACAAAGACAATCAGAGTTAGGGATATTTATGTAATAGTAGGATCATACTACTAGCTAGCTCAGTTGGTCTTGACTCCTATTTAACTATTTATAGCTAATGTACTTAGGTGATAAATTTATGCTATTTGCATGAACCCAGGCGCTTCTTTTAATTTGATCAAATACGGTCTATACACATGCATGGTTGTTTGGCTGTTTCAGTGTCCCTAGAGGCATACATATATACTGTTATTTAGCAATCTTTATTACAGTACAAAGGTCTTAACCTCATGGTTCACAGAAAGTATAAACGTAGATCAACCATCTAAACATAGAAGACATTCTAGTGTATGATTCTTACATATACACATCAACATCCTATCAGAAAATCTTAATGTGAATTGTACTGGCTGTACAAACCCGTGCATCATTCTCTAGCCGGTTGCACCCAAAAACCAAATCGTGGTACTTCATAGTTGACTGTATGTAGGACAACATACAGATCCAATGCGAAGCCATGGGTATCACCTGCATGACAGAACCATATTTCACATGGTTGGAGGTACTCCATATGGCATTTAAAATCATTCCTTGTCTTTCATATGGTCCTAAAAATAGTACAGTTGGATTTGTGGGTTTTAATTTTTTATTAACACACTCAATTGATTGCCCAAACATTGATTAATAATATTATTAAGGGGTGTGATGTTGAAAGCCATAAGAACAATGTGCCAAACAATCTTTGCTAGCGGACGGTAAATGTATACCCATCAGAAATAATCAGCAGACGTGCATGTTTCTTTGGTCAGAATAACTGCTGCACCATCTTAAAAGTAAATGGCATGACCATTTATTTGATTTGATAGCGTGCAGCTAGATGGCGTACATTACTATCTCTACTTCCTTGGGTCGCCCAAATCTGGAGTACTAAAAGCAAATCCTGGTGATTCATTTGACAAGACAACACAGATGCGACCAAATTTCTCCGTCCATATTATTATAATAATCTGGAGTGCGTTGCCTCGTTGCCTTCCAAGAGAAGCTGCATTCCTTGCCAAAAAAGAGAGAGAGGCTGTATTTATAACTATCTCACCGGCCGCCACTAGTACAAACCATCACTCCCTCTCCACCTCCACCTCCATCTCTTCCCTAGTAGCTCCACCTCCATATCGGCGACGGACCACAATCGCGCGGCTTCGACTTCCTCTTCGACGGCGGCGGCGACAGAGGCGTGAGGCACCTTCTCCGCGGCGCATCACTCATCCTCGTCCCGCGGCAACAATGGCTGTATGTGAAATCACCATACCCTTTTGTATGGTAGAGATGATGATGTGCGGATAAAATTTTATTGGCGGTTGCTCATCCTTGTTTGAATATTTGGTGTAGATTCACATCTAGGGCAGGGTGTCAAGCGGGGTGGGTAGCGGGCTAGCTAGTTTCAGTGCGAGTGCTTTAAATCTGCTCTAATCTCAACCACTATTTGCTCTAATTTTCTGCTTTGCGGGACGATTCGCGGACGCCGCTTGCAACCCTAATCTAGGGTATTGATCCTAGTTTAGTAGACTACTAGGATTTACATGCCAATTTGTTTTTAGACTAGATCCGGATATTTGTCAATACTACTACGTACTTCTTCCGTTCGTATTTAATTGACTCTAGTTGAAAGCATCGACAGTTCATTTTCTTCTCTCCCTCTCGTCGACTAATTAAAACCGAACAGAGGGAGTATTAGGAATCCATGTGCATCCGTACTACCAGTAAGGTATTGCGTTGTTGCAGAGGCTCAGTGTAATCAATATCTTTCGATATTAATATACTCACTTTATCAGAAAATAAATTAGTAATCCATGTTCAAACTTGCTAGTTTGATCGACGTTTGATGATGATTTGTGAGGCCATGTATGGGCCTAGTTTGTTTTGCCTGGTGGTCAGTAGGCTGATGATTTATTTTTTTGCTTGGTCGATCTGTGGTCGTTCCATGGCCACTGCTGATTAAGCATTACTAGAATCAACAATTTTTTGCTTGTCTGGTGATTGGAAGTGTATGCGCTAGCACCATCGCACGATGATTAGTCTTAATGGAGATGCAGATGTCGATCAAGAGGGAGAAACATATCTTGATCATGCATTTCTCACGAGATTACTTGGTGATTGGAAGTAGAATCCACAATTTGTTGTGCAAACTTCTCAACATATGCATATATTCAATGAATTGGCTTTATGTGATCAATAGTACTTCTTATTGCAGATGGATGGAGGGGAAAGAGCGAAAAAACCGATACTTAGTGAGATGACTTCTCATTCTTTGACTTCTGATATCCCAGATAACAAGGTAAATATATAGAACGACGATTCGTAGGTGATAAAAGCAGAATCCACAATTTGCCGTGCAAACTTCTCAACATATGCATATATTTGATTAATTAGTTTTATGTGATCAATAGTATTACTTATTCCAGATGGACGTAGGGGAAGGAACGAAAAAGCGGATGCTATGTGAAATGACTTCTAAATCTGTGTGTTCTGATATCCCAGATGACAAGGTAAACATATGGACCGACGCTTGTTTTGCCGCTGCCCCTGTTAGATGGCTAGATGCTCTGGTCTAATTTCTGTTCATGTGCTTATTATTGCAGAAACATAGAGTTGAAGAAAACTCTATATTGTCTGATGACAAAGGTGAAATGGCATGCCAGTCTTTTAAACCTCCGACGCCACCTTGTTTACTGTCTATGGAGACTGATGCAGCTGGACCTGGTACTGATGAGCCTATACCTGGCATCATCGTGTCACATGAAGAAGGTTGTGGATTGGGTTTACCCCCTGCTGTAGAAACTGGTGGTGCAGCTGGAGCTGCTAGTGTAGAGCCTCTAGTGAACGGTGTCGTGCCACGGGAATTCTCTGAACTGGAGCAAAACGGTTTACCTATTGTCAAGACCGATATAACTGGTGCTGATGCTGGAGTTGCTACTGATGATCCTGCACCTGAAGTATGTTTTGCATTGTTAAAACCCGTCCTGCCCAGAGTACTGACTGGTGGTGGACCTGGAGCTGGTAGGGTAGAGCCTCTAACTGAAGTGGATATTGGTGGTTTACCCTCTGTAGAGACTAGTGGTCTACCTGGAGCTGGTATTGTAGAGATTTCAGCAAGCGGTCCTGTCCGAGAACATATCTGGTCCTACTATCCCTTTAGGTTCTACCGTGCTACCGACTCCTATGAACCGGAGCATGTACCTGATGTGCCTTCTGTTGAACCTGACGCACCTGTAAGTAGTGGTGATGATCAAGAAGGATCTGCATCTCTAGGACAAGATGTCAGCTGTCATTCACCTGATTCTGAGCTGAAGTCAGCAACGGTAGCTTATATAGCACGGACTGTCCTTCAAGCTCTAAAGATCCAGTTGGGTGGTTCACAGGACCAGCTACTCCAAGCCATTGTCACTACAAAAGACCAGCCAGCATGCTTCGTCATCTCCTGCATACTGTTTGACAAGCTGAAGCACTGCAACTGGCGCATTGTTCAATCCCATCAGCATGGAGAGAGGAGCTATGTTTATGTCAAGATGATTCATGCTGATTTGGTAAGGTTCCATGATAAGATGTATGGGTGGGGTGAGGCAAGAGCCACATTTTGCAGCATTCACACAGTCTTCGCTCTTGAGCCAGACCCCATGGATGCTTACCCAGTGGTGCAGCTGTCCTGACTTGATATATGTTTTATGATCAGTATGCTGCTGTCGTGGAACTGTGATGTGGAGCTACCTTTCTTATGGTTTCTAGGCTTTTGGTTTCAACATGTATTATGGAGCTTACCTTAGGACTTTCGCATGCGTTTGGCTGTTGACCTGTAATGTTTGTGGTTGGTTGTCTAATCTACTTGGCACAATCACATTGCAAAGGCAAATGTTCCTTTTCTCTTTAATTGTTATTATGACTTATGTGTTATAACCAGGCAAGAATATGCAATCTTGGTTCTCTGACCGATATATATGTACATACAACTTTTGTTCACATAATAACACTTACACGGGAAAAGAGTAGCTTTCTCTGTTGGACAAACACCAAACCACAAAAGGGTAACAACACAATATCCAAACTAGGTACGGCACCTGTTGAGCATACATGACTTTTGTCGTAAAATCACGTTAACCAACACTAGCAGCATCTTGTTCTTTGCAAGGTGCTATGCTTATCAGTCTAATCCCAATACACAACCTACTTCAGGTGGCACGATGATGTCAGGTGCAGGTTCACCAGTACCAACTCTCTTGCATCAGTCTCCATTGAAGGTACGCCACTGCTGCAGTAGACACCATTAGCAATGCAACCTGAAGGTGTTCTTATCCTCATATCAGGATCACATAATACAGGTGTCAAGCTTCATGCACTAGCCAACACAATGAAAAGTCCGAACTAGGATAGCTAGGAAAAAAACATGAAGATCTTTTTTTCGAATCCCACGCTGAACATCTTTTTTTTAACTAATTAGGTAAGCTCCTGCTGACAAACATATTACAGCAACTCCAGCAGTGGCTCTATATTTAGGCGCTGTGGGCTGAATGGCTGATGCTGCGCATGGAGCCGGCAATAGCTTCACCGGAAGCTGCAAACTGTGGCGGCCAAATGCAGGGCTGAAACAGCGTATTTTCAGAGGCGCTATAAATGCAGCGCCAAAAACAGAATATAATGAAAAATAGAGTGCAGTAAAACAGAAGATCAAACAAAGACTAGAAATAGACATAAAATAGGATAAAATTAGCTTGATAGATACTCCGTAGTTCATATTTGTACAAAGTAGTGCGATAAAACTAAACTAAAACTCGACATCTGACGAGTCCGGTGTCGTGCCCGACACCGGATCCGACGAGAAGAGGTCAATCCAACGGGGGTCGTCCTCGCCAATGGTGGTCGGCCCGGCGAGCTGCGCTTCGATGAAGGCCCGCTTCGTCGCCTTCTCCGCCCTCCGTCGTGCGCGGTCCTCCTTCTTCGCTGCCCGCCTCGTCGCCTTCTCCGCCCTCCGTCTGCGGAAGTGCTCGTTCTCGGCGGCAACGTCCTCGGGGAAGCGGGCCGCCCACTCGCGCGCCGCGCGCTCGTCCCGCTCGGCGATGCGCAAACGGCGCTCCGTCTCGCGGCGGCGGTGCTGTTCCTCCTGTCTAACGATGTACGGCGGCGGCGCGAGATCCTCGGCCTGCTGGCGCGTCCACACGTCATGGAAATTCATCGACGATCGCGGGCGCCCGAGCCGCCACGCCACGGCGTCGTACGCGCGCGCGGCCTCGTGCGCGGTCTCGTAGGTGCCGAGGCCGATGCGCTCGCCGCCGTCACGTATCTCCGCGTAATACGTACCTTTGGGGCGCGCGCGGACGCCGCGGTACCCCGTGCCCGAGACGCGGCAGTACCGCGAGCTCGACGCGAGACGAGGCATGGCGGCGGCGGCGGAAGCGGAGCCGCGGCGGCGATATTAGGCGCAGATGGGCAAATTTCAGCAACCCGTGTCCATCTTTTTTTTTGGCAGGATTACGCCATGTACCACCTTCCAATTAGAAAATAGTACTGTTCAGCATTCCCCTGTTGGGCCCAATATTTCACTTTGGGTTGCCAACGGCCATCTACATGGTAATTGCTCTCGGCCTACTTGCTCCGGCCGTCGAAGCCCAATAACTACAAATGGGCCTTTCTGCTCATGCAATTTCGGCCCTTTTCTAATGAAACACAGATCCTATGATTGGCAAAAAAAAAATACACGGAGATTCTACATAAAAGTTGTTTTTATTTATTTTGAATTATAGGGTTCCAATTTTTGAAACTGCTCATGCCCAATATGAAAATCCTTGATCGCTCCATACCCACATGGATAACGGTATTTTTAAAAATTCATAAAGTGGATTTGAAATTTAAAACATATCCTAATAATTCCTTGATTTAATCTATCAACTTGCAAGATCTTGGAGCCAAAGAGCTTGTATTAGTCTGCGAAAATAATACTGATAAACCTGTCGTTAACAAGAAATGAAGGTTTATCGTTCAGAGAGGATGCCATGTGGGACCCATGAGACAGTAGCGTCCTCAACGTTTCAAAGAAAAAGGCAAGTAGCCCGAAAATAGGGGTAAAAAATAAATCCTACAAAGGAAACATTTATTGTTCATAGAGGCTGACATGTGGGACCGATCTGCCAGCTGCATCCTCATCATTTCGAAGTCGGCAGGGATCAGAAGAAAAAGGCAAATAGCCAGAAATTAGGGGTCAAAAATAAATCCAAAAAGGAAACTTATATTCTTCATAGAGGATGACATGTGGGACCGACCTGCCAGCAGCGTCCTCATCGTTTCAAAGGCCGCAGGGGATCAAAAGAAAAAGGCAAATAGCCAGAAATTAGGGGTAAAAAAAATACAACAAAGGAAAGGTTTATTGTTCATAGAGGCTGACTTGTGGGACTCATGAGCCAGCGGCGACCTCAATTTCAAAGGCGGCATATGATCGAAAAGAAAAAGGCAAGTTAGCAAAAATCAGTGGGTAAAAAAAATCTAAGAAATGAAACTTTATTGTACAGTCCCATGAGCCAGCACCTTACTCAACGTTTCAGTGGCGGCATGAGATAGAAAGAAAAAGGAAAGTGACCAAATATCAGGAGCAAAAAATAATCCAAGAAAAGAAACTTTTATTGTACATAGATGATGACATATGGGTCCCACTTATACAAGCTCTTTCGCTCCAAGATCTTGCAAGTTGATTGTACATAGAGGATGACATGCGGGCCCCTTGTGTCAGCATCTTACTCAACGTTTCCAAGGCGGCAGGGGATCAAAAGAAAAAAGGAAGTAGCCAGAAATTAGCGGTAAACAATAACTCCAAGGAAGGAAACTTTTATTGTTCATAGAGTATGACATGCGGGACCCATGCGCTAGCAGCTTCCTCAACGTTTCAAAGGGGGCATGAGATCGAAAGAAAAAGACAAGTGACCAAATATCAGGAGCCAAAAATAATCCAAGAAAAGAAACTTTATTGTACATAAAAGATGACATGCGGGTCCCATTTTGCAGCAGCGGTGTCAACGTTTCAAATGCGGCTTGAGATCAAAAGAAAAAGAGTAGCCAGAAATTAGGGGTAAAAAAACTCCCAGAAAAGAAAGTTGATTGTACATAGAGGATGGCATGCGGGTCCCATGACCCAGCACCTTACTCAACGTTTCAGAGGCGGCATGAGATCGAAAGAAAAAGGAAAGAGACCAAATACCAGGAGCAAAAAATAATCCAAGAAAAAGAAACTTTTATTGTACATAGAGGATGACATATGGGTCCCACTTATACAAGCTCTTCCGCCCCAAGATCTTGCAAGTTGATTGTACATAGAGGATGACATGCGGGCCCCTTGTGTCAGCAGCTTAATCAATGTTTCCAAGGCGGCAGGGGATCAAAAGAAAAAGGAAACAGCCAAAAATAAGAGGGTGAAAAAATCCAAGAAAAGAAACTTTTATAGTATCGAGGATGACATGTGGGTCCCATGAGCCAGCAGCTTCTCAACGTTTCAGAGGCTGCATGAGATCGAAAGAAAAAGGCAAGTGACCAAAAATAAGGGGGTAAAAAAAATCCAAGAAAAGAGACTTGATTGTACATAGAGGATGACATGCGGGTCCCACCAGTCAGCAGCTTACTAACGTTTCCAAGGCGGCAGGGGATGAAAAGAAAAAGGAAATAGCCAAAGATCAGAGGGTGAAAAAAATCAAAGAAAAGAAACTTTTATAGTACATAGAGGATGACATGTGGGTCCCATGGGCCAGCAGGTTCCTCAACGTTTTCAAGGGCGGCATGAGATCGAAAGAAAAAGGCAAGTGACCAAAAATCAGAGGGTGAAAAATAATCCAAAAAAAGAAACTTTTATTGTACATAGAGGATGACATGCTGTCCCAACGTTTCAAATGCGGTTTGAGATCAAAAGAAAAAGAAAGTAGCCAGAAATTAGGGGGTAAAAAAACTCCAAGAAAAGAAAATTGATTGTACATAGAGGATGACATGCGGGTCCCACGAGTTTGCAGCTTACTCAACGTTTCCAAGGCGGCAGGGGATCAAAAGAAAAAGGAAATAGCCAAAAATCAGAGAGTGAAAAAAAACCCAAGAAAATAAACTTTTGTAGTACATAGAGGATGACATGCGGGTCCCATGAGCCAGCAGGTTCCTCAACGTTTCAAACGTGGCATGGGATCGAAGGAAAAAGGCAAGTGACCAAATATCAGGAGCCAAAAATAATCCAAGAAAAGAAACTTTATTGTACATAGAGGATGACATGCGGGTCCCATTTTGCAGCAGCGGTCCCAACGTTTCAAATGCGGCTTGAGATCAAAAGAAAAAGAAAGTAGCCAGAAATTAGGGGGTAAAAAAACTCCAAGAAAGGAAAGCTTTATCGTTCATACAGGCTGACATGTGGGACCTATGAGCCAGCAGCTTACTGAACGTTTCAAAGGCGGCAGGGGATCAAAAGAAAAAGGAAATAGCCAAAAATCAGAGGGTGAAAAAAATCCAAGAAATCAAACTTTTATTGTACATAGAGGATGACATGCGGGTCCCATGAGCCAGCAGATTCCTCAACGTTTCAAACGTGGCATGAGATCGAAAGAAAAAGGCAAGTGACCAAATATCAGGAGCCAAAAATAATCCAAGAAAAGAAACTTTATTGTACATAGAGGATGACATGCGGGTCCCATTTTGCAGCAGCGGTCTGAACGTTTCCAAGGCGGCACAGGACCAAAAGAAAAATGAAGTAGCCAGAAATCAGGGGGTGAAAAAAATCCAAGAAAAGAAAGATTTCAATTGGGCTGCATCTAGACATCTGGGCCTTCGAACTATCCTTCTGGGCCTTTGGACACGTACAATTTCAGCCCACTCCAGAACATGATAGTTCGGATTTTTCTCAAAAAAAAAACAGGAAAGTCCTATGCTTCGCCAAAACAAAAAACAAGGAGATTCAAGATATATGTTGTAAAAATAAAGATTTAATTTATCCGTTTGCAATAGCTCAGAGCGCAATACACTGTTTATTGTCTGCAAAATAATCAAGATATCACATGTTTCTTGTACGGGGAGGCTGACATCGTGGACCCATGAGCCAGCAGCGTCGTTTTAAAGGCGGCAGGGGATGGAAAGAAAAAATAAACCAAAAATCTGTTGGTAAAAAATCCAAGAAAAGAAACATTTTCGTTCTGAGAGGATGACATGCGGGACCCATGAGGCAGCAGCGTCCTCAGCGCTTATTGTTCATAGAGGCTGACATGTGGGACCCGTGAGCCAGCAGCGTCCTCAACGTTTTAAAGGCGGCAGGATATCGAAAGAAAAAATAAGCCAAAAATCATTTGGTAAACAATATCCAAGAAAAGAAACATTTACCGTTCTGAGAGGATGACATGCGGGACCCATGAGGCAGCAGCATCCTCAACGATTCCAAGGCGGCAGGGGATCAAAGAAAAAAAAGGAAATATCCAGAAATTAATTAGGGGTTCAAAAAAAATCCATCAAAGGAAACTTTTATTGTTCATAGAGGATGACTTGTGGGACCGACCTGCCAACAGCGTCCTCATCGTTTCAAAGGGGCAGGAGATCCAAAGAAAAAGGCAAATAGCCAGAAATTAGGGGTCAAAAATAACTCCAAGAAAGGAAACTTTTATTGTTCGTAGAGGATGACATGCGGGACCCATGAGCCAGCAGCTTACTCAACGTTTCAAAGGCGGCATGAGATCGAAAGAAAAAGGCAAGTGACAAAATATCAGGAGCAAAAGATAATCCAAGAAAAGAAACTTTATTGTACATAGAGGATGACATGTGGGTCCCATTTTGCAGCAGCGGTCTCAATGTTTGTAATGCGGCTTGAGATCAAAAGAAAAAGAAAGTAGCTAGTAATTAGGGGGTGAAAAAAAATCCAAGAAAGGAAAGTTGATGGACATAGAGGATGACATGCGGGTCCCTTGAGCCAACAGCTTACTCAACGTTTCAAAGGGGGCAGGGGATCAAAAGAAAAAGGCAAGCCAAAAATCAGAGGGTGAAAAAAAACCAAGAAAAAGAACTTTTATAGTACATAGAGGATGACATGCGGGTCCCATGAGCCAGCAGGTTCCTCAACGTTTCAAACGTGGCATGAGATCGAAAGAAAAAGGCAAGTGAAAAAATATCAGGAGCCAAAAATAATTCAAGAAAAGAAAGTTTTATAGTACATAGAGGATGACATGCGGGTCCCATTTAGCAGCAGCGGTATCAGCGTTTGAGAGGTGGCAGGGGATCAAAAGAAAAAAGAAATTGCCAAAAATCAGATGGTGAAAAAAAACCAAGAAAAAGAACTTTACATAGAGGATGACATGCGGGTCCCATGAGCCTGCAGGTTCCTCAACGTTTCAAACGTGGCATGAGATCGAAAGAAAAAGGCAAGTGAAAAAATATCAGGAGCCAAAAATAATTCAAGAAAAGAAAGTTTTATAGTACATAGAGGATGACATGCGGGTCCCATTTAGCAGCAGCGGTATCAGCGTTTGAGAGGTGGCAGGGGATCAAAAGAAAAAAGAAATTGCCAAAAATCAGATGGTGAAAAAAAACCTAGAAAAAGAACTTTTATAGTACATAGAGGATGACATGCGGGTCCCATGAGCCTGCAGGTTCCTCAACGTTTCAAACGTGGCATGAGATCGAAAGAAAAAGGCAAGTGAAAAAATATCAGGAGCCAAAAATAATTCAAGAAAAGAAAGTTTTATAGTACATAGAGGATGACATGCGGGTCCCATTTAGCAGCATCGGTATCACTGTTTGAGAGGCAGCAGGTGATCGAAAGAAAAAGTCAAGTGACCAAATATGAGGTGCCAAAAAAATCCAAGAAAAGAAAGTTTTATAGTACATAGAGGATGACATGCGGGTCCCATTTAGCAGCAGCGGTATCACCGTTTGAGAGGCGGCAGGGGATCGAAAGAAAAAGGTAAGTGACCAAATATGAGGTGCCAAAAATAATTCAAGAAAAGAAAGTTTTATAGTACATAGAGGATGACATGCGGGTCCCATTTAGCAGCAGCGGTATCACCGTTTGAGAGGCGGCAGGGGATCGAAAGAAAAAGGCAAGTGACCAAATTTGAGGTGCCAAAAATAATCCAGAAAAGAATGTTTTATAGTACATAGAGGATGACATGCGGGTCCCGTTAGCAGCAGCGGTATCACCGTTTGAGAGGCGGCAGGGGATCGAAAGAAAAAGGCAAGTGACCAAATTTGAGGTGCCAAAAAAACTCCAAGAAAAGAAAGTTGATTGCACATAGAGGATGACATGCGGGTCCCATTTAGCAGCAGCGGTCTCAACGTTTCCAAGGCGGCAAGGGATCAAAAGAAAAAGGAAGTAGCCAGAAATCAGGGGGTCAAAAAAATCCAAGAATAGAAAGAATTTTGGTTCATAGAGGATGACATGCGGGACCCATGATCCTGCATCGTAAACGGCTCGATCGGAGAACGTTGAACGAGATGGCGCGATGTAGAAAAAAAACAATGCCAGAGAGGCTGCCATCTGGGCCCTACATCCCTCGGCGGTGCGGATTTGCGTTGACTCGGCCGGCGAACCCGAGATTTCGAGATGCACCACGTCCCGGGCCACCATACGCCACGTTTTGGCCGCTTTCGTCGGGCTAGGTGGCCTCAAAAACGAGAAAAAAAAGTTTTGACATGCACCACGGAGGGACCAAAATCGTCGGCCATGGTACACCAGCAACCACGGCGCGACTTCAACTTCGTCGGCCATGGCAACTTTTCTTGTAGCCCAAGCACGCTTAACTTCGGAGTTCTGATGGGATCCGGTGCTTTAGTGCTGGTATGATCGCATCCGACATGTTATGCACTCATTTTCCTTTATGCTTGCCCCTCCCGCACCTTGTCTGCTCTATTTTGTACCATGCCCATCCCGCTTTTCCATCCCCACCACCGTTTCCCATCAGAAATAGCCGAGCACGAGTGCCCATAAAAAAATATCGTCGTAACTTCACTATGAATGTCGCCGCCAGACGCAAAAAAAGGGATGCAACACGAGGACTTCCCAGGAGGTCACCCATCCTAGTACTACTCTCGCCCAAGCACGCTTAACTTCGGAGTTCTGATGGGATCCGGTGCTTTAGTGCTGGTATGATCGCATCCGACATGTTATGCACTCATTTTCCTTTATGCTTGCCCCTCCCGCACCTTGTCTGCTCTATTTTGTACCATGCCCATCCCGCTTTTCCATCCCCACCACCGTTTCCCATCAGAAATAGCCGAGCACGAGTGCCCATAAAAAATATCGTCGTAACTTCACTATGAATGTCGCCGCCAGACGCAAAAAAAGGGATGCAACACGAGGACTTCCCAGGAGGTCACCCATCCTAGTACTACTCTCGCCCAAGCACGCTTAACTTCGGAGTTCTGATGGGATCCGGTGCTTTAGTGCTGGTATGATCGCATCCGACATGTTATGCACTCATTTTCCTTTATGCTTGCCCCTCCCGCACCTTGTCTGCTCTATTTTGTACCATGCCCATCCCGCTTTTCCATCCCCACCACCGTTTCCCATCAGAAATAGCCGAGCACGAGTGCCCATAAAAAAATATCGTCGTAACTTCACTATGAATGTCGCCGCCAGACGCAAAAAAAAGGGATGCAACACGAGGACTTCCCAGGAGGTCACCCATCCTAGTACTACTCTCGCCCAAGCACGCTTAACTTCGGAGTTCTGATGGGATCCGGTGCTTTAGTGCTGGTATGATCGCATCCGACATGTTATGCACTCATTTTCCTTTATGCTTGCCCCTCCCGCACCTTGTCTGCTCTATTTTGTACCATGCCCATCCCGCTTTTCCATCCCCACCACCGTTTCCCATCAGAAATAGCCGAGCACGAGTGCCCATAAAAAAATATCGTCGTAACTTCACTATGAATGTCGCCGCCAGACGCAAAAAAAGGGATGCAACACGAGGACTTCCCAGGAGGTCACCCATCCTAGTACTACTCTCGCCCAAGCACGCTTAACTTCGGAGTTCTGATGGGATCCGGTGCTTTAGTGCTGGTATGATCGCATCCGACATGTTATGCACTCATTTTCCTTTATGCTTGCCCCTCCCGCACCTTGTCTGCTCTATTTTGTACCATGCCCATCCCGCTTTTCCATCCCCACCACCGTTTCCCATCAGAAATAGCCGAGCACGAGTGCCCATAAAAAAATATCGTCGTAACTTCACTATGAATGTCGCCGCCAGACGCAAAAAAAGGGATGCAACACGAGGACTTCCCAGGAGGTCACCCATCCTAGTACTACTCTCGCCCAAGCACGCTTAACTTCGGAGTTCTGATGGGATCCGGTGCTTTAGTGCTGGTATGATCGCATCCGACATGTTATGCACTCATTTTCCTTTATGCTTGCCCCTCCCGCACCTTGTCTGCTCTATTTTGTACCATGCCCATCCCGCTTTTCCATCCCCACCACCGTTTCCCATCAGAAATAGCCGAGCACGAGTGCCCATAAAAAAATATCGTCGTAACTTCACTATGAATGTCGCCGCCAGACGCAAAAAAAAGGGATGCAACACGAGGACTTCCCAGGAGGTCACCCATCCTAGTACTACTCTCGCCCAAGCACGCTTAACTTCGGAGTTCTGATGGGATCCGGTGCTTTAGTGCTGGTATGATCGCATCCGACATGTTATGCACTCATTTTCCTTTATGCTTGCCCCTCCCGCACCTTGTCTGCTCTATTTTGTACCATGCCCATCCCGCTTTTCCATCCCCACCACCGTTTCCCATCAGAAATAGCCGAGCACGAGTGCCCATAAAAAAATATCGTCGTAACTTCACTATGAATGTCGCCGCCAGCAAAAAAAAGGGATGCTGCTCTATTTTGTACCATGCCCATCCCGCTTTTCCATCCCCACCACCGTTTCCCATCAGAAATAGCCGAGCACGAGTGCCCATAAAAAAATATCGTCGTAACTTCACTATGAATGTCGCCGCCAGACGCAAAAAAAAGGGATGCAACACGAGGACTTCCCAGGAGGTCACCCATCCTAGTACTACTCTCGCCCAAGCACGCTTAACTTCGGAGTTCTGATGGGATCCGGTGCTTTAGTGCTGGTATGATCGCATCCGACATGTTATGCACTCATTTTCCTTTATGCTTGCCCCTCCCGCACCTTGTCTGCTCTATTTTGTACCATGCCCATCCCGCTTTTCCATCCCCACCACCGTTTCCCATCAGAAATAGCCGAGCACGAGTGCCCATAAAAAAATATCGTCGTAACTTCACTATGAATGTCGCCGCCAGACGCAAAAAAAAGGGATGCAACACGAGGACTTCCCAGGAGGTCACCCATCCTAGTACTACTCTCGCCCAAGCACGCTTAACTTCGGAGTTCTGATGGGATCCGGTGCTTTAGTGCTGGTATGATCGCATCCGACATGTTATGCACTCATTTTCCTTTATGCTTGCCCCTCCCGCACCTTGTCTGCTCTATTTTGTACCATGCCCATCCCGCTTTTCCATCCCCACCACCGTTTCCCATCAGAAATAGCCGAGCACGAGTGCCCATAAAAAAATATCGTCGTAACTTCACTATGAATGTCGCCGCCAGACGCAAAAAAAAGGGATGCAACACGAGGACTTCCCAGGAGGTCACCCATCCTAGTACTACTCTCGCCCAAGCACGCTTAACTTCGGAGTTCTGATGGGATCCGGTGCTTTAGTGCTGGTATGATCGCATCCGACATGTTATGCACTCATTTTCCTTTATGCTTGCCCCTCCCGCACCTTGTCTGCTCTATTTTGTACCATGCCCATCCCGCTTTTCCATCCCCACCACCGTTTCCCATCAGAAATAGCCGAGCACGAGTGCCCATAAAAAAATATCGTCGTAACTTCACTATGAATGTCGCCGCCAGACGCAAAAAAAAGGGATGCAACACGAGGACTTCCCAGGAGGTCACCCATCCTAGTACTACTCTCGCCCAAGCACGCTTAACTTCGGAGTTCTGATGGGATCCGGTGCTTTAGTGCTGGTATGATCGCATCCGACATGTTATGCACTCATTTTCCTTTATGCTTGCCCCTCCCGCACCTTGTCTGCTCTATTTTGTACCATGCCCATCCCGCTTTTCCATCCCCACCACCGTTTCCCATCAGAAATAGCCGAGCACGAGTGCCCATAAAAAAATATCGTCGTAACTTCACTATGAATGTCGCCGCCAGACGCAAAAAAAGGGATGCAACACGAGGACTTCCCAGGAGGTCACCCATCCTAGTACTACTCTCGCCCAAGCACGCTTAACTTCGGAGTTCTGATGGGATCCGGTGCTTTAGTGCTGGTATGATCGCATCCAACATGTTATGCACTCATTTTCCTTTATGCTTGCCCCTCCCGCACCTTGTCTGCTCTATTTTGTACCATGCCCATCCCGCTTTTCCATCCCCACCACCGTTTCCCATCAGAAATAGCCGAGCACGAGTGCCCATAAAAAAATATCGTCGTAACTTCACTATGAATGTCGCCGCCAGACGCTTGTCTGCTCTATTTTGTACCATGCCCATCCCGCTTTTCCATCCCCACCACCGTTTCCCATCAGAAATAGCCGAGCACGAGTGCCCATAAAAAAATATCGTCGTAACTTCACTATGAATGTCGCCGCCAGACGCAAAAAAAGGGATGCAACACGAGGACTTCCCAGGAGGTCACCCATCCTAGTACTACTCTCGCCCAAGCACGCTTAACTTCGGAGTTCTGATGGGATCCGGTGCTTTAGTGCTGGTATGATCGCATCCGACATGTTATGCACTCATTTTCCTTTATGCTTGCCCCTCCCGCACCTTGTCTGCTCTATTTTGTACCATGCCCATCCCGCTTTTCCATCCCCACCACCGTTTCCCATCAGAAATAGCCGAGCACGAGTGCCCATAAAAAAATATCGTCGTAACTTCACTATGAATGTCGCCGCCAGACGCAAAAAAAAGGGATGCAACACGAGGACTTCCCAGGAGGTCACCCATCCTAGTACTACTCTCGCCCAAGCACGCTTAACTTCGGAGTTCTGATGGGATCCGGTGCTTTAGTGCTGGTATGATCGCATCCGACATGTTATGCACTCATTTTCCTTTATGCTTGCCCCTCCCGCACCTTGTCTGCTCTATTTTGTACCATGCCCATCCCGCTTTTCCATCCCCACCACCGTTTCCCATCAGAAATAGCCGAGCACGAGTGCCCATAAAAAAATATCGTCGTAACTTCACTATGAATGTCGCCGCCAGACGCAAAAAAAAGGGATGCAACACGAGGACTTCCCAGGAGGTCACCCATCCTAGTACTACTCTCGCCCAAGCACGCTTAACTTCGGAGTTCTGATGGGATCCGGTGCTTTAGTGCTGGTATGATCGCATCCGACATGTTATGCACTCATTTTCCTTTATGCTTGCCCCTCCCGCACCTTGTCTGCTCTATTTTGTACCATGCCCATCCCGCTTTTCCATCCCCACCACCGTTTCCCATCAGAAATAGCCGAGCACGAGTGCCCATAAAAAAATATCGTCGTAACTTCACTATGAATGTCGCCGCCAGACGCAAAAAAAAGGGATGCAACACGAGGACTTCCCAGGAGGTCACCCATCCTAGTACTACTCTCGCCCAAGCACGCTTAACTTCGGAGTTCTGATGGGATCCGGTGCTTTAGTGCTGGTATGATCGCATCCGACATGTTATGCACTCATTTTCCTTTATGCTTGCCCCTCCCGCACCTTGTCTGCTCTATTTTGTACCATGCCCATCCCGCTTTTCCATCCCCACCACCGTTTCCCATCAGAAATAGCCGAGCACGAGTGCCCATAAAAAAATATCGTCGTAACTTCACTATGAATGTCGCCGCCAGACGCAAAAAAAAGGGATGCAACACGAGGACTTCCCAGGAGGTCACCCATCCTAGTACTACTCTCGCCCAAGCACGCTTAACTTCGGAGTTCTGATGGGATCCGGTGCTTTAGTGCTGGTATGATCGCATCCGACATGTTATGCACTCATTTTCCTTTATGCTTGCCCCTCCCGCACCTTGTCTGCTCTATTTTGTACCATGCCCATCCCGCTTTTCCATCCCCACCACCGTTTCCCATCAGAAATAGCCGAGCACGAGTGCCCATAAAAAAATATCGTCGTAACTTCACTATGAATGTCGCCGCCAGACGCAAAAAAAAGGGATGCAACACGAGGACTTCCCAGGAGGTCACCCATCCTAGTACTACTCTCGCCCAAGCACGCTTAACTTCGGAGTTCTGATGGGATCCGGTGCTTTAGTGCTGGTATGATCGCATCCGACATGTTATGCACTCATTTTCCTTTATGCTTGCCCCTCCCGCACCTTGTCTGCTCTATTTTGTACCATGCCCATCCCGCTTTTCCATCCCCACCACCGTTTCCCATCAGAAATAGCCGAGCACGAGTGCCCATAAAAAAATATCGTCGTAACTTCACTATGAATGTCGCCGCCAGACGCAAAAAAAAGGGATGCAACACGAGGACTTCCCAGGAGGTCACCCATCCTAGTACTACTCTCGCCCAAGCACGCTTAACTTCGGAGTTCTGATGGGATCCGGTGCTTTAGTGCTGGTATGATCGCATCCGACATGTTATGCACTCATTTTCCTTTATGCTTGCCCCTCCCGCACCTTGTCTGCTCTATTTTGTACCATGCCCATCCCGCTTTTCCATCCCCACCACCGTTTCCCATCAGAAATAGCCGAGCACGAGTGCCCATAAAAAAATATCGTCGTAACTTCACTATGAATGTCGCCGCCAGACGCAAAGGGATGCTGCTCTATTTTGTACCATGCCCATCCCGCTTTTCCATCCCCACCACCGTTTCCCATCAGAAATAGCCGAGCACGAGTGCCCATAAAAAAATATCGTCGTAACTTCACTATGAATGTCGCCGCCAGACGCAAAAAAAAGGGATGCAACACGAGGACTTCCCAGGAGGTCACCCATCCTAGTACTACTCTCGCCCAAGCACGCTTAACTTCGGAGTTCTGATGGGATCCGGTGCTTTAGTGCTGGTATGATCGCATCCGACATGTTATGCACTCATTTTCCTTTATGCTTGCCCCTCCCGCACCTTGTCTGCTCTATTTTGTACCATGCCCATCCCGCTTTTCCATCCCCACCACCGTTTCCCATCAGAAATAGCCGAGCACGAGTGCCCATAAAAAAATATCGTCGTAACTTCACTATGAATGTCGCCGCCAGACGCAAAAAAAAGGGATGCAACACGAGGACTTCCCAGGAGGTCACCCATCCTAGTACTACTCTCGCCCAAGCACGCTTAACTTCGGAGTTCTGATGGGATCCGGTGCTTTAGTGCTGGTATGATCGCATCCGACATGTTATGCACTCATTTTCCTTTATGCTTGCCCCTCCCGCACCTTGTCTGCTCTATTTTGTACCATGCCCATCCCGCTTTTCCATCCCCACCACCGTTTCCCATCAGAAATAGCCGAGCACGAGTGCCCATAAAAAAATATCGTCGTAACTTCACTATGAATGTCGCCGCCAGACGCAAAAAAAGGGATGCAACACGAGGACTTCCCAGGAGGTCACCCATCCTAGTACTACTCTCGCCCAAGCACGCTTAACTTCGGAGTTCTGATGGGATCCGGTGCTTTAGTGCTGGTATGATCGCATCCGACATGTTATGCACTCATTTTCCTTTATGCTTGCCCCTCCCGCACCTTGTCTGCTCTATTTTGTACCATGCCCATCCCGCTTTTCCATCCCCACCACCGTTTCCCATCAGAAATAGCCGAGCACGAGTGCCCATAAAAAAATATCGTCGTAACTTCACTATGAATGTCGCCGCCAGACGCAAAAAAAAGGGATGCAACACGAGGACTTCCCAGGAGGTCACCCATCCTAGTACTACTCTCGCCCAAGCACGCTTAACTTCGGAGTTCTGATGGGATCCGGTGCTTTAGTGCTGGTATGATCGCATCCGACATGTTATGCACTCATTTTCCTTTATGCTTGCCCCTCCCGCACCTTGTCTGCTCTATTTTGTACCATGCCCATCCCGCTTTTCCATCCCCACCACCGTTTCCCATCAGAAATAGCCGAGCACGAGTGCCCATAAAAAAATATCGTCGTAACTTCACTATGAATGTCGCCGCCAGACGCAAAAAAAAGGGATGCAACACGAGGACTTCCCAGGAGGTCACCCATCCTAGTACTACTCTCGCCCAAGCACGCTTAACTTCGGAGTTCTGATGGGATCCGGTGCTTTAGTGCTGGTATGATCGCATCCGACATGTTATGCACTCATTTTCCTTTATGCTTGCCCCTCCCGCACCTTGTCTGCTCTATTTTGTACCATGCCCATCCCGCTTTTCCATCCCCACCACCGTTTCCCATCAGAAATAGCCGAGCACGAGTGCCCATAAAAAAATATCGTCGTAACTTCACTATGAATGTCGCCGCCAGACGCAAAAAAAAGGGATGCAACACGAGGACTTCCCAGGAGGTCACCCATCCTAGTACTACTCTCGCCCAAGCACGCTTAACTTCGGAGTTCTGATGGGATCCGGTGCTTTAGTGCTGGTATGATCGCATCCGACATGTTATGCACTCATTTTCCTTTATGCTTGCCCCTCCCGCACCTTGTCTGCTCTATTTTGTACCATGCCCATCCCGCTTTTCCATCCCCACCACCGTTTCCCATCAGAAATAGCCGAGCACGAGTGCCCATAAAAAAATATCGTCGTAACTTCACTATGAATGTCGCCGCCAGACGCAAAAAAAAGGGATGCAACACGAGGACTTCCCAGGAGGTCACCCATCCTAGTACTACTCTCGCCCAAGCACGCTTAACTTCGGAGTTCTGATGGGATCCGGTGCTTTAGTGCTGGTATGATCGCATCCGACATGTTATGCACTCATTTTCCTTTATGCTTGCCCCTCCCGCACCTTGTCTGCTCTATTTTGTACCATGCCCATCCCGCTTTTCCATCCCCACCACCGTTTCCCATCAGAAATAGCCGAGCACGAGTGCCCATAAAAAAATATCGTCGTAACTTCACTATGAATGTCGCCGCCAGACGCAAAAAAAAGGGATGCAACACGAGGACTTCCCAGGAGGTCACCCATCCTAGTACTACTCTCGCCCAAGCACGCTTAACTTCGGAGTTCTGATGGGATCCGGTGCTTTAGTGCTGGTATGATCGCATCCGACATGTTATGCACTCATTTTCCTTTATGCTTGCCCCTCCCGCACCTTGTCTGCTCTATTTTGTACCATGCCCATCCCGCTTTTCCATCCCCACCACCGTTTCCCATCAGAAATAGCCGAGCACGAGTGCCCATAAAAAAATATCGTCGTAACTTCACTATGAATGTCGCCGCCAGACGCAAAAAAAAGGGATGCAACACGAGGACTTCCCAGGAGGTCACCCATCCTAGTACTACTCTCGCCCAAGCACGCTTAACTTCGGAGTTCTGATGGGATCCGGTGCTTTAGTGCTGGTATGATCGCATCCGACATGTTATGCACTCATTTTCCTTTATGCTTGCCCCTCCCGCACCTTGTCTGCTCTATTTTGTACCATGCCCATCCCGCTTTTCCATCCCCACCACCGTTTCCCATCAGAAATAGCCGAGCACGAGTGCCCATAAAAAAATATCGTCGTAACTTCACTATGAATGTCGCCGCCAGACGCAAAAAAAAGGGATGCAACACGAGGACTTCCCAGGAGGTCACCCATCCTAGTACTACTCTCGCCCAAGCACGCTTAACTTCGGAGTTCTGATGGGATCCGGTGCTTTAGTGCTGGTATGATCGCATCCGACATGTTATGCACTCATTTTCCTTTATGCTTGCCCCTCCCGCACCTTGTCTGCTCTATTTTGTACCATGCCCATCCCGCTTTTCCATCCCCACCACCGTTTCCCATCAGAAATAGCCGAGCACGAGTGCCCATAAAAAAATATCGTCGTAACTTCACTATGAATGTCGCCGCCAGACGCAAAAAAAAGGGATGCAACACGAGGACTTCCCAGGAGGTCACCCATCCTAGTACTACTCTCGCCCAAGCACGCTTAACTTCGGAGTTCTGATGGGATCCGGTGCTTTAGTGCTGGTATGATCGCATCCGACATGTTATGCACTCATTTTCCTTTATGCTTGCCCCTCCCGCACCTTGTCTGCTCTATTTTGTACCATGCCCATCCCGCTTTTCCATCCCCACCACCGTTTCCCATCAGAAATAGCCGAGCACGAGTGCCCATAAAAAAATATCGTCGTAACTTCACTATGAATGTCGCCGCCAGACGCAAAAAAAAGGGATGCAACACGAGGACTTCCCAGGAGGTCACCCATCCTAGTACTACTCTCGCCCAAGCACGCTTAACTTCGGAGTTCTGATGGGATCCGGTGCTTTAGTGCTGGTATGATCGCATCCGACATGTTATGCACTCATTTTCCTTTATGCTTGCCCCTCCCGCACCTTGTCTGCTCTATTTTGTACCATGCCCATCCCGCTTTTCCATCCCCACCACCGTTTCCCATCAGAAATAGCCGAGCACGAGTGCCCATAAAAAAATATCGTCGTAACTTCACTATGAATGTCGCCGCCAGACGCAAAAAAAAGGGATGCAACACGAGGACTTCCCAGGAGGTCACCCATCCTAGTACTACTCTCGCCCAAGCACGCTTAACTTCGGAGTTCTGATGGGATCCGGTGCTTTAGTGCTGGTATGATCGCATCCGACATGTTATGCACTCATTTTCCTTTATGCTTGCCCCTCCCGCACCTTGTCTGCTCTATTTTGTACCATGCCCATCCCGCTTTTCCATCCCCACCACCGTTTCCCATCAGAAATAGCCGAGCACGAGTGCCCATAAAAAAATATCGTCGTAACTTCACTATGAATGTCGCCGCCAGACGCAAAAAAAAGGGATGCAACACGAGGACTTCCCAGGAGGTCACCCATCCTAGTACTACTCTCGCCCAAGCACGCTTAACTTCGGAGTTCTGATGGGATCCGGTGCTTTAGTGCTGGTATGATCGCATCCGACATGTTATGCACTCATTTTCCTTTATGCTTGCCCCTCCCGCACCTTGTCTGCTCTATTTTGTACCATGCCCATCCCGCTTTTCCATCCCCACCACCGTTTCCCATCAGAAATAGCCGAGCACGAGTGCCCATAAAAAAATATCGTCGTAACTTCACTATGAATGTCGCAGACGCAAAAAAAAGGGATGCAACACGAGGACTTCCCAGGAGGTCACCCATCCTAGTACTACTCTCGCCCAAGCACGCTTAACTTCGGAGTTCTGATGGGATCCGGTGCTTTAGTGCTGGTATGATCGCATCCGACATGTTATGCACTCATTTTCCTTTATGCTTGCCCCTCCCGCACCTTGTCTGCTCTATTTTGTACCATGCCCATCCCGCTTTTCCATCCCCACCACCGTTTCCCATCAGAAATAGCCGAGCACGAGTGCCCATAAAAAAATATCGTCGTAACTTCACTATGAATGTCGCCAGACGCAAAAAAAAGGGATGCAACACGAGGACTTCCCAGGAGGTCACCCATCCTAGTACTACTCTCGCCCAAGCACGCTTAACTTCGGAGTTCTGATGGGATCCGGTGCTTTAGTGCTGGTATGATCGCATCCGACATGTTATGCACTCATTTTCCTTTATGCTTGCCCCTCCCGCACCTTGTCTGCTCTATTTTGTACCATGCCCATCCCGCTTTTCCATCCCCACCACCGTTTCCCATCAGAAATAGCCGAGCACGAGTGCCCATAAAAAAATATCGTCGTAACTTCACTATGAATGTCGCCGCCAGACGCAAAAAAAAGGGATGCAACACGAGGACTTCCCAGGAGGTCACCCATCCTAGTACTACTCTCGCCCAAGCACGCTTAACTTCGGAGTTCTGATGGGATCCGGTGCTTTAGTGCTGGTATGATCGCATCCGACATGTTATGCACTCATTTTCCTTTATGCTTGCCCCTCCCGCACCTTGTCTGCTCTATTTTGTACCATGCCCATCCCGCTTTTCCATCCCCACCACCGTTTCCCATCAGAAATAGCCGAGCACGAGTGCCCATAAAAAAATATCGTCGTAACTTCACTATGAATGTCGCCGCCAGACGCAAAAAAAAGGGATGCAACACGAGGACTTCCCAGGAGGTCACCCATCCTAGTACTACTCTCGCCCAAGCACGCTTAACTTCGGAGTTCTGATGGGATCCGGTGCTTTAGTGCTGGTATGATCGCATCCGACATGTTATGCACTCATTTTCCTTTATGCTTGCCCCTCCCGCACCTTGTCTGCTCTATTTTGTACCATGCCCATCCCGCTTTTCCATCCCCACCACCGTTTCCCATCAGAAATAGCCGAGCACGAGTGCCCATAAAAAAATATCGTCGTAACTTCACTATGAATGTCGCCGCCAGACGCAAAAAAAGGGATGCAACACGAGGACTTCCCAGGAGGTCACCCATCCTAGTACTACTCTCGCCCAAGCACGCTTAACTTCGGAGTTCTGATGGGATCCGGTGCTTTAGTGCTGGTATGATCGCATCCGACATGTTATGCACTCATTTTCCTTTATGCTTGCCCCTCCCGCACCTTGTCTGCTCTATTTTGTACCATGCCCATCCCGCTTTTCCATCCCCACCACCGTTTCCCATCAGAAATAGCCGAGCACGAGTGCCCATAAAAAAATATCGTCGTAACTTCACTATGAATGTCGCCGCCAGACGCAAAAAAAAGGGATGCAACACGAGGACTTCCCAGGAGGTCACCCATCCTAGTACTACTCTCGCCCAAGCACGCTTAACTTCGGAGTTCTGATGGGATCCGGTGCTTTAGTGCTGGTATGATCGCATCCGACATGTTATGCACTCATTTTCCTTTATGCTTGCCCCTCCCGCACCTTGTCTGCTCTATTTTGTACCATGCCCATCCCGCTTTTCCATCCCCACCACCGTTTCCCATCAGAAATAGCCGAGCACGAGTGCCCATAAAAAAATATCGTCGTAACTTCACTATGAATGTCGCCGCCAGACGCAAAAAAAAGGGATGCAACACGATTTTGGCCCATCCCGCTTTTCCATCCCCACCACCGTTTCCCATCAGAAATAGCCGAGCACGAGTGCCCATAAAAAAATATCGTCGTAACTTCACTATGAATGTCGCCGCCAGACGCAAAAAAAAGGGATGCAACACGAGGACTTCCCAGGAGGTCACCCATCCTAGTACTACTCTCGCCCAAGCACGCTTAACTTCGGAGTTCTGATGGGATCCGGTGCTTTAGTGCTGGTATGATCGCATCCGACATGTTATGCACTCATTTTCCTTTATGCTTGCCCCTCCCGCACCTTGTCTGCTCTATTTTGTACCATGCCCATCCCGCTTTTCCATCCCCACCACCGTTTCCCATCAGAAATAGCCGAGCACGAGTGCCCATAAAAAAATATCGTCGTAACTTCACTATGAATGTCGCCGCCAGACGCAAAAAAAGGGATGCAACACGAGGACTTCCCAGGAGGTCACCCATCCTAGTACTACTCTCGCCCAAGCACGCTTAACTTCGGAGTTCTGATGGGATCCGGTGCTTTAGTGCTGGTATGATCGCATCCGACATGTTATGCACTCATTTTCCTTTATGCTTGCCCCTCCCGCACCTTGTCTGCTCTATTTTGTACCATGCCCATCCCGCTTTTCCATCCCCACCACCGTTTCCCATCAGAAATAGCCGAGCACGAGTGCCCATAAAAAAATATCGTCGTAACTTCACTATGAATGTCGCCGCCAGACGCAAAAAAAAGGGATGCAACACGAGGACTTCCCAGGAGGTCACCCATCCTAGTACTACTCTCGCCCAAGCACGCTTAACTTCGGAGTTCTGATGGGATCCGGTGCTTTAGTGCTGGTATGATCGCATCCGACATGTTATGCACTCATTTTCCTTTATGCTTGCCCCTCCCGCACCTTGTCTGCTCTATTTTGTACCATGCCCATCCCGCTTTTCCATCCCCACCACCGTTTCCCATCAGAAATAGCCGAGCACGAGTGCCCATAAAAAAATATCGTCGTAACTTCACTATGAATGTCGCCGCCAGACGCAAAAAAAAGGGATGCAACACGAGGACTTCCCAGGAGGTCACCCATCCTAGTACTACTCTCGCCCAAGCACGCTTAACTTCGGAGTTCTGATGGGATCCGGTGCTTTAGTGCTGGTATGATCGCATCCGACATGTTATGCACTCATTTTCCTTTATGCTTGCCCCTCCCGCACCTTGTCTGCTCTATTTTGTACCATGCCCATCCCGCTTTTCCATCCCCACCACCGTTTCCCATCAGAAATAGCCGAGCACGAGTGCCCATAAAAAAATATCGTCGTAACTTCACTATGAATGTCGCCGCCAGACGCAAAAAAAAGGGATGCAACACGAGGACTTCCCAGGAGGTCACCCATCCTAGTACTACTCTCGCCCAAGCACGCTTAACTTCGGAGTTCTGATGGGATCCGGTGCTTTAGTGCTGGTATGATCGCATCCGACATGTTATGCACTCATTTTCCTTTATGCTTGCCCCTCCCGCACCTTGTCTGCTCTATTTTGTACCATGCCCATCCCGCTTTTCCATCCCCACCACCGTTTCCCATCAGAAATAGCCGAGCACGAGTGCCCATAAAAAAATATCGTCGTAACTTCACTATGAATGTCGCCGCCAGACGCAAAAAAAAGGGATGCAACACGAGGACTTCCCAGGAGGTCACCCATCCACTACCTAGTACTACTCACTCGACGCAAAAAAAGGGATGCAACACGAGGACTTCCCAGGAGGTCACCCATCCTAGTACTACTCTCGCCCAAGCACGCTTAACTTCGGAGTTCTGATGGGATCCGGTGCTTTAGTGCTGGTATGATCGCATCCGACATGTTATGCACTCATTTTCCTTTATGCTTGCCCCTCCCGCACCTTGTCTGCTCTATTTTGTACCATGCCCATCCCGCTTTTCCATCCCCACCACCGTTTCCCATCAGAAATAGCCGAGCACGAGTGCCCATAAAAAAATATCGTCGTAACTTCACTATGAATGTCGCCGCCAGACGCAAAAAAAAGGGATGCAACACGAGGACTTCCCAGGAGGTCACCCATCCTAGTACTACTCTCGCCCAAGCACGCTTAACTTCGGAGTTCTGATGGGATCCGGTGCTTTAGTGCTGGTATGATCGCATCCGACATGTTATGCACTCATTTTCCTTTATGCTTGCCCCTCCCGCACCTTGTCTGCTCTATTTTGTACCATGCCCATCCCGCTTTTCCATCCCCACCACCGTTTCCCATCAGAAATAGCCGAGCACGAGTGCCCATAAAAAAATATCGTCGTAACTTCACTATGAATGTCGCCGCCAGACGCAAAAAAAAGGGATGCAACACGAGGACTTCCCAGGAGGTCACCCATCCTAGTACTACTCTCGCCCAAGCACGCTTAACTTCGGAGTTCTGATGGGATCCGGTGCTTTAGTGCTGGTATGATCGCATCCGACATGTTATGCACTCATTTTCCTTTATGCTTGCCCCTCCCGCACCTTGTCTGCTCTATTTTGTACCATGCCCATCCCGCTTTTCCATCCCCACCACCGTTTCCCATCAGAAATAGCCGAGCACGAGTGCCCATAAAAAAATATCGTCGTAACTTCACTATGAATGTCGCCGCCAGACGCAAAAAAAAGGGATGCAACACGAGGACTTCCCAGGAGGTCACCCATCCTAGTACTACTCTCGCCCAAGCACGCTTAACTTCGGAGTTCTGATGGGATCCGGTGCTTTAGTGCTGGTATGATCGCATCCGACATGTTATGCACTCATTTTCCTTTATGCTTGCCCCTCCCGCACCTTGTCTGCTCTATTTTGTACCATGCCCATCCCGCTTTTCCATCCCCACCACCGTTTCCCATCAGAAATAGCCGAGCACGAGTGCCCATAAAAAAATATCGTCGTAACTTCACTATGAATGTCGCCGCCAGACGCAAAAAAAAGGGATGCAACACGAGGACTTCCCAGGAGGTCACCCATCCTAGTACTACTCTCGCCCAAGCACGCTTAACTTCGGAGTTCTGATGGGATCCGGTGCTTTAGTGCTGGTATGATCGCATCCGACATGTTATGCACTCATTTTCCTTTATGCTTGCCCCTCCCGCACCTTGTCTGCTCTATTTTGTACCATGCCCATCCCGCTTTTCCATCCCCACCACCGTTTCCCATCAGAAATAGCCGAGCACGAGTGCCCATAAAAAAATATCGTCGTAACTTCACTATGAATGTCGCCGCCAGACGCAAAAAAAAGGGATGCAACACGAGGACTTCCCAGGAGGTCACCCATCCTAGTACTACTCTCGCCCAAGCACGCTTAACTTCGGAGTTCTGATGGGATCCGGTGCTTTAGTGCTGGTATGATCGCATCCGACATGTTATGCACTCATTTTCCTTTATGCTTGCCCCTCCCGCACCTTGTCTGCTCTATTTTGTACCATGCCCATCCCGCTTTTCCATCCCCACCACCGTTTCCCATCAGAAATAGCCGAGCACGAGTGCCCATAAAAAAATATCGTCGTAACTTCACTATGAATGTCGCCGCCAGACGCAAAAAAAAGGGATGCAACACGAGGACTTCCCAGGAGGTCACCCATCCTAGTACTACTCTCGCCCAAGCACGCTTAACTTCGGAGTTCTGATGGGATCCGGTGCTTTAGTGCTGGTATGATCGCATCCGACATGTTATGCACTCATTTTCCTTTATGCTTGCCCCTCCCGCACCTTGTCTGCTCTATTTTGTACCATGCCCATCCCGCTTTTCCATCCCCACCACCGTTTCCCATCAGAAATAGCCGAGCACGAGTGCCCATAAAAAAATATCGTCGTAACTTCACTATGAATGTCGCCGCCAGACGCAAAAAAAAGGGATGCAACACGAGGACTTCCCAGGAGGTCACCCATCCTAGTACTACTCTCGCCCAAGCACGCTTAACTTCGGAGTTCTGATGGGATCCGGTGCTTTAGTGCTGGTATGATCGCATCCGACATGTTATGCACTCATTTTCCTTTATGCTTGCCCCTCCCGCACCTTGTCTGCTCTATTTTGTACCATGCCCATCCCGCTTTTCCATCCCCACCACCGTTTCCCATCAGAAATAGCCGAGCACGAGTGCCCATAAAAAAATATCGTCGTAACTTCACTATGAATGTCGCCGCCAGACGCAAAAAAAAGGGATGCAACACGAGGACTTCCCAGGAGGTCACCCATCCTAGTACTACTCTCGCCCAAGCACGCTTAACTTCGGAGTTCTGATGGGATCCGGTGCTTTAGTGCTGGTATGATCGCATCCGACATGTTATGCACTCATTTTCCTTTATGCTTGCCCCTCCCGCACCTTGTCTGCTCTATTTTGTACCATGCCCATCCCGCTTTTCCATCCCCACCACCGTTTCCCATCAGAAATAGCCGAGCACGAGTGCCCATAAAAAAATATCGTCGTAACTTCACTATGAATGTCGCCGCCAGACGCAAAAAAAAGGGATGCAACACGAGGACTTCCCAGGAGGTCACCCATCCTAGTACTACTCTCGCCCAAGCACGCTTAACTTCGGAGTTCTGATGGGATCCGGTGCTTTAGTGCTGGTATGATCGCATCCGACATGTTATGCACTCATTTTCCTTTATGCTTGCCCCTCCCGCACCTTGTCTGCTCTATTTTGTACCATGCCCATCCCGCTTTTCCATCCCCACCACCGTTTCCCATCAGAAATAGCCGAGCACGAGTGCCCATAAAAAAATATCGTCGTAACTTCACTATGAATGTCGCCGCCAGACGCAAAAAAAAGGGATGCAACACGAGGACTTCCCAGGAGGTCACCCATCCTAGTACTACTCTCGCCCAAGCACGCTTAACTTCGGAGTTCTGATGGGATCCGGTGCTTTAGTGCTGGTATGATCGCATCCGACATGTTATGCACTCATTTTCCTTTATGCTTGCCCCTCCCGCACCTTGTCTGCTCTATTTTGTACCATGCCCATCCCGCTTTTCCATCCCCACCACCGTTTCCCATCAGAAATAGCCGAGCACGAGTGCCCATAAAAAAATATCGTCGTAACTTCACTATGAATGTCGCCGCCAGACGCAAAAAAAAGGGATGCAACACGAGGACTTCCCAGGAGGTCACCCATCCTAGTACTACTCTCGCCCAAGCACGCTTAACTTCGGAGTTCTGATGGGATCCGGTGCTTTAGTGCTGGTATGATCGCATCCGACATGTTATGCACTCATTTTCCTTTATGCTTGCCCCTCCCGCACCTTGTCTGCTCTATTTTGTACCATGCCCATCCCGCTTTTCCATCCCCACCACCGTTTCCCATCAGAAATAGCCGAGCACGAGTGCCCATAAAAAAATATCGTCGTAACTTCACTATGAATGTCGCCGCCAGACGCAAAAAAAAGGGATGCAACACGAGGACTTCCCAGGAGGTCACCCATCCTAGTACTACTCTCGCCCAAGCACGCTTAACTTCGGAGTTCTGATGGGATCCGGTGCTTTAGTGCTGGTATGATCGCATCCGACATGTTATGCACTCATTTTCCTTTATGCTTGCCCCTCCCGCACCTTGTCTGCTCTATTTTGTACCATGCCCATCCCGCTTTTCCATCCCCACCACCGTTTCCCATCAGAAATAGCCGAGCACGAGTGCCCATAAAAAAATATCGTCGTAACTTCACTATGAATGTCGCCGCCAGACGCAAAAAAAAGGGATGCAACACGAGGACTTCCCAGGAGGTCACCCATCCTAGTACTACTCTCGCCCAAGCACGCTTAACTTCGGAGTTCTGATGGGATCCGGTGCTTTAGTGCTGGTATGATCGCATCCGACATGTTATGCACTCATTTTCCTTTATGCTTGCCCCTCCCGCACCTTGTCTGCTCTATTTTGTACCATGCCCATCCCGCTTTTCCATCCCCACCACCGTTTCCCATCAGAAATAGCCGAGCACGAGTGCCCATAAAAAAATATCGTCGTAACTTCACTATGAATGTCGCCGCCAGACGCAAAAAAAAGGGATGCAACACGAGGACTTCCCAGGAGGTCACCCATCCTAGTACTACTCTCGCCCAAGCACGCTTAACTTCGGAGTTCTGATGGGATCCGGTGCTTTAGTGCTGGTATGATCGCATCCGACATGTTATGCACTCATTTTCCTTTATGCTTGCCCCTCCCGCACCTTGTCTGCTCTATTTTGTACCATGCCCATCCCGCTTTTCCATCCCCACCACCGTTTCCCATCAGAAATAGCCGAGCACGAGTGCCCATAAAAAAATATCGTCGTAACTTCACTATGAATGTCGCCGCCAGACGCAAAAAAAAGGGATGCAACACGAGGACTTCCCAGGAGGTCACCCATCCTAGTACTACTCTCGCCCAAGCACGCTTAACTTCGGAGTTCTGATGGGATCCGGTGCTTTAGTGCTGGTATGATCGCATCCGACATGTTATGCACTCATTTTCCTTTATGCTTGCCCCTCCCGCACCTTGTCTGCTCTATTTTGTACCATGCCCATCCCGCTTTTCCATCCCCACCACCGTTTCCCATCAGAAATAGCCGAGCACGAGTGCCCATAAAAAAATATCGTCGTAACTTCACTATGAATGTCGCCGCCAGACGCAAAAAAAAGGGATGCAACACGAGGACTTCCCAGGAGGTCACCCATCCTAGTACTACTCTCGCCCAAGCACGCTTAACTTCGGAGTTCTGATGGGATCCGGTGCTTTAGTGCTGGTATGATCGCATCCGACATGTTATGCACTCATTTTCCTTTATGCTTGCCCCTCCCGCACCTTGTCTGCTCTATTTTGTACCATGCCCATCCCGCTTTTCCATCCCCACCACCGTTTCCCATCAGAAATAGCCGAGCACGAGTGCCCATAAAAAAATATCGTCGTAACTTCACTATGAATGTCGCCGCCAGACGCAAAAAAAAGGGATGCAACACGAGGACTTCCCAGGAGGTCACCCATCCTAGTACTACTCTCGCCCAAGCACGCTTAACTTCGGAGTTCTGATGGGATCCGGTGCTTTAGTGCTGGTATGATCGCATCCGACATGTTATGCACTCATTTTCCTTTATGCTTGCCCCTCCCGCACCTTGTCTGCTCTATTTTGTACCATGCCCATCCCGCTTTTCCATCCCCACCACCGTTTCCCATCAGAAATAGCCGAGCACGAGTGCCCATAAAAAAATATCGTCGTAACTTCACTATGAATGTCGCCGCCAGACGCACCTTGTCTGCTCTATTTTGTACCATGCCCATCCCGCTTTTCCATCCCCACCACCGTTTCCCATCAGAAATAGCCGAGCACGAGTGCCCATAAAAAAATATCGTCGTAACTTCACTATGAATGTCGCCGCCAGACGCAAAAAAAAGGGATGCAACACGAGGACTTCCCAGGAGGTCACCCATCCTAGTACTACTCTCGCCCAAGCACGCTTAACTTCGGAGTTCTGATGGGATCCGGTGCTTTAGTGCTGGTATGATCGCATCCGACATGTTATGCACTCATTTTCCTTTATGCTTGCCCCTCCCGCACCTTGTCTGCTCTATTTTGTACCATGCCCATCCCGCTTTTCCATCCCCACCACCGTTTCCCATCAGAAATAGCCGAGCACGAGTGCCCATAAAAAAATATCGTCGTAACTTCACTATGAATGTCGCCGCCAGACGCAAAAAAAAGGGATGCAACACGAGGACTTCCCAGGAGGTCACCCATCCTAGTACTACTCTCGCCCAAGCACGCTTAACTTCGGAGTTCTGATGGGATCCGGTGCTTTAGTGCTGGTATGATCGCATCCGACATGTTATGCACTCATTTTCCTTTATGCTTGCCCCTCCCGCACCTTGTCTGCTCTATTTTGTACCATGCCCATCCCGCTTTTCCATCCCCACCACCGTTTCCCATCAGAAATAGCCGAGCACGAGTGCCCATAAAAAAATATCGTCGTAACTTCACTATGAATGTCGCCGCCAGACGCAAAAAAAAGGGATGCAACACGAGGACTTCCCAGGAGGTCACCCATCCTAGTACTACTCTCGCCCAAGCACGCTTAACTTCGGAGTTCTGATGGGATCCGGTGCTTTAGTGCTGGTATGATCGCATCCGACATGTTATGCACTCATTTTCCTTTATGCTTGCCCCTCCCGCACCTTGTCTGCTCTATTTTGTACCATGCCCATCCCGCTTTTCCATCCCCACCACCGTTTCCCATCAGAAATAGCCGAGCACGAGTGCCCATAAAAAAATATCGTCGTAACTTCACTATGAATGTCGCCGCCAGACGCAAAAAAAAGGGATGCAACACGAGGACTTCCCAGGAGGTCACCCATCCTAGTACTACTCTCGCCCAAGCACGCTTAACTTCGGAGTTCTGATGGGATCCGGTGCTTTAGTGCTGGTATGATCGCATCCGACATGTTATGCACTCATTTTCCTTTATGCTTGCCCCTCCCGCACCTTGTCTGCTCTATTTTGTACCATGCCCATCCCGCTTTTCCATCCCCACCACCGTTTCCCATCAGAAATAGCCGAGCACGAGTGCCCATAAAAAAATATCGTCGTAACTTCACTATGAATGTCGCCGCCAGACGCAAAAAAAAGGGATGCAACACGAGGACTTCCCAGGAGGTCACCCATCCTAGTACTACTCTCGCCCAAGCACGCTTAACTTCGGAGTTCTGATGGGATCCGGTGCTTTAGTGCTGGTATGATCGCATCCGACATGTTATGCACTCATTTTCCTTTATGCTTGCCCCTCCCGCACCTTGTCTGCTCTATTTTGTACCATGCCCATCCCGCTTTTCCATCCCCACCACCGTTTCCCATCAGAAATAGCCGAGCACGAGTGCCCATAAAAAAATATCGTCGTAACTTCACTATGAATGTCGCCGCCAGACGCAAAAAAAAGGGATGCAACACGAGGACTTCCCAGGAGGTCACCCATCCTAGTACTACTCTCGCCCAAGCACGCTTAACTTCGGAGTTCTGATGGGATCCGGTGCTTTAGTGCTGGTATGATCGCATCCGACATGTTATGCACTCATTTTCCTTTATGCTTGCCCCTCCCGCACCTTGTCTGCTCTATTTTGTACCATGCCCATCCCGCTTTTCCATCCCCACCACCGTTTCCCATCAGAAATAGCCGAGCACGAGTGCCCATAAAAAAATATCGTCGTAACTTCACTATGAATGTCGCCGCCAGACGCAAAAAAAAGGGATGCAACACGAGGACTTCCCAGGAGGTCACCCATCCTAGTACTACTCTCGCCCAAGCACGCTTAACTTCGGAGTTCTGATGGGATCCGGTGCTTTAGTGCTGGTATGATCGCATCCGACATGTTATGCACTCATTTTCCTTTATGCTTGCCCCTCCCGCACCTTGTCTGCTCTATTTTGTACCATGCCCATCCCGCTTTTCCATCCCCACCACCGTTTCCCATCAGAAATAGCCGAGCACGAGTGCCCATAAAAAAATATCGTCGTAACTTCACTATGAATGTCGCCGCCAGACGCAAAAAAAAGGGATGCAACACGAGGACTTCCCAGGAGGTCACCCATCCTAGTACTACTCTCGCCCAAGCACGCTTAACTTCGGAGTTCTGATGGGATCCGGTGCTTTAGTGCTGGTATGATCGCATCCGACATGTTATGCACTCATTTTCCTTTATGCTTGCCCCTCCCGCACCTTGTCTGCTCTATTTTGTACCATGCCCATCCCGCTTTTCCATCCCCACCACCGTTTCCCATCAGAAATAGCCGAGCACGAGTGCCCATAAAAAAATATCGTCGTAACTTCACTATGAATGTCGCCGCCAGACGCAAAAAAAAAGGGATGCAACACGAGGACTTCCCAGGAGGTCACCCATCCTAGTACTACTCTCGCCCAAGCACGCTTAACTTCGGAGTTCTGATGGGATCCGGTGCTTTAGTGCTGGTATGATCGCATCCGACATGTTATGCACTCATTTTCCTTTATGCTTGCCCCTCCCGCACCTTGTCTGCTCTATTTTGTACCATGCCCATCCCGCTTTTCCATCCCCACCACCGTTTCCCATCAGAAATAGCCGAGCACGAGTGCCCATAAAAAAATATCGTCGTAACTTCACTATGAATGTCGCCGCCAGACGCAAAAAAAAGGGATGCAACACGAGGACTTCCCAGGAGGTCACCCATCCTAGTACTACTCTCGCCCAAGCACGCTTAACTTCGGAGTTCTGATGGGATCCGGTGCTTTAGTGCTGGTATGATCGCATCCGACATGTTATGCACTCATTTTCCTTTATGCTTGCCCCTCCCGCACCTTGTCTGCTCTATTTTGTACCATGCCCATCCCGCTTTTCCATCCCCACCACCGTTTCCCATCAGAAATAGCCGAGCACGAGTGCCCATAAAAAAATATCGTCGTAACTTCACTATGAATGTCGCCGCCAGACGCAAAAAAAAGGGATGCAACACGAGGACTTCCCAGGAGGTCACCCATCCTAGTACTACTCTCGCCCAAGCACGCTTAACTTCGGAGTTCTGATGGGATCCGGTGCTTTAGTGCTGGTATGATCGCATCCGACATGTTATGCACTCATTTTCCTTTATGCTTGCCCCTCCCGCACCTTGTCTGCTCTATTTTGTACCATGCCCATCCCGCTTTTCCATCCCCACCACCGTTTCCCATCAGAAATAGCCGAGCACGAGTGCCCATAAAAAAATATCGTCGTAACTTCACTATGAATGTCGCCGCCAGACGCAAAAAAAAGGGATGCAACACGAGGACTTCCCAGGAGGTCACCCATCCTAGTACTACTCTCGCCCAAGCACGCTTAACTTCGGAGTTCTGATGGGATCCGGTGCTTTAGTGCTGGTATGATCGCATCCGACATGTTATGCACTCATTTTCCTTTATGCTTGCCCCTCCCGCACCTTGTCTGCTCTATTTTGTACCATGCCCATCCCGCTTTTCCATCCCCACCACCGTTTCCCATCAGAAATAGCCGAGCACGAGTGCCCATAAAAAAATATCGTCGTAACTTCACTATGAATGTCGCCGCCTCTATTTTGTACCATGCCCATCCCGCTTTTCCATCCCCACCACCGTTTCCCATCAGAAATAGCCGAGCACGAGTGCCCATAAAAAAATATCGTCGTAACTTCACTATGAATGTCGCCGCCAGACGCAAAAAAAAGGGATGCAACACGAGGACTTCCCAGGAGGTCACCCATCCTAGTACTACTCTCGCCCAAGCACGCTTAACTTCGGAGTTCTGATGGGATCCGGTGCTTTAGTGCTGGTATGATCGCATCCGACATGTTATGCACTCATTTTCCTTTATGCTTGCCCCTCCCGCACCTTGTCTGCTCTATTTTGTACCATGCCCATCCCGCTTTTCCATCCCCACCACCGTTTCCCATCAGAAATAGCCGAGCACGAGTGCCCATAAAAAAATATCGTCGTAACTTCACTATGAATGTCGCCGCCAGACGCAAAAAAAAGGGATGCAACACGAGGACTTCCCAGGAGGTCACCCATCCTAGTACTACTCTCGCCCAAGCACGCTTAACTTCGGAGTTCTGATGGGATCCGGTGCTTTAGTGCTGGTATGATCGCATCCGACATGTTATGCACTCATTTTCCTTTATGCTTGCCCCTCCCGCACCTTGTCTGCTCTATTTTGTACCATGCCCATCCCGCTTTTCCATCCCCACCACCGTTTCCCATCAGAAATAGCCGAGCACGAGTGCCCATAAAAAAATATCGTCGTAACTTCACTATGAATGTCGCCGCCAGACGCAAAAAAAAGGGATGCAACACGAGGACTTCCCAGGAGGTCACCCATCCTAGTACTACTCTCGCCCAAGCACGCTTAACTTCGGAGTTCTGATGGGATCCGGTGCTTTAGTGCTGGTATGATCGCATCCGACATGTTATGCACTCATTTTCCTTTATGCTTGCCCCTCCCGCACCTTGTCTGCTCTATTTTGTACCATGCCCATCCCGCTTTTCCATCCCCACCACCGTTTCCCATCAGAAATAGCCGAGCACGAGTGCCCATAAAAAAATATCGTCGTAACTTCACTATGAATGTCGCCGCCAGACGCAAAAAAAAGGGATGCAACACGAGGACTTCCCAGGAGGTCACCCATCCTAGTACTACTCTCGCCCAAGCACGCTTAACTTCGGAGTTCTGATGGGATCCGGTGCTTTAGTGCTGGTATGATCGCATCCGACATGTTATGCACTCATTTTCCTTTATGCTTGCCCCTCCCGCACCTTGTCTGCTCTATTTTGTACCATGCCCATCCCGCTTTTCCATCCCCACCACCGTTTCCCATCAGAAATAGCCGAGCACGAGTGCCCATAAAAAAATATCGTCGTAACTTCACTATGAATGTCGCCGCCAGACGCAAAAAAAAGGGATGCAACACGAGGACTTCCCAGGAGGTCACCCATCCTAGTACTACTCTCGCCCAAGCACGCTTAACTTCGGAGTTCTGATGGGATCCGGTGCTTTAGTGCTGGTATGATCGCATCCGACATGTTATGCACTCATTTTCCTTTATGCTTGCCCCTCCCGCACCTTGTCTGCTCTATTTTGTACCATGCCCATCCCGCTTTTCCATCCCCACCACCGTTTCCCATCAGAAATAGCCGAGCACGAGTGCCCATAAAAAAATATCGTCGTAACTTCACTATGAATGTCGCCGCCAGACGCAAAAAAAAGGGATGCAACACGAGGACTTCCCAGGAGGTCACCCATCCTAGTACTACTCTCGCCCAAGCACGCTTAACTTCGGAGTTCTGATGGGATCCGGTGCTTTAGTGCTGGTATGATCGCATCCGACATGTTATGCACTCATTTTCCTTTATGCTTGCCCCTCCCGCACCTTGTCTGCTCTATTTTGTACCATGCCCATCCCGCTTTTCCATCCCCACCACCGTTTCCCATCAGAAATAGCCGAGCACGAGTGCCCATAAAAAAATATCGTCGTAACTTCACTATGAATGTCGCCGCCAGACGCAAAAAAAAGGGATGCAACACGAGGACTTCCCAGGAGGTCACCCATCCTAGTACTACTCTCGCCCAAGCACGCTTAACTTCGGAGTTCTGATGGGATCCGGTGCTTTAGTGCTGGTATGATCGCATCCGACATGTTATGCACTCATTTTCCTTTATGCTTGCCCCTCCCGCACCTTGTCTGCTCTATTTTGTACCATGCCCATCCCGCTTTTCCATCCCCACCACCGTTTCCCATCAGAAATAGCCGAGCACGAGTGCCCATAAAAAAATATCGTCGTAACTTCACTATGAATGTCGCCGCCAGACGCAAAAAAAAGGGATGCAACACGAGGACTTCCCAGGAGGTCACCCATCCTAGTACTACTCTCGCCCAAGCACGCTTAACTTCGGAGTTCTGATGGGATCCGGTGCTTTAGTGCTGGTATGATCGCATCCGACATGTTATGCACTCATTTTCCTTTATGCTTGCCCCTCCCGCACCTTGTCTGCTCTATTTTGTACCATGCCCATCCCGCTTTTCCATCCCCACCACCGTTTCCCATCAGAAATAGCCGAGCACGAGTGCCCATAAAAAAATATCGTCGTAACTTCACTATGAATGTCGCCGCCAGACGCAAAAAAAAGGGATGCAACACGAGGACTTCCCAGGAGGTCACCCATCCTAGTACTACTCTCGCCCAAGCACGCTTAACTTCGGAGTTCTGATGGGATCCGGTGCTTTAGTGCTGGTATGATCGCATCCGACATGTTATGCACTCATTTTCCTTTATGCTTGCCCCTCCCGCACCTTGTCTGCTCTATTTTGTACCATGCCCATCCCGCTTTTCCATCCCCACCACCGTTTCCCATCAGAAATAGCCGAGCACGAGTGCCCATAAAAAAATATCGTCGTAACTTCACTATGAATGTCGCCGCCAGACGCGTCTGCTCTATTTTGTACCATGCCCATCCCGCTTTTCCATCCCCACCACCGTTTCCCATCAGAAATAGCCGAGCACGAGTGCCCATAAAAAAATATCGTCGTAACTTCACTATGAATGTCGCCGCCAGACGCAAAAAAAAGGGATGCAACACGAGGACTTCCCAGGAGGTCACCCATCCTAGTACTACTCTCGCCCAAGCACGCTTAACTTCGGAGTTCTGATGGGATCCGGTGCTTTAGTGCTGGTATGATCGCATCCGACATGTTATGCACTCATTTTCCTTTATGCTTGCCCCTCCCGCACCTTGTCTGCTCTATTTTGTACCATGCCCATCCCGCTTTTCCATCCCCACCACCGTTTCCCATCAGAAATAGCCGAGCACGAGTGCCCATAAAAAAATATCGTCGTAACTTCACTATGAATGTCGCCGCCAGACGCAAAAAAAAGGGATGCAACACGAGGACTTCCCAGGAGGTCACCCATCCTAGTACTACTCTCGCCCAAGCACGCTTAACTTCGGAGTTCTGATGGGATCCGGTGCTTTAGTGCTGGTATGATCGCATCCGACATGTTATGCACTCATTTTCCTTTATGCTTGCCCCTCCCGCACCTTGTCTGCTCTATTTTGTACCATGCCCATCCCGCTTTTCCATCCCCACCACCGTTTCCCATCAGAAATAGCCGAGCACGAGTGCCCATAAAAAAATATCGTCGTAACTTCACTATGAATGTCGCCGCCAGACGCAAAAAAAAGGGATGCAACACGAGGACTTCCCAGGAGGTCACCCATCCTAGTACTACTCTCGCCCAAGCACGCTTAACTTCGGAGTTCTGATGGGATCCGGTGCTTTAGTGCTGGTATGATCGCATCCGACATGTTATGCACTCATTTTCCTTTATGCTTGCCCCTCCCGCACCTTGTCTGCTCTATTTTGTACCATGCCCATCCCGCTTTTCCATCCCCACCACCGTTTCCCATCAGAAATAGCCGAGCACGAGTGCCCATAAAAAAATATCGTCGTAACTTCACTATGAATGTCGCCGCCAGACGCAAAAAAAAGGGATGCAACACGAGGACTTCCCAGGAGGTCACCCATCCTAGTACTACTCTCGCCCAAGCACGCTTAACTTCGGAGTTCTGATGGGATCCGGTGCTTTAGTGCTGGTATGATCGCATCCGACATGTTATGCACTCATTTTCCTTTATGCTTGCCCCTCCCGCACCTTGTCTGCTCTATTTTGTACCATGCCCATCCCGCTTTTCCATCCCCACCACCGTTTCCCATCAGAAATAGCCGAGCACGAGTGCCCATAAAAAAATATCGTCGTAACTTCACTATGAATGTCGCCGCCAGACGCAAAAAAAAGGGATGCAACACGAGGACTTCCCAGGAGGTCACCCATCCTAGTACTACTCTCGCCCAAGCACGCTTAACTTCGGAGTTCTGATGGGATCCGGTGCTTTAGTGCTGGTATGATCGCATCCGACATGTTATGCACTCATTTTCCTTTATGCTTGCCCCTCCCGCACCTTGTCTGCTCTATTTTGTACCATGCCCATCCCGCTTTTCCATCCCCACCACCGTTTCCCATCAGAAATAGCCGAGCACGAGTGCCCATAAAAAAATATCGTCGTAACTTCACTATGAATGTCGCCGCCAGACGCAAAAAAAAGGGATGCAACACGAGGACTTCCCAGGAGGTCACCCATCCTAGTACTACTCTCGCCCAAGCACGCTTAACTTCGGAGTTCTGATGGGATCCGGTGCTTTAGTGCTGGTATGATCGCATCCGACATGTTATGCACTCATTTTCCTTTATGCTTGCCCCTCCCGCACCTTGTCTGCTCTATTTTGTACCATGCCCATCCCGCTTTTCCATCCCCACCACCGTTTCCCATCAGAAATAGCCGAGCACGAGTGCCCATAAAAAAATATCGTCGTAACTTCACTATGAATGTCGCCGCCAGACGCAAAAAAAAGGGATGCAACACGAGGACTTCCCAGGAGGTCACCCATCCTAGTACTACTCTCGCCCAAGCACGCTTAACTTCGGAGTTCTGATGGGATCCGGTGCTTTAGTGCTGGTATGATCGCATCCGACATGTTATGCACTCATTTTCCTTTATGCTTGCCCCTCCCGCACCTTGTCTGCTCTATTTTGTACCATGCCCATCCCGCTTTTCCATCCCCACCACCGTTTCCCATCAGAAATAGCCGAGCACGAGTGCCCATAAAAAAATATCGTCGTAACTTCACTATGAATGTCGCCGCCAGACGCAAAAAAAAGGGATGCAACACGAGGACTTCCCAGGAGGTCACCCATCCTAGTACTACTCTCGCCCAAGCACGCTTAACTTCGGAGTTCTGATGGGATCCGGTGCTTTAGTGCTGGTATGATCGCATCCGACATGTTATGCACTCATTTTCCTTTATGCTTGCCCCTCCCGCACCTTGTCTGCTCTATTTTGTACCATGCCCATCCCGCTTTTCCATCCCCACCACCGTTTCCCATCAGAAATAGCCGAGCACGAGTGCCCATAAAAAAATATCGTCGTAACTTCACTATGAATGTCGCCGCCAGACGCAAAAAAAAGGGATGCAACACGAGGACTTCCCAGGAGGTCACCCATCCTAGTACTACTCTCGCCCAAGCACGCTTAACTTCGGAGTTCTGATGGGATCCGGTGCTTTAGTGCTGGTATGATCGCATCCGACATGTTATGCACTCATTTTCCTTTATGCTTGCCCCTCCCGCACCTTGTCTGCTCTATTTTGTACCATGCCCATCCCGCTTTTCCATCCCCACCACCGTTTCCCATCAGAAATAGCCGAGCACGAGTGCCCATAAAAAAATATCGTCGTAACTTCACTATGAATGTCGCCGCCAGACGCAAAAAAAAGGGATGCAACACGAGGACTTCCCAGGAGGTCACCCATCCTAGTACTACTCTCGCCCAAGCACGCTTAACTTCGGAGTTCTGATGGGATCCGGTGCTTTAGTGCTGGTATGATCGCATCCGACATGTTATGCACTCATTTTCCTTTATGCTTGCCCCTCCCGCACCTTGTCTGCTCTATTTTGTACCATGCCCATCCCGCTTTTCCATCCCCACCACCGTTTCCCATCAGAAATAGCCGAGCACGAGTGCCCATAAAAAAATATCGTCGTAACTTCACTATGAATGTCGCCGCCAGACGCAAAAAAAAGGGATGCAACACGAGGACTTCCCAGGAGGTCACCCATCCTAGTACTACTCTCGCCCAAGCACGCTTAACTTCGGAGTTCTGATGGGATCCGGTGCTTTAGTGCTGGTATGATCGCATCCGACATGTTATGCACTCATTTTCCTTTATGCTTGCCCCTCCCGCACCTTGTCTGCTCTATTTTGTACCATGCCCATCCCGCTTTTCCATCCCCACCACCGTTTCCCATCAGAAATAGCCGAGCACGAGTGCCCATAAAAAAATATCGTCGTAACTTCACTATGAATGTCGCCGCCAGACGCAAAAAAAAGGGATGCAACACGAGGACTTCCCAGGAGGTCACCCATCCTAGTACTACTCTCGCCCAAGCACGCTTAACTTCGGAGTTCTGATGGGATCCGGTGCTTTAGTGCTGGTATGATCGCATCCGACATGTTATGCACTCATTTTCCTTTATGCTTGCCCCTCCCGCACCTTGTCTGCTCTATTTTGTACCATGCCCATCCCGCTTTTCCATCCCCACCACCGTTTCCCATCAGAAATAGCCGAGCACGAGTGCCCATAAAAAAATATCGTCGTAACTTCACTATGAATGTCGCCGCCAGACGCAAAAAAAAGGGATGCAACACGAGGACTTCCCAGGAGGTCACCCATCCTAGTACTACTCTCGCCCAAGCACGCTTAACTTCGGAGTTCTGATGGGATCCGGTGCTTTAGTGCTGGTATGATCGCATCCGACATGTTATGCACTCATTTTCCTTTATGCTTGCCCCTCCCGCACCTTGTCTGCTCTATTTTGTACCATGCCCATCCCGCTTTTCCATCCCCACCACCGTTTCCCATCAGAAATAGCCGAGCACGAGTGCCCATAAAAAAATATCGTCGTAACTTCACTATGAATGTCGCCGCCAGACGCAAAAAAAAGGGATGCAACACGAGGACTTCCCAGGAGGTCACCCATCCTAGTACTACTCTCGCCCAAGCACGCTTAACTTCGGAGTTCTGATGGGATCCGGTGCTTTAGTGCTGGTATGATCGCATCCGACATGTTATGCACTCATTTTCCTTTATGCTTGCCCCTCCCGCACCTTGTCTGCTCTATTTTGTACCATGCCCATCCCGCTTTTCCATCCCCACCACCGTTTCCCATCAGAAATAGCCGAGCACGAGTGCCCATAAAAAAATATCGTCGTAACTTCACTATGAATGTCGCCGCCAGACGCAAAAAAAAGGGATGCAACACGAGGACTTCCCAGGAGGTCACCCATCCTAGTACTACTCTCGCCCAAGCACGCTTAACTTCGGAGTTCTGATGGGATCCGGTGCTTTAGTGCTGGTATGATCGCATCCGACATGTTATGCACTCATTTTCCTTTATGCTTGCCCCTCCCGCACCTTGTCTGCTCTATTTTGTACCATGCCCATCCCGCTTTTCCATCCCCACCACCGTTTCCCATCAGAAATAGCCGAGCACGAGTGCCCATAAAAAAATATCGTCGTAACTTCACTATGAATGTCGCCGCCAGACGCAAAAAAAAGGGATGCAACACGAGGACTTCCCAGGAGGTCACCCATCCTAGTACTACTCTCGCCCAAGCACGCTTAACTTCGGAGTTCTGATGGGATCCGGTGCTTTAGTGCTGGTATGATCGCATCCGACATGTTATGCACTCATTTTCCTTTATGCTTGCCCCTCCCGCACCTTGTCTGCTCTATTTTGTACCATGCCCATCCCGCTTTTCCATCCCCACCACCGTTTCCCATCAGAAATAGCCGAGCACGAGTGCCCATAAAAAAATATCGTCGTAACTTCACTATGAATGTCGCCGCCAGACGCAAAAAAAAGGGATGCAACACGAGGACTTCCCAGGAGGTCACCCATCCTAGTACTACTCTCGCCCAAGCACGCTTAACTTCGGAGTTCTGATGGGATCCGGTGCTTTAGTGCTGGTATGATCGCATCCGACATGTTATGCACTCATTTTCCTTTATGCTTGCCCCTCCCGCACCTTGTCTGCTCTATTTTGTACCATGCCCATCCCGCTTTTCCATCCCCACCACCGTTTCCCATCAGAAATAGCCGAGCACGAGTGCCCATAAAAAAATATCGTCGTAACTTCACTATGAATGTCGCCGCCAGACGCAAAAAAAAGGGATGCAACACGAGGACTTCCCAGGAGGTCACCCATCCTAGTACTACTCTCGCCCAAGCACGCTTAACTTCGGAGTTCTGATGGGATCCGGTGCTTTAGTGCTGGTATGATCGCATCCGACATGTTATGCACTCATTTTCCTTTATGCTTGCCCCTCCCGCACCTTGTCTGCTCTATTTTGTACCATGCCCATCCCGCTTTTCCATCCCCACCACCGTTTCCCATCAGAAATAGCCGAGCACGAGTGCCCATAAAAAAATATCGTCGTAACTTCACTATGAATGTCGCCGCCAGACGCAAAAAAAAGGGATGCAACACGAGGACTTCCCAGGAGGTCACCCATCCTAGTACTACTCTCGCCCAAGCACGCTTAACTTCGGAGTTCTGATGGGATCCGGTGCTTTAGTGCTGGTATGATCGCATCCGACATGTTATGCACTCATTTTCCTTTATGCTTGCCCCTCCCGCACCTTGTCTGCTCTATTTTGTACCATGCCCATCCCGCTTTTCCATCCCCACCACCGTTTCCCATCAGAAATAGCCGAGCACGAGTGCCCATAAAAAAATATCGTCGTAACTTCACTATGAATGTCGCCGCCAGACGCAAAAAAAAGGGATGCAACACGAGGACTTCCCAGGAGGTCACCCATCCTAGTACTACTCTCGCCCAAGCACGCTTAACTTCGGAGTTCTGATGGGATCCGGTGCTTTAGTGCTGGTATGATCGCATCCGACATGTTATGCACTCATTTTCCTTTATGCTTGCCCCTCCCGCACCTTGTCTGCTCTATTTTGTACCATGCCCATCCCGCTTTTCCATCCCCACCACCGTTTCCCATCAGAAATAGCCGAGCACGAGTGCCCATAAAAAAATATCGTCGTAACTTCACTATGAATGTCGCCGCCAGACGCAAAAAAAAGGGATGCAACACGAGGACTTCCCAGGAGGTCACCCATCCTAGTACTACTCTCGCCCAAGCACGCTTAACTTCGGAGTTCTGATGGGATCCGGTGCTTTAGTGCTGGTATGATCGCATCCGACATGTTATGCACTCATTTTCCTTTATGCTTGCCCCTCCCGCACCTTGTCTGCTCTATTTTGTACCATGCCCATCCCGCTTTTCCATCCCCACCACCGTTTCCCATCAGAAATAGCCGAGCACGAGTGCCCATAAAAAAATATCGTCGTAACTTCACTATGAATGTCGCCGCCAGACGCAAAAAAAAGGGATGCAACACGAGGACTTCCCAGGAGGTCACCCATCCTAGTACTACTCTCGCCCAAGCACGCTTAACTTCGGAGTTCTGATGGGATCCGGTGCTTTAGTGCTGGTATGATCGCATCCGACATGTTATGCACTCATTTTCCTTTATGCTTGCCCCTCCCGCACCTTGTCTGCTCTATTTTGTACCATGCCCATCCCGCTTTTCCATCCCCACCACCGTTTCCCATCAGAAATAGCCGAGCACGAGTGCCCATAAAAAAATATCGTCGTAACTTCACTATGAATGTCGCCGCCAGACGCAAAAAAAAGGGATGCAACACGAGGACTTCCCAGGAGGTCACCCATCCTAGTACTACTCTCGCCCAAGCACGCTTAACTTCGGAGTTCTGATGGGATCCGGTGCTTTAGTGCTGGTATGATCGCATCCGACATGTTATGCACTCATTTTCCTTTATGCTTGCCCCTCCCGCACCTTGTCTGCTCTATTTTGTACCATGCCCATCCCGCTTTTCCATCCCCACCACCGTTTCCCATCAGAAATAGCCGAGCACGAGTGCCCATAAAAAAATATCGTCGTAACTTCACTATGAATGTCGCCGCCAGACGCAAAAAAAAGGGATGCAACACGAGGACTTCCCAGGAGGTCACCCATCCTAGTACTACTCTCGCCCAAGCACGCTTAACTTCGGAGTTCTGATGGGATCCGGTGCTTTAGTGCTGGTATGATCGCATCCGACATGTTATGCACTCATTTTCCTTTATGCTTGCCCCTCCCGCACCTTGTCTGCTCTATTTTGTACCATGCCCATCCCGCTTTTCCATCCCCACCACCGTTTCCCATCAGAAATAGCCGAGCACGAGTGCCCATAAAAAAATATCGTCGTAACTTCACTATGAATGTCGCCGCCAGACGCAAAAAAAAGGGATGCAACACGAGGACTTCCCAGGAGGTCACCCATCCTAGTACTACTCTCGCCCAAGCACGCTTAACTTCGGAGTTCTGATGGGATCCGGTGCTTTAGTGCTGGTATGATCGCATCCGACATGTTATGCACTCATTTTCCTTTATGCTTGCCCCTCCCGCACCTTGTCTGCTCTATTTTGTACCATGCCCATCCCGCTTTTCCATCCCCACCACCGTTTCCCATCAGAAATAGCCGAGCACGAGTGCCCATAAAAAAATATCGTCGTAACTTCACTATGAATGTCGCCGCCAGACGCAAAAAAAAGGGATGCAACACGAGGACTTCCCAGGAGGTCACCCATCCTAGTACTACTCTCGCCCAAGCACGCTTAACTTCGGAGTTCTGATGGGATCCGGTGCTTTAGTGCTGGTATGATCGCATCCGACATGTTATGCACTCATTTTCCTTTATGCTTGCCCCTCCCGCACCTTGTCTGCTCTATTTTGTACCATGCCCATCCCGCTTTTCCATCCCCACCACCGTTTCCCATCAGAAATAGCCGAGCACGAGTGCCCATAAAAAAATATCGTCGTAACTTCACTATGAATGTCGCCGCCAGACGCAAAAAAAAGGGATGCAACACGAGGACTTCCCAGGAGGTCACCCATCCTAGTACTACTCTCGCCCAAGCACGCTTAACTTCGGAGTTCTGATGGGATCCGGTGCTTTAGTGCTGGTATGATCGCATCCGACATGTTATGCACTCATTTTCCTTTATGCTTGCCCCTCCCGCACCTTGTCTGCTCTATTTTGTACCATGCCCATCCCGCTTTTCCATCCCCACCACCGTTTCCCATCAGAAATAGCCGAGCACGAGTGCCCATAAAAAAATATCGTCGTAACTTCACTATGAATGTCGCCGCCTCCCGCACCTTGTCTGCTCTATTTTGTACCATGCCCATCCCGCTTTTCCATCCCCACCACCGTTTCCCATCAGAAATAGCCGAGCACGAGTGCCCATAAAAAAATATCGTCGTAACTTCACTATGAATGTCGCCGCCAGACGCAAAAAAAAGGGATGCAACACGAGGACTTCCCAGGAGGTCACCCATCCTAGTACTACTCTCGCCCAAGCACGCTTAACTTCGGAGTTCTGATGGGATCCGGTGCTTTAGTGCTGGTATGATCGCATCCGACATGTTATGCACTCATTTTCCTTTATGCTTGCCCCTCCCGCACCTTGTCTGCTCTATTTTGTACCATGCCCATCCCGCTTTTCCATCCCCACCACCGTTTCCCATCAGAAATAGCCGAGCACGAGTGCCCATAAAAAAATATCGTCGTAACTTCACTATGAATGTCGCCGCCGATGCAAAAAAAGGGATGCAACACGAGGACTTCCCAGGAGGTCACCCATCCTAGTACTACTCTCGCCCAAGCACGCTTAACTTCGGAGTTCTGATGGGATCCGGTGCTTTAGTGCTGGTATGATCGCATCCGACATGTTATGCACTCATTTTCCTTTATGCTTGCCCCTCCCGCACCTTGTCTGCTCTATTTTGTACCATGCCCATCCCGCTTTTCCATCCCCACCACCGTTTCCCATCAGAAATAGCCGAGCACGAGTGCCCATAAAAAAATATCGTCGTAACTTCACTATGAATGTCGCCGCCAGACGCAAAAAAAAGGGATGCAACACGAGGACTTCCCAGGAGGTCACCCATCCTAGTACTACTCTCGCCCAAGCACGCTTAACTTCGGAGTTCTGATGGGATCCGGTGCTTTAGTGCTGGTATGATCGCATCCGACATGTTATGCACTCATTTTCCTTTATGCTTGCCCCTCCCGCACCTTGTCTGCTCTATTTTGTACCATGCCCATCCCGCTTTTCCATCCCCACCACCGTTTCCCATCAGAAATAGCCGAGCACGAGTGCCCATAAAAAAATATCGTCGTAACTTCACTATGAATGTCGCCGCCAGACGCAAAAAAAAGGGATGCAACACGAGGACTTCCCAGGAGGTCACCCATCCTAGTACTACTCTCGCCCAAGCACGCTTAACTTCGGAGTTCTGATGGGATCCGGTGCTTTAGTGCTGGTATGATCGCATCCGACATGTTATGCACTCATTTTCCTTTATGCTTGCCCCTCCCGCACCTTGTCTGCTCTATTTTGTACCATGCCCATCCCGCTTTTCCATCCCCACCACCGTTTCCCATCAGAAATAGCCGAGCACGAGTGCCCATAAAAAAATATCGTCGTAACTTCACTATGAATGTCGCCGCCAGACGCAAAAAAAAGGGATGCAACACGAGGACTTCCCAGGAGGTCACCCATCCTAGTACTACTCTCGCCCAAGCACGCTTAACTTCGGAGTTCTGATGGGATCCGGTGCTTTAGTGCTGGTATGATCGCATCCGACATGTTATGCACTCATTTTCCTTTATGCTTGCCCCTCCCGCACCTTGTCTGCTCTATTTTGTACCATGCCCATCCCGCTTTTCCATCCCCACCACCGTTTCCCATCAGAAATAGCCGAGCACGAGTGCCCATAAAAAAATATCGTCGTAACTTCACTATGAATGTCGCCGCCAGACGCAAAAAAAGGGATGCAACACGAGGACTTCCCAGGAGGTCACCCATCCTAGTACTACTCTCGCCCAAGCACGCTTAACTTCGGAGTTCTGATGGGATCCGGTGCTTTAGTGCTGGTATGATCGCATCCGACATGTTATGCACTCATTTTCCTTTATGCTTGCCCCTCCCGCACCTTGTCTGCTCTATTTTGTACCATGCCCATCCCGCTTTTCCATCCCCACCACCGTTTCCCATCAGAAATAGCCGAGCACGAGTGCCCATAAAAAATATCGTCGTAACTTCACTATGAATGTCGCCGCCAGACGCAAAAAAGGGATGCAACACGAGGACTTCCCATCCCGCACCTTGTCTGCTCTATTTTGTACCATGCCCATCCCGCTTTTCCATCCCCACCACCGTTTCCCATCAGAAATAGCCGAGCACGAGTGCCCATAAAAAAATATCGTCGTAACTTCACTATGAATGTCGCCGCCAGACGCAAAAAAAAGGGATGCAACACGAGGACTTCCCAGGAGGTCACCCATCCTAGTACTACTCTCGCCCAAGCACGCTTAACTTCGGAGTTCTGATGGGATCCGGTGCTTTAGTGCTGGTATGATCGCATCCGACATGTTATGCACTCATTTTCCTTTATGCTTGCCCCTCCCGCACCTTGTCTGCTCTATTTTGTACCATGCCCATCCCGCTTTTCCATCCCCACCACCGTTTCCCATCAGAAATAGCCGAGCACGAGTGCCCATAAAAAATATCGTCGTAACTTCACTATGAATGTCGCCGCCAGACGCAAAAAAAAGGGATGCAACACGAGGACTTCCCAGGAGGTCACCCATCCTAGTACTACTCTCGCCCAAGCACGCTTAACTTCGGAGTTCTGATGGGATCCGGTGCTTTAGTGCTGGTATGATCGCATCCGACATGTTATGCACTCATTTTCCTTTATGCTTGCCCCTCCCGCACCTTGTCTGCTCTATTTTGTACCATGCCCATCCCGCTTTTCCATCCCCACCACCGTTTCCCATCAGAAATAGCCGAGCACGAGTGCCCATAAAAAATATCGTCGTAACTTCACTATGAATGTCGCCGCCAGACGCAAAAAAAAGGGATGCAACACGAGGACTTCCCAGGAGGTCACCCATCCTAGTACTACTCTCGCCCAAGCACGCTTAACTTCGGAGTTCTGATGGGATCCGGTGCTTTAGTGCTGGTATGATCGCATCCGACATGTTATGCACTCATTTTCCTTTATGCTTGCCCCTCCCGCACCTTGTCTGCTCTATTTTGTACCATGCCCATCCCGCTTTTCCATCCCCACCACCGTTTCCCATCAGAAATAGCCGAGCACGAGTGCCCATAAAAAATATCGTCGTAACTTCACTATGAATGTCGCCGCCACAAAAAAAGGGATGCAACACAAGGACTTCCCAGGAGGTCACCCATCCTAGTACTACTCTCGCCCAAGCACGCTTAACTTCGGAGTTCTGATGGGATCCGGTGCTTTAGTGCTGGTATGATCGCATCCGACATGTTATGCACTCATTTTCCTTTATGCTTGCCCCTCCCGCACCTTGTCTGCTCTATTTTGTACCATGCCCATCCCGCTTTTCCATCCCCACCACCGTTTCCCATCAGAAATAGCCGAGCACGAGTGCCCATAAAAAATATCGTCGTAACTTCACTATGAATGTCGCCGCCAGACGCAAAAAAAGGGATGCAACACGAGGACTTCCCAGGAGGTCACCCATCCTAGTACTACTCTCGCCCAAGCACGCTTAACTTCGGAGTTCTGATGGGATCCGGTGCTTTAGTGCTGGTATGATCGCATCCGACATGTTATGCACTCATTTTCCTTTATGCTTGCCCCTCCCGCACCTTGTCTGCTCTATTTTGTACCATGCCCATCCCGCTTTTCCATCCCCACCACCGTTTCCCATCAGAAATAGCCGAGCACGAGTGCCCATAAAAAAATATCGTCGTAAGTTCACTATGAATGTCGCCGCCAGACGCAAAAAAGGGATGCAACACGAGGACTTCCCCTCCCGCACCTTGTCTGCTCTATTTTGTACCATGCCCATCCCGCTTTTCCATCCCCACCACCGTTTCCCATCAGAAATAGCCGAGCACGAGTGCCCATAAAAAAATATCGTCGTAAGTTCACTATGAATGTGATACGCGTAGATGCACACGTCCGTTGGGAACCCCAAGTGGAAGGTATGATGCGTATAGAAGCAAGTTTCCCTCAGTATGAAACCAAGGTTTAATCGAACCAGTAGGAGCCAAGAAGCACGTTGAAGGTTGATGGTCGCGAAATGTGATGCGGCGCAACACCAGGGATTCCGGCGCCAACTAGGAACCTGCACAACACAACCAAAGTACTTTGCCCCAACGAAACAGTGAGGTTGTCAATCTCACCGGCTTTGTAACAAAGGATTAAACGTATCGAGTGGAAGATGTTTGCAAAGAAAACAGTAAAACAAGTAGATTGTATGCTATGGAAAGAATAGGACCGGGGTCCACAGTTCACTAGAGGTGTCTCTCCCATAAGATAAAAGCATGTTGGGTGAACAAATTACAGTCGGGCAATTGACAAATAGAGAAAGGCATAATAATGCATATACATGACATGATAAATATAGTGAGATTTAATTGGGCATTACGACAAAGTACATAGACCGCCATCCAACTGCATCTATGCCTAAAAAGTCCACCTTCAGGTTATCGTCCGAACCCCCTCCAGTATTAAGTTGCAAAGCAACAGACAATTGCATTAAGTATTGTGCGTAATGTAATCAATAACTACATCCTTAGACATAGCATCAATGTTTTATCCCTAGTGGCAACAGCACATCACAACCTTAGAACTTTCTGTCACTGTCCCAGGTATCAATGAAGGCATGAACCCACTATCGAGCATAATTACTCCCTCTTGGAGTTAAGAGTAAAAACTTGGCCAGAGCCTCTACTAATAACGGAGAGCATGCAAGATCATAAACAACACATGAACAATAGATTGATAATCACCATAATCATAGTACTCTCTATCCATCGGATCCCGACAAACACAACATATAGAATTACATATAGATGATCTTGATCATGTTAGGCAGCTCACAAGATCCAACAATGAAGCACAACAAGGAGAAGACGACCATCTAGCTACTGCTATGGACCCATGGTCCAGGGGTGAACTACTCACTCATCACTCCGAGGCGACCATGGCGGTGTAGAGTCCTCCGGGAGATGAATCCCCTCCGGCAGGGTGCCGGAGGCGATCTCCTGTAATCCCCCGAGATGGGATTCGCGGCGGCGCGTCTCTGTAAGGTTTTCCGTATCGTGGCTCTCGGTACGGGGTTTCGCGACGGGAGCTTTAAGTAGGCGGAAGGTCAACGCGAGGGGCCACACGAGGGGCCCAGGGGCTAGGTCGCGCGGCCAGGGCCTGGGCCGCGCCGCCACCCCCCGCCTCCTCGTGGCCCCACTTCCAGGGTCTTCGGTCTTCTGGAAGCTTCGTGCAAAAATAGGACCCTGGGCGAAAGTTTCGTCCAATTCCGAGAATATTTCTTTACTAGGATTTCTGAAACCAAAAACAGCAGAAAACAGCAACTGGCTCTTCGGCATCTTGTTAATAGGTTAGTTCCAAATGCATAAATATGACATATAATGTGCATAAAACATGTAGGTATCATCAATAAAGTAGCATGGAACATAAGAAATTATCGATACGTTGGAGACGTATCAGCATCCCCAAGCTTAGTTCTGCTCGTCCCGAGCAGGTAAAACGATAACAAAGATAATTTCTGAAGTGACATGCCATCATAATCTTGATCATACTATTTGTAAACATATGTAATGAATGCAGCGATCAAAGCAAAGGTAATGACATGAGTAAACAACTGAATCATATAGCAAAGACTTTTCATGAATAGTACTTCAAGACAAGCATCAATAAGTCTTGCATAAGAGTTAACTCATAAAGCAATAAATCAAAGTAAAGGTGTTGAAGCAACACATAAGAAGATTAAGTTTCAGCGGTTGCTTTCAACTTGTAACATGTATATCTCATGGATATTGTCAACATAAAGTAATATAACAAGTGCAATATGCAAGTATGTAGGAATCAATGCACAGTTCACACAAGTGTTTGCTTCTTAAGGTGGAAGGAGATAGGTAAACTGACTCAACAATAAAAGTAAAAGAATGGTCCTTCAAAGAGGAAAGCATCGATTGCTGTATTTGTGCTAGAGCTTTTATTTTGAAAACATGAAACAATTTTGTCAACGGTAGTAATAAAGCATATGAGTTATGTAAATTATATCTTACAAGTTGCAAGCCTCACGCATAGTATACTAATAGTGCCCGCACCTCGTCCTACTTAACTTGGACTACCGGATCTTTGCATGCCATGTTTCAACCAAGTGTCACAAAGGGGTACCTCCATGCCGCCTGTACAAAGGTCCAAGGAGAATGCTCGCATTTCGGATTTCTCGCTTTTGATTATTCTCAACTTAGACATCCATACCGGGACAACATGGACAACAGATAATGGACTCCTCTTTAATGCATAAGCATGTAGCAAAGTTATTATTCTCATATGAGATTGAGGATATATGTCCAAAACTGAAACTTCCACCATGATTCATGGCTTTAGTTAGCGGCCCAATGTTCTTCTCTAACAATTTTGCATGCTCCAACCACTAAAATGATAGACCTTCAGACAAGACGGACATGCATAGCAACTCACATGATATTCAACAATAGTTGATGGCGTTCCCCAGAAACATGGTTATCGCACAACAAGCAACTTAATAAAATATAAAGTGCATAAGTACATATTCAATACTACGATAGTTTTTAAGGCTATTTTGTCCCATGAGCTATATATTGTAAAGGTGAATGATGGAATTTTAAAGGTAGCACTCAAGCAATTTACTTTGGAATGGCGGGTAAATACCATGTAGTAGGTAGGTATGGTGGACACAAATGGCATAGTGGTTGGCTCAAGGATTTTGGATGCATGAGAAGTATTCCCTCTCGATACAAGGTTTAGGCTAGCAAGGTTTTGAAGCAAACTCAAGGATGAACAAGTGCAGCAAGACTCACATAAAAGACATATTGTAAACATTATAAGACTCTACACTGTCTTCCTTGTTGTTCAAAACTCAATACTAGATATTATCTAGACCTTAGAGAAACCAAATATGCAAATCAAATTTTAGCAAGCTCTATGTATTTCTTCATTAATGGGTGCAAAGCATATGATGCAAGAGCTTAAACATGAGCACAACAATTGCCAAGTATCACATTATCCAAGACATTTTTAGAATTACTACATGTAGCATTTTCCAATTCCAACCATATAACAAATTAACGAAGAAGAAACTTCGCCTTGAACATTATGAGTAAAGCCTAAGGACACATGTGTCCATATGCAACAGCGGAGCGTGTCTCTCTCCCACAAAGTGAATGCTAGGATCCATCTTATTCAAACAAAACAAAAACGAAAACAAACCGACGCTCCAAGTAAAGAACACCGATGTGACCGAATAAAAATATAGTTTCAGGGAGGAACCTGATGATGTTGTCGATGAAGAAGGGGATGCCTTGGGCATCCCCAAGCTTAGACGCTTGAGTCTTCTTCAAATATGCAGGGATGAACCACGGGGCATCCCCAAGCTTAGAGCTTTCACTCCTCTTGATCTTAGTATATCATTCTCCTCTCTTGACCCTTGAAAACTTCCTTCACACCAAACTTCAAGCAAACTCATTAGAGGGTTAGTGCATCATTAATAATTCACACATTCAGAGGTGACACAATCATTCTTTTCACTTCTGGACATTGCATAATGCTACTGGACATTAATGGATCAAAGAAATAAATCCAACATAGCAAAAGAGGCAATGCGAAATAAAAGGCAGAATCTGTCAAAAACAGAACAGTCCGTAAAGACGAATTTATAAATGGCACCAGACTTGCTCAAATGGAAAAACTCAAAACTAATGAAAGTTGCGTATATATCTGAGGATCACGCTCGTAAATTGGCAGATTTTTTCGAATTTTCTACAGGGAATTATGCCCAGATTCGTGACAGACAGCAATGCTGTTTCTGTGCAGCGATCCCAAATATAACATCAACTTTGACATAGAAACTTTACTTGGCACAAAAACATGATAAGGAGAGGTTGCTACAGTAGTAAACAACTTCCAAGACTCAACAAAACAAAAAATTGCTGTAGGTAAAAACATGGGTTGTCTCCCATAAGCGCTTTTCTTTAACGCCTTTCAGCTAGGCGCAGAAAGTGCAAATCAAGTAACATCGAGAGTAGAAGCATCAACATCATAGCTTGTTCTAATAATAGAATCAAAAGGCAACTTCATTCTCTTTCTAGGGAAGTGTTCCATACCTTTCTTGAGAGGAAATTGATATTTAATATTACCTTCCCTCATATCAATAACAGCACCAACAGTTCGAAGAAAAGGTCTTCCCAACACAATAGGACAAGATGCATTGCATTCGATATCCAAGACAACAAAATCAACGGGGACAAGGTTATTGTTAACCGTAATATGCACATTATCAATCCTCCCCAAAGGTTTCTTTTTAACATTATCGGCAAGATTAACATCCAAATAACAATTCTTTAATGGTGGCAAGTCAAGCATATCATAAATCTTTTTAGGCATAACAGAAATACTTGCACCAAGATCACATAAGGCATTACATTCAAAATCATTGAATTTCATTTTAATGATGGGCTCCCAACCATCTTCTAACTTTCTAGGAATAGAAGTTTCAAGTTTTAGTTTCTCTTCTCTAGCTTTTATGAGAGCATTTGTAATATGTTTTGTAAAGGCTAAATTTATAACACTAGCATTAGGACTTTTAGCAAGTTTTTGTAAGAACTTTATAACTTCAGAGATGTGGCAATCATCAAAATCTAAATCATTATGAGCTACAGCAATGGGATCATTATTCCCAAGGTTGGAAAAAATTTCAGCAGTTTTATCACAAGCAGTTTCAGCAGTTTTAGCAATTTCAGGCAGTTTTGTACGCTTTGCACTAGGAGTAGAAACATTGCCAACACCAATTATTTTACCATTGATAGTAGGAGGTGTAGCAACATGTGAGGAATTAGCATTACTAGTGGTGGTAATAGTCCAAACTTTAGCTACATTATTCTCTTTAGCTAGTTTTTCATTTTCTTCTCTATCCCACCTAGCACGCAACTCAGCCATTAATCTTATATTCTCATTAATTCTAACTTGGATGGCATTTGCTGTAGTAGTAATCTTATTATCAAGATCATTATTAGGCATAACTTTCAACTTTAAAAGATTAACATCAGAGGCAAGCCTATCAACTCTAGAAGCGATAGTATCAATTTTATCAAGCTTTTCCTCAACAGATTTGTTAAAAGCAGTTTGTGTACTAATAAATTCTTTAAGCATGGCTTCAAGACCAGAGGGTACACTTCTATTATTGTTGTAAGAATTCCCATAAGAATTACCATAACCATTACCATTAGTAGAAGGATATGGCCTATAGTTATTACCAGAGTTGTTCCTATAAGCATTGTTGTTGAAATTATTATTTTTAATGAAATTCACATCAACATTTTCTTCTTGAGCAACCAATGAAGCTAAAGGAACATTATTTGGATCAACATTAGATCTACCATTCACAAGCATAGACATAATCACATCAATCTTATCACTCAAGGAAGAGGTTTCTTCAACAGAATTTACCTTCTTACCTTGTGGAGCTCTTTCCGTGTGCCATTCAGAGTAATTCACCATCATATCATCAAGAAGTTTTGTAGCCGCCCCCAATGTGATGGACATAAAGGTACCTCCAGCAGCTGAATCCAATAAATTCCGCGAAGAAAAATTTAGTCCTGCATAGAAGGTTTGGATGATCATCCAAGTAGTCAGTCCATGGGTTGGGCAATTCTTTACCAAAGTTTTCATTCTCTCCCATGCTTGAGCAACATGTTCAGTATCTAATTGTTTAAAATTCATTATGCTACTTCTCAAAGAAATAATTTTAGCGGGAGGATAATATCTACTAATAAAAGCATCCTTGCATTTAGTCCATGAATCAATACTATTCTTAGGCAAAGATAGCAACCAATCTTTAGCTCTTCCTCTTAATGAGAAAGGAAACACTTTCAATTTAATAATATCACCATCTACATCTTTATACTTTTGCATTTCACAAAGTTCAACAAAATTATTGAGATGGGCAGCAGCATCATCAGAACTAGCACCAGAAAATTGTTCTCTCATGACTAGATTTAGTAAAGCAGGTTTAATTTCAAAGAATTCTGCTGTAGTAGCAGGTGGAGCAATAGGTGTGCATAGGAAATCATTATTATTTGCATTTGTGAAGTCACACAACTTAGTATTTTCAGGGTTGGCCATTTTAGCAACAGTAAATAAAGCAAACTAGATAAAGTAAATGCGAGTAACTAATTTTTTTGTGTTTTTGATATAGCAAACAAGATAGCAAATAAAGTAAAACTAGCAACTAATTTTTTGTATTTTGATTTAGTGCAGCAAACAAAGTAGTAAATAAAATAAAGCAAGACAAAAACAAAGTAAAGAGATTGAGAAGTGGAGACTCTTCAGCGTGTCTTGATCTCCCCGGCAACGGCGCCAGAAATTTAGCTGCTGGCGTGTAGTTGACGTGGGAGATATATATTTTTGTGGTGTAACTTTTCTTCAGATCCCCGGCAACGGCGCCAGAAATTTAGCTTGATACGCGTAGATGCACACGTCCGTTGGGAACCCCAAGTGGAAGGTATGATGCGTATAGAAGCAAGTTTCCCTCAGTATGAAACCAAGGTTTAATCGAACCAGTAGGAGCCAAGAAGCACGTTGAAGGTTGATGGTCGCGAAATGTGATGCGGCGCAACACCAGGGATTCCGGCGCCAACTAGGAACCTGCACAACACAACCAAAGTACTTTGCCCCAACGAAACAAGTGAGGTTGTCAATCTCACCGGCTTGCTGTAACAAAGGATTAAACGTATCGAGTGGAAGATGTTTGCAAAGAAAACAGTAAAACAAGTAGATTGTATGCTATGGAAAGAATAGGACCGGGGTCCACAGTTCACTAGAGGTGTCTCTCCCATAAGATAAAAGCATGTTGGGTGAACAAATTACAGTCGGGCAATTGACAAATAGAGAAAGGCATAATAATGCATATACATGACATGATAAATATAGTGAGATTTAATTGGGCATTACGACAAAGTACATAGACCGCCATCCAACTGCATCTATGCCTAAAAAGTCCACCTTCAGGTTATCGTCCGAACCCTCCAGTATTAAGTTGCAAAGCAACAGACAATTGCATTAAGTATTGTGCGTAATGTAATCAATAACTACATCCTTAGACATAGCATCAATGTTTTATCCCTAGTGGCAACAAGCACATCACAACCTTAGAACTTTCTGTCACTGTCCCAGGTATCAATGAAGGCATGAACCCACTATCGAGCATAATTACTCCCTCTTGGAGTTAAGAGTAAAAACTTGGCCAGAGCCTCTACTAATAACGGAGAGCATGCAAGATCATAAACAACACATGAACAATAGATTGATAATCACCATAATCATAGTACTCTCTATCCATCGGATCCCGACAAACACAACATATAGAATTACATATAGATGATCTTGATCATGTTAGGCAGCTCACAAGATCCAACAATGAAGCACAACAAGGAGAAGACGACCATCTAGCTACTGCTATGGACCCATGGTCCAGGGGTGAACTACTCACTCATCACTCCGAGGCGACCATGGCGGTGTAGAGTCCTCCGGGAGATGAATCCCCTCTCCGGCAGGGTGCCGGAGGCGATCTCCGAATCCCCCGAGATGGGATTCGCGGCGCGGCGTCTCCGTAAGGTTTTCCGTATCGTGGCTCTCGGCTGGGGGTTTCGCGACGGGAGCTTTAAGTAGGCGGAAGGTCAACGCGAGGGGCCACACGAGGGCCCAGTGGGCTAGGTCGGCGGCAGGCTGGCCGCGCCGGCCACCCCCCGGCCTCCTCGTGGCCCCACTTCGTTAGGTCTTCGGTCTTCCGGAAGCTTCGTGCAAAAATAGGACCCCGGGCGAAAGTTTCGTCCAATTCGAGAATATTTCTTTACTAGGATTTCTGAAACCAAAAACAGCAGAAACAGCAACTGGCTCTTCGGCATCTTGTTAATAGGTTAGTTCCAGAAAATGCATAAATATGACATATAATGTGCATAAAACATGTAGGTATCATCAATAAAGTAGCATGGAACATAAGAAATTATCGATACGTTGGAGACGTATCAGACGCAAAAAAGGGATGCAACACGAGGACTTCCCAGGAGGTCACCCATCCTAGTACTACTCTCGCCCAAGCACGCTTAACTTCGGAGTTCTGATGGGATCCGGTGCTTTAGTGCTGGTATGATCGCATCCGACATGTTATGCACTCATTTTCCTTTATGCTTGCCCCTCCCGCACCTTGTCTGCTCTATTTTGTACCATGCCCATCCCGCTTTTCCATCCCCACCACCGTTTCCCATCAGAAATAGCCGAGCACGAGTGCCCATAAAAAATATCGTCGTAACTTCACTATGAATGTCGCCGCCAGACGCAAAAAAAGGGATGCAACACGAGGACTTCCCAGGAGGTCACCCATCCTAGTACTACTCTCGCCCAAGCACGCTTAACTTCGGAGTTCGATGGGATCCGGTGCTTTAGTGCTGGTATGATCGCATCCGACATGTTATGCACTCATTTTCCTTTATGCTTGCCCCTCCCGCACCTTGTCTGCTCTATTTTGTACCATGCCCATCCCGCTTTTCCATCCCCACCACCGTTTCCCATCAGAAATAGCCGAGCACGAGTGCCCATAAAAAAATATCGTCGTAACTTCACTATGAATGTCGCCGCCAGACGCAAAAAAAGGGATGCAACACGAGGACTTCCCAGGAGGTCACCCATCCTAGTACTACTATCGCCCAAGCACGCTTAACTTCGGAGTTCTGATGGGATCCGGTGCTTTAGTGCTGGTATGATCGCATCCGACATGTTATGCACTCATTTTCCTTTATGCTTGCCCCTCCCGCACCTTGTCTGCTCTATTTTGTACCATGCCCATCCCGCTTTTCCATCCCCACCACCGTTTCCCATCAGAAATAGCCGAGCACGAGTGCCCATAAAAAAATATCGTCGTAACTTCACTATGAATGTCGCCGCCAGACGCAAAAAAAAGGGATGCAACACGAGGACTTCCCAGGAGGTCACCCATCCTAGTACTACTCTCGCCCAAGCACGCTTAACTTCGGAGTTCTGATGGGATCCGGTGCTTTAGTGCTAGTATGATCGCATCCGACATGTTATGCACTCATTTTCCTTTATGCTTGCCCCTCCCGCACCTTGTCTGCTCTATTTTGCACCATGCCCATCCCGCTTTTCCATCCCCACCACCGTTTCCCATCAGAAATAGCCGAGCACGAGTGCCCATAAAAAATATCGTCGTAACTTCACTATGAATGTCGCCGCCAGACGCAAAAAAAGGGATGCAACACGAGGACTTCCCAGGAGGTCACCCATCCTAGTACTACTCTCGCCCAAGCACGCTTAACTTCGGAGTTCTGATGGGATCCGGTGCTTTAGTGCTGGTATGATCGCATCCGACATGTTATGCACTCATTTTCCTTTATGCTTGCCCCTCCCGCACCTTGTCTGCTCTATTTTGTACCATGCCCATCCCGCTTTTCCATCCCCACCACCGTTTCCCATCAGAAATAGCCGAGCACGAGTGCCCATAAAAAAATATCGTCGTAAGTTCACTATGAATGTCGCCGCCAGACGCAAAAAAAAGGGATGCAACACGAGGACTTCCCAGGAGGTCCCGCACCTTGTCTGCTCTATTTTGTACCATGCCCATCCCGCTTTTCCATCCCCACCACCGTTTCCCATCAGAAATAGCTGAGCACGAGTGCCCATAAAAAAATATCGTCGTAAGTTCACTATGAATGTCGCCGCCAGACGCAAAAAAAAGGGATGCAACACGAGGACTTCCCAGGAGGTCACCCATCCTAGTACTACTCTCGCCCAAGCACGCTTAACTTCGGAGTTCTGATGGGATCCGTGCTTTAGTGCTGGTATGATCGCATCCGACATGTTATGCACTCATTTTCCTTTATGCTTGCCCCTCCCGCACCTTGTCTGCTCTATTTTGTACCATGCCCATCCCGCTTTTCCATCCCCACCACCGTTTCCCATCAGAAATAGCCGAGCACGAGTGCCCATAAAAAAATATCGTCGTAACTTCACTATGAATGTCGCCGCGCAAAAAAAAGGGATGCAACACGAGGACTTCCCAGGAGGTCACCCATCCTAGTACTACTCTCGCCCAAGCACGCTTAACTTCGGAGTTCTGGGATCCGGTGCTTTAGTGCTGGTATGATCGCATCCGACATGTTATGCACTCATTTTCCTTTATGCTTGCCCCTCCCGCACCTTGGTACCACTGCATGGTGTAGTACACAAGTCGTTGACATAACACAAGTGAAACACCGTTCCACTCATATTACATCCCTCAGAGTGGTACAACAGAAACATATGCGAGTCCAAGGTATGTCTATAGAAGGATACACAAGCTGTTTACAGAAGATCAACACAGCCTCCTACTTTACAGTGAGGTAAAACTTCAAATAAAGCTCCAGAAGAACGACTCGTAATCTAACTTATTGCTAACTATCTCCAGAGATACTAGGCTTGCTATAGAATTCTAGCTGCTTAGGTGCTAGGATTAGGGAAAGACTCCCTTCTATTACTAGTTTAAGTTTCCATTCTAGTTGCTGCAGCAGTTGACTCCATTGACTTCTTTGCTTGGATTCTTCATCTTGTTGCAGTTGACTCCTTTGTCTTCGAATTCCACGGTAGTTTATCCTCCGGTGCCTCCATAGCTAAGCAGGGGATTTAAGAGTGGGATGAGTACGAGCGTACTCAGCAAGTTCATATTAGGAAATAGGTGTATCATGCACTAGCTACAGCCACAGACCAGAAAGTCATAGGCGAATGCAAGTTTTCATAAACATTTCTTCAAAAGGTTTATTTTATTCTGAAAACTATGCCCGTCAGTCTTCACAGGTTGACTAGAACTTCATGGAGTTCCTTTCCTGCCGCGTTCGCAGTTCCCTTCCGGAACAAGGACAATTCAGTATCCTCTGCAGAGGTGCGTTACTTTTCCCATAAGAGAACTTATCCTTGATACCTTTCCGAGATGCATGCTCGTCCACACTTCCTTGGTGTGGGGCCAGGTGTAAGATCCAAGCCAATCACTGCCTTCTCCGCGACCCTGCAAACCCACCCTTTTGTCCATCCGTACACCCCCGGTAGACATCTCCCGATCATACGGCTTTACCCCCGGTGTACGATGGACAATCCTTCATAGACGGTAGAGCCTCTCATCCAAACGTCCGGATGGGGATTTTAAAGGATTTCCCAACCTACGGCAGTGCCTCCAACACCCCGCCAGGCTCTATCAAGTCCGTTGGCGTGCAGGAGGGAAAAGATACAGCTGACTTCCCCAGAGCCATTATAGATCTTATGGTTAACGCGATATGTACGGCGCTAGAATCACTGGACGGCATTGGTACTTAGTCCTAGATGAATAGTACCCTTGCAATGGAACCTCCACCATATCAACACATACCATGGTTCCATTGCCCACCACATAGTCATATTCATAATTGTAAAATAATATTTGCTTTTCAATGCAAGAGTGATAAGTATAGTACTTTGCATATAATTTGATAAACATAATCAAATGACATGAGCAAGCGATGAACTTGCCTTTCTTGACTGCAAGATTATGCAGGCAAAAGCTTCGATACGTGAGAACTCCAAATTCTGAAATACCATCATTGTCCGGTAAGGACAATGTTTAAAGAACTGACAAAGATGCTATAATGCATAGTATGAGATGCAATCGTCCCGAGCGTAACCTAACCTCGATGATTTAAGATGTATGAGTTGTAAAGATTTCTTTAGGGTTTGTTGCACTTTTAGAATGGTTCTCAAACAAGGTTCTTATTGAGGTTTGGTTATATTAGCATCATAATCAAATGATATAATACATCATAACAATCATACACACTAATAATAGTGGTGGAATAATATGTAAAGAACAGTTGTCAATTTTAAGTTCTACAGAACAGGTTTGATGATTACTTGTATTATACTTCAAAAGAATAACTTTTGAAGAACATGTTGTTTAAGAAATGATGAGTATTTCAAAGAAGAATTAGGGCTTCTAAGGTTTGATTGACATCTGTACTTCAAAAGAATAACTTTTGAAGAACAGGGTAAATAAGAACACGAACTATTAAAAATAGGAGCTATGGTTTCTAGGGTTTACTATGATCTCACAATTGCTTTACTAGATAATCTCTAATGGTTTCTAAGCTAAGTGGCTTATCATTTCCTAAGTAGGGTTTAGTGGAATAAGAGCATGTGATGTGCATTACTACACAAGATTGGTATTAGGGTTTATCATTATGGTGCTACTAGGGTTTGATGATTGAGGTTGATTTTAATGGTATGGTATATAGGATAGTGATCATTGGTACTAATCCAATTAACAAGTTAGGGTTTATACCTAGGTGGTACTAGTGAATCATATAGGTTTTAACTAATAATATGGACATGAAATGATGACTCATGTGAATTGGTTCTATGTTGGTGGATCATGACTTGTATTTGTTGGTCATATAATAAGGTTCTCTATGTGAGGTGAAATTCACATGATCACATGTGATAAACAACTAGGGTTTTAGGGTTTAAAATATTTTGGCATGATCACCTAAAATAATGGGATCCAGATTCTAACTTATAATAAAACTAGGGTTTCTTAATTATGATCCAATTCTTAAAGTAATACTTGGTACTAGAATTAATGTGATTAAGTACTTGAAATAAGTTATTAATAATTTTAACATGCTAGCAATTTTTAGAGGGTTTAAGAATTAAAAATAATTACTAGTTAAGGTTTAATTAGAAACTAGGGTTTTATAAATGTTATTAAGATTTAACTAATTAACTTGAGAATTAAATATGTTTAAATATACAAGTTTTGAATTACCAAAATAACATTAACTTTTAGTATTTTCTTGCTTTATTTAATTTAAAGAAAATGGTAAATGGTAATTAGCAAATTAGGGTTTATGAATTACCACTAATACTTAAGTTAATGCAACTATGCTAAAGAAAATTAATCTTAACATTTTAATTAGTTACTGAATAGTTAAAATTTAATTTTGAAACTTCACTAATTATTGAATTCAAATTGTGTTTTAAATAAATGAAATGGCATAATTAATAAAGTTAAAAATAAGTGAATTTTTATTTTGACACACATTTTTGTTTTATATTTTATTTGAATAGAGTTTATTTTTGTGAGCATTTTGATATATTATTTATATTTTTCTGAGTTGAAATGAATTTTATATGATTTTTCAAAGTTTTAACTATTTACTGGTTTTTAATTCAAATGCTAATTACTAAACATACCGATTCGTTTTTACCCACAGACACAGACATGTGGGCCTGTTGACTGAGTCAATTGCCACGCGGGCAACGACCAGTCAACAGAGCTGAGGTGGCGGTGACACGTCACTCTCGCCGGAGAGAACGCCGGTGACGCTCCGGCGAGCGACGGAACGACGGCTAGAGACCCCCAGAGACTTCCTAACCTATTGCGTTCGAACCAGTACACGATGCTGAGCAAACGAGCATGAACGCCACCACCTAAAGGTCGCCGGAGCTACTCCAGTGAACTCGTCTGCGGCGGCGCAGCTCGGCCAAAACGCCAAATGAAGCTAGGATGCGAGCTAGGAAGCGAGAGCTGGTCCTACAGACGCGCCAACTCACCAGGAAACTGATGAGACCGTCGGTGAAGCTTGAGATGGTCGGAGATGACGACAATTGGATGTTTTCCGGCGAACCCGGGTGAAAGGGAACGCCGAAATTCTTCCTTGACTTGGCTCCCCTTGATGCTCTGCTCCTCCAGGGTGATCTACGTGGCCAGGCGCGTCGACTGAGCCACGCCATGGACTCCGGGATGGCTTGTACCGTCGGGTTCGTCATCGACGCCGGCGACAGTATGTGGAAGAAAACGAGAGATAGAGAGGTTCTGGGAAGAAATGGATGGGCGGTGAGGTACTAGGGTTTCCTGGAGAAGCTCTTGGCCTATTTATAGAGCTCAGCGAGGTCAAATAAGGAAGTTCACCGCCGGCGACGGCCGAGATGTGGCGGTGACATTGATACTGCAAACGAGCACGAATCGAGATGCTTTTGGATAGGCTCGGACGCGAGAGGAGTTGGGCGTGGTTCTGAGATGGCATGCGACGTCCAGGGTCGTCCTTATCGCCATCGTGGTCGTGGCCTACTGGCGCAGGCTCGCTGTCGACGCCGGGGAAGAGAACGAAGACGATGGCCTCCTTTTTGTGTCTGAAACGATATGGACCGTTTCCTTGGTGGGCTGGGCCGAGTCTTGGGCTGCGTTGGTTGGCTTCGGCTGCTGCGGTGCTGGGCTGCGATGGCCTGCTATGGTCTGGCAAGGTAAGTTTCCCTCTCTTTTCCTTTTTAAATTTTCTGTTTTTATATTCTGGTTTGTATTCAAATTTAATTTCTGGTTTGTTTTGTAGGATCTAAAATATTTGAGTATCAAGATAATTTGATAATCATGCTTACTGCATGGTTTTATTATTTTAAACAAATAGTTTGGTTAGGATTCAATTGAGATCTTGTGAGACTTGAATTAAATAGAAATGGTTTAGGTATTTATCTCAACTCTTTAAATTTGGAAATCAAACCTATTTTGAATGATTTGAAGTTTATAACCAGTGCATGGTAAACATGTCATTAAGTTTTGTTATTACTTAACAATATTGAGGGTTCCCATGTATTTTATATTATGGTTAGAGTTTTAAATTAAATGGTAATGAGAATGAGATGAATTCATCATTTTATGTGAAGGATTATTTCTTAGGGTTTAAGAAGATGGTTGGATTCACTCTATGTTAAATAATCTTGCTTAGCAAACTACTACTTGAATTATTTAAAATGAATCCTAAACTCATCATGATTAACTCTTTTGTTGAGGTGATACCATTTTATAAAATACTATTCATCTGATTCACTTAGGCAAAGTATTTGAATTGCAAAGTAGAATAGGATATTGGTTTCATTCTACTCACCAAATGGAATCTAGTCTTTAGGTATATATGGCTTGGTTTATACTTGTGATCTGGGATACACAAGTTAGGGCATAATATTTTATGTAGATTAGTTCCATATGACAAGGTTTATGGTTTTGGGAATACTTCACTATTTGAAGTATTAAATAGGCATGAGGCATGGCAGGGTTATAATTATAATCCAAAGTAATCCATGGGTTGGAATTCACATGTAGTTTAGGGTTTAAGTAGTGATCACCAATATGATACACAACTAGAATTAGGATATGTGCATAAGCTTTGGTTATGTTTCACTAATAGAACATGGATCTCACCTCCAAGATTAAAGGTTGGTTTGAACAAGTAGGATTTAATACTACTCTAATATTCTCTAGGATAGACATGGATATGGTTAGCATCTATAATCTCTCTCACTTCTAAATGTCTTTTAATAGCCTAAGGTCCTACTCAATAGATGATGATATGATCCTCTAAATACATGGTTTGCCTAAGAATTCTACCTTGGTATCTTATGTAGCTTGTTCTTCTGGAAATCTGATAAACCTGCATCTTGTGGCATGCCTCCACCTCCTAGCTTCTTCATCTTGATCCTAGCTAATTCATATGGAAGGTCTCAAGTGTTTGGTTTCCTTGTATCAAGCTACAAGGTGATCATATGGATGAAGGGTGTGGCTCTATTTATAGGCTTGGGCAAGCTCTAGTATCATGACACATAGGTGGTGACTCTTGTGTTGGTTTGATGAGTAAGGTGCTTGGGTGTCATGCCCTCATCCATAGCAATCCTTTGAGCATGAGGTGGCATAGCTTGGAAAGCAAGTCATGTAGATATTTTCATCCTATGTGGCAGGATCATTATCCTCTCATATGAATTATATTTGGATAGCCAAGTGGCATTTGTTACTAAATATCTTGTGGATGGTTTTATTATTGTGGATGAGTCACTATATCATATTTGATTGGATTTATATTATAATATTGGTCAAAAGTCAATGGTTGAGGTTATTCCTCAATTTTGAATAGTTGGTGTTTGATTGCACCAGGGCATGATCATATGAGTTTCAAAATACTCATGAGTAGTTTTATTCAAATAGTTTGAACTATAACTTGTAATGTAAATGGATTCAGTTTTATGATATTCCATATATTTAATAAGTTATGATTTAAATAAGAATGTGTGGCTTTTATGCACTTTAGACCCTATGATTTACCTTATTTATTAATAAGTTTAGAATTGAATTATATTACACACAAAAGTAGTTGAAGATACACCATGAGAATCATGGTAGAACATTTATTTAGTAAAAGATATGGAAAAGACAATTAAAGAATAGTTTCTTAATTCTTTGATTTGTGGTTGAATAATTATTCATGTGTTGTTGTAAGGAATGTCATGTTAAGATCTTTTATAAGATCTTGTAGTTGACCCTTACTTAAGGTATTGTTTGTTGTCAAAACTAATTCCATTTGATCTAGCTCCTAGATCAAATCCTCTCTACCCAAAACAAGGTTTTAGCAAATATCACAGTGAAGTTTATAGCGCTTGACTTGATGATCTACTTCAATTCCAGCAAGTCAAGTGAAACTTCAGTTACTGTGGTAAGTTTTATTTGAAAGCGCGAAAATTCCTGGATTTTCTATGCATGAATGCAATGCACACTTTGGTGTTCTCTCATTTTATAGCCTCTAAACCTGGGATATTACAGCCTCTCCCCCTTAAACTGAACTTCGTCCCGAAGTTCGAACGCTCTCACGTTTCGGAATGTGGAACGGACTTGAACAGATCACAATCCTTTCAAACTCCCTAGTGATCTCATTAGATATAATTGAATATATCCCTTGTCTCGATCCTTCATGAAGTCTTCTGATGTCTGGCACTGATACTTTCTTCAATTCTATGATTTCTTCCAACACTCTAAGCTTATAGGCTTACTCTCCAAAGATTCTTGGATTAGGACATCTTCTTATGCTAATGGACTTTACTAATGGTTGTGGTGACATCTTCCTATTTGGGTACTCAAAGCTTGGTTCTACCAGCTGCGGTAATCCAGCTGCGGTGCCCAAACCTTAAGTCTAAAGGATTGGTTTAAAGTAAGGTATTGTTTTTCCCTTACTACCATAACGAATGTAATGGTACTTCGTAAGGTATTTATAATAGGCATGGTCCTGGTTGTTTAGTCCTACGAATGGATTAGACTCATTTAGTCCATCCAATCATGGCTTCTAGTTCATACTAGTTATCTTCCTTTTGGTTTCTTTAGGTTCCATGAAAGGAAATTATCTAATAGGCTTTAGTTTTGGTATGGTCAAACCCTTCGGTCTTTTGTTTTCTTAGGCTTTGATTTTTCTCCGATATCTTCTTCCTCCGACTTCATTATCTAATACTTACTTGAACTCTTCTACTTTTGAGTAATTATTAATTACCCACTTAAGTTAAGGTCTAACCCCTACTTCCTCGAGATATGAACCTCGGCTTCTGGTCTGACAACCTCCTGAGAGTACTATTATATGGATACTTCCACCAATCTTATGAAAATAGGATCGGACTTCCTCTCAGTTCAGACCTTCTTCTTCGTCTTTCATACTCCAAATCATATCTTAATACTTCTCCTTCAATCTTCCTCTCCCCCTTGGAGTTTACTAATGATCTTCAAACTCCATTTCTTCTAATCATTAAACTCCAAGGTAGAAGATTGGTTTAAGTCTGGTTTATATTTTGTACCTTTCTAAAGTCTCACGAAGAATTCTTTGCGGTGTATCCACCCAGTTGTGGGTATCCGATGTGAATCCTCCGACTAAATATTTATTAGCTACGGAATACCAGCTACGGAATCCCTCTTTCCTTTAGAGTGAAAGAACGATTAAGCTGTGGACTAATTGTTACCAGCTGCAGACTATCTAACACAAGATGTGGCTTATTGGATACCAGCTGTGGCTATGTTATGGTTCTAGTCCACATCTACCTACCAGTTGTGGCTACTTTTATAGTTTTAGTTAAGATATACCTCACTTCACATACTTTCTCTTCATGATTGTCCTATATCAGCTGCGGTCTGATGATACCAGCTGCGACTTCACTTGTCTATTTTCCTTCTTCCAGGGTTTGTTTTGCAAAATAACCACTTGTTGACACTATGAAAATAGTATTGTAAGTGACTTCACTTGCATTCCCTTCTTTCATAATGAATATGGCTCCACTTCTACTGCTCCATATTCACTATTTTCTCACTTTCATGGTACTTCCATGTTGAAGTACTCCTTGATTAAGGATAGAAATGAGTTTGGATTGGTCCTTCCTTTAGAGTATTGTGGTTGCTTCCCACAATTTGACTTCTTTCTTCCAGTAAACCTTCATCTTGTCTTCCAAAATCTTCAGAATTCGTCACTTCCTCACATGAATACCTTTACCCTCTAGACCTATAACATCAAGTAAGAGTTTGATATTGCAACATGCATTTGCATATCAAAGTCAAACTTCATGTATGGATCTAGTCAAACAATGAAAATCCAATAAAATCCAAGAAGATCCAGCTTTGTGCTTATAATACACATCTTTATATGCCTAAATATAATAGTTGGGTAAGACATCCCTAGACATCAGGCTTAGATGTGTAGTATATAACACCACATAAAATAGGTTTAGGTTGTGATACTTAGCACAAATACGTGAATTTCTACTATTTGTCTCAACATTTATCTTAATTGCACATTTGCAATGAGACAAACTTGAAACAAAATGGCTTGGGATAGTTGAAGTTAACCTAGTTTTCTTTGGAAGTACTAACAAAATAGGATACCATATATATGTGCTATTGAGGACTACTTCCTATAATACAATTAGTTCTAACATGTCTACTCTAAACACATGATTGTTTAGAATATACCACCTATAACTCTAGGATTTCTCTATGTGATATGCTCTAAATAAGCCTTCTTTAAATTAAGGACTATGGTTCTAACATACTTAGTACCGTTATTAGGATTTTAAGGCCTAAGCTTTCGAACTATTCCTTAAATCCTACTCCTTATCATACTTCTGTTATCGTACTTATGATGTTCTACTCTATCACATCATGACTCTCAATTGAATCATATATGATTACCAACTTTACCATGAAAAGTAGACTTATATGATTCCTATCACTCTTCCTTACCTCCTATGATTGACTCATCATAGGTATATACTACCTCATATTACTTATCTACATTACTTAACATCAGTCATTTGAAATTTTAAATGACTCTTACTTAACCATAACAAACATTGGTATACTTCTTCCAATAGGATATCTTCCTTATGGTTGTATCCTCTCTTTGGACTACCATGTATTGTATACCAACTGTGATCTACTACCACCCATTATCTTAAGCTCCAATGGTGTTCTAGTTATTTGGGTATGAAGGAAGATAACTAACTAACTCTACTTAAGAAACACAGATAAGAAAGATTGACTCAAGTGTGTCAGGATTATTCTCAAGTGAATACCCATCTCAAGTCAAAAGAATAATTGGTTTAGCATAGTTGGCTTAGCTAAGACTACTTCCTATAGACACTACCAAACCTATAGGTCTCCTTTAAAGGGTTTTAATCCTAGGGTCAAAGCATTTGCTCTGATACCAGCTGTGGTGACCCAGCGTACCACTGCATGGTGTAGTACACAAGTCGTTGATATAACACAAGTGAAACACCGTTCCACTCATATTACATCCCTCAGAGTGGTACAACAGAAACATATGCGAGTCCAAGGTATGTCTATAGAAGGATACACAAGCTGTTTACAGAAGATCAACACAGCCTCCTACTTTACAGTGAGGTAAAACTTCAAATAAAGCTCCAGAAGAACGACTCGTAATCTAACTTATTGCTAACTATCTCCAGAGATACTAGGCTTGCTATAGAATTCTAGCTGCTTAGGTGCTAGGATTGGGGAAAGACTCCCTTCTATTACTAGTTTAAGTTTCCATTCTAGTTGCTGCAGCAGTTGACTCCATTGACTTCTTTGCTTGGATTCTTCATCTTGTTGCAGTTGACTCCTTTGTCTTCGAATTCCACGGTAGTTTATCCTCCGGTGCCTCCATAGCTAAGCAGGGGATTTAAGAGTGGGATGAGTACGAGCGTACTCAGCAAGTTCATATTAGGAAATAGGTGTATCATGCACTAGCTACAGCCACAGACCAGAAAGTCATAGGCGAATGCAAGTTTTCATAAACATTTCTTCAAAAGGTTTATTTTATTCTGAAAACTATGCCCGTCAGTCTTCACAGGTTGACTAGAACTTCATGGAGTTCCTTTCCTGCCGCGTTCGCAGTTCCCTTCCCGGAACAGGGAGTGACAGTCACAATTCAGTATCCTCTGCAGAGGTGCGTTACTTTTCCCATAAGAGAACTTATCCTTGATACCTTTCCGAGATGCATGCTCGTCCACACTTCCTTGGTGTGGGGCCAGGTGTAAGATCCAAGCCAATCACTGCCTTCTCCGCGACCCTGCAAACCCACCCTTTTGTCCATCCGTACACCCCCGGTAGACATCTCCCGATCATACGGCTTTACCCCCGGTGTACGATGGACAATCCTTCATAGACGGTAGAGCCTCTCATCCAAACGCCCGGATGGGGATTTTAAAGGATTTCCCAACCTACGGCAGTGCCTCCAGCACCCCGCCAGGCTCTATCAAGTCCGTTGGCGTGCAGGAGGGAAAAGATACAGCTGACTTCCCCAGAGCCATTATAGATCTTATGGTTAACGCGATATGTACGGCGCTAGAATCACTGGACGGCATTGGTACTTAGTCCTAGATGAATAGTACCCTTGCAATGGAACCTCCACCATATCAACACATACCATGGTTCCATTGCCCACCACATAGTCATATTCATAATTGTAAAATAATATTTGCTTTTCAATGCAAGAGTGATAAGTATAGTACTTTGCATATAATTTGATAAACATAATCAAATGACATGAGCAAGCGATGAACTTGCCTTTCTTGACTGCAAGATTATGCAGGCAAAAGCTTCGATACGTGAGAACTCCAAATTCTGAAATACCATCATTGTCCGGTAAGGACAATGTTTAAAGAACTGACAAAGATGCTATAATGCATAGTATGAGATGCAATCGTCCCGAGCGTAACCTAACCTCGATGATTTAAGATGTATGAGTTGTAAAGATTTCTTTAGGGTTTGTTGCACTTTTAGAATGGTTCTCAAACAAGGTTCTTATTGAGGTTTGGTTATATTAGCATCATAATCAAATGATATAATACATCATAACAATCATACACACTAATAATAGTGGTGGAATAATATGTAAAGAACAGTTGTCAATTTTAAGTTCTACAGAACAGGTTTGATGATTACTTGTATTATACTTCAAAAGAATAACTTTTGAAGAACATGTTGTTTAAGAAATGATGAGTATTTCAAAGAAGAATTAGGGCTTCTAAGGTTTGATTGACATCTGTACTTCAAAAGAATAACTTTTGAAGAACAGGGTAAATAAGAACACGAACTATTAAAAATAGGAGCTATGGTTTCTAGGGTTTACTATGATCTCACAATTGCTTTACTAGATAATCTCTAATGGTTTCTAAGCTAAGTGGCTTATCATTTCCTAAGTAGGGTTTAGTGGAATAAGAGCATGTGATGTGCATTACTACACAAGATTGGTATTAGGGTTTATCATTATGGTGCTACTAGGGTTTGATGATTGAGGTTGATTTTAATGGTATGGTATATAGGATAGTGATCATTGGTACTAATCCAATTAACAAGTTAGGGTTTATACCTAGGTGGTACTAGTGAATCATATAGGTTTTAACTAATAATATGGACATGAAATGATGACTCATGTGAATTGGTTCTATGTTGGTGGATCATGACTTGTATTTGTTGGTCATATAATAAGGTTCTCTATGTGAGGTGAAATTCACATGATCACATGTGATAAACAACTAGGGTTTTAGGGTTTAAAATATTTTGGCATGATCACCTAAAATAATGGGATCCAGATTCTAACTTATAATAAAACTAGGGTTTCTTAATTATGATCCAATTCTTAAAGTAATACTTGGTACTAGAATTAATGTGATTAAGTACTTGAAATAAGTTATTAATAATTTTAACATGCTAGCAATTTTTAGAGGGTTTAAGAATTAAAAATAATTACTAGTTAAGGTTTAATTAGAAACTAGGGTTTTATAAATGTTATTAGGATTTAACTAATTAACTTGAGAATTAAATATGTTTAAATATACAAGTTTTGAATTACCAAAATAACATTAACTTTTAGTATTTTCTTGCTTTATTTAATTTAAAGAAAATGGTAAATGGTAATTAGCAAATTAGGGTTTATGAATTACCACTAATACTTAAGTTAATGCAACTATGCTAAAGAAAATTAATCTTAACATTTTAATTAGTTACTGAATAGTTAAAATTTAATTTTGAAACTTCACTAATTATTGAATTCAAACTATGTTTTAAATGAATGAAATGGCATAATTAATAAAGTTAAAAATAAGTGAATTTTTATTTTGACACACATTTTTGTTTTATATTTTATTTGAATAGAGTTTATTTTTGTGAGCATTTTGATATATTATTTATATTTTTCTGAGTTGAAATGAATTTTATATGATTTTTCAAAGTTTTAACTATTTACTGGTTTTTAATTCAAATGCTAATTACTAAACATACCGATTCGTTTTTACCCACAGACACAGACATGTGGGCCTGTTGACTGAGTCAATTGCCACGCGGGCAACGACCAGTCAACAGAGCTGAGGTGGCGGTGACACGTCACTCTCGCCGGAGAGAACGCCGGTGACGCTCCGGCGAGCGACGGAACGACGGCTAGAGACCCCCAGAGACTTCCTAACCTATTGCGTTCGAACCAGTACACGATGCTGAGCAAACGAGCATGAACGCCACCACCTAAAGGTCGCCGGAGCTACTCCAGTGAACTCGTCTGCGGCGGCGCAGCTCGGCCAAAACGCCAAATGAAGCTAGGATGCGAGCTAGGAAGCGAGAGCTGGTCCTACAGACGCGCCAACTCACCAGGAAACTGATGAGACCGTCGGTGAAGCTTGAGATGGTCGGAGATGACGACAATTGGATGTTTTCCGGCGAACCCGGGTGAAAGGGAACGCCGAAATTCTTCCTTGACTTGGCTCCCCTTGATGCTCTGCTCCTCCAGGGTGATCTACGTGGCCAGGCGCGTCGACTGAGCCACGCCATGGACTCCGGGATGGCTTGTACCGTCGGGTTCGTCATCGACGCCGGCGACAGTATGTGGAAGAAAACGAGAGATAGAGAGGTTCTGGGAAGAAATGGATGGGCGGTGAGGTACTAGGGTTTCCTGGAGAAGCTCTTGGCCTATTTATAGAGCTCAGCGAGGTCAAATAAGGAAGTTCACCGCCGGCGACGGCCGAGATGTGGCGGTGACATTGATACTGCAAACGAGCACGAATCGAGATGCTTTTGGATAGGCTCGGACGCGAGAGGAGTTGGGCGTGGTTCTGAGATGGCATGCGACGTCCAGGGTCGTCCTTATCGCCATCGTGGTCGTGGCCTACTGGCGCAGGCTCGCTGTCGACGCCGGGGAAGAGAACGAAGACGATGGCCTCCTTTTTGTGTCTGAAACGATATGGACCGTTTCCTTGGTGGGCTGGGCCGAGTCTTGGGCTGCGTTGGTTGGCTTCGGCTGCTGCGGTGCTGGGCTGCGATGGCCTGCTATGGTCTGGCAAGGTAAGTTTCCCTCTCTTTTCCTTTTTAAATTTTCTGTTTTTATATTCTGGTTTGTATTCAAATTTAATTTCTGGTTTGTTTTGTAGGATCTAAAATATTTGAGTATCAAGATAATTTGATAATCATGCTTACTGCATGGTTTTATTATTTTAAACAAATAGTTTGGTTAGGATTCAATTGAGATCTTGTGAGACTTGAATTAAATAGAAATGGTTTAGGTATTTATCTCAACTCTTTAAATTTGGAAATCAAACCTATTTTGAATGATTTGAAGTTTATAACCAGTGCATGGTAAACATGTCATTTAGTTTTGTTATTACTTAACAATATTGAGGGTTCCCATGTATTTTATATTATGGTTAGAGTTTTAAATTAAATGGTAATGAGAATGAGATGAATTCATCATTTTATGTGAAGGATTATTTCTTAGGGTTTAAGAAGATGGTTGGATTCACTCTATGTTAAATAATCTTGCTTAGCAAACTACTACTTGAATTATTTAAAATGAATCCTAAACTCATCATGATTAACTCTTTTGTTGAGGTGATACCATTTTATAAAATACTATTCATCTGATTCACTTAGGCAAAGTATTTGAATTGCAAAGTAGAATAGGATATTGGTTTCATTCTACTCACCAAATGGAATCTAGTCTTTAGGTATATATGGCTTGGTTTATACTTGTGATCTGGGATACACAAGTTAGGGCATAATATTTTATGTAGATTAGTCCCATATGACAAGGTTTATGGTTTTGGGAATACTTCACTATTTGAAGTATTAAATAGGCATGAGGCATGGCAGGGTTATAATTATAATCCAAAGTAATCCATGGGTTGGAATTCACATGTAGTTTAGGGTTTAAGTAGTGATCACCAATATGATACACAACTAGAATTAGGATATGTGCATAAGCTTTGGTTATGTTTCACTAATAGAACATGGATCTCACCTCCAAGATTAAAGGTTGGTTTGAACAAGTAGGATTTAATACTACTCTAATATTCTCTAGGATAGACATGGATATGGTTAGCATCTATAATCTCTCTCACTTCTAAATGTCTTTTAATAGCCTAAGGTCCTACTCAATAGATGATGATATGATCCTCTAAATACATGGTTTGCCTAAGAATTCTACCTTGGTATCTTATGTAGCTTGTTCTTCTGGAAATCTGATAAACCTGCATCTTGTGGCATGCCTCCACCTCCTAGCTTCTTCATCTTGATCCTAGCTAATTCATATGGAAGGTCTCAAGTGTTTGGTTTCCTTGTATCAAGCTACAAGGTGATCATATGGATGAAGGGTGTGGCTCTATTTATAGGCTTGGGCAAGCTCTAGTATCATGACACATAGGTGGTGACTCTTGTGTTGGTTTGATGAGTAAGGTGCTTGGGTGTCATGCCCTCATCCATAGCAATCCTTTGAGCATGAGGTGGCATAGCTTGGAAAGCAAGTCATGTAGATATTTTCATCCTATGTGGCAGGATCATTATCCTCTCATATGAATTATATTTGGATAGCCAAGTGGCATTTGTTACTAAATATCTTGTGGATGGTTTTATTATTGTGGATGAGTCACTATATCATATTTGATTGGATTTATATTATAATATTGGTCAAAAGTCAATGGTTGAGGTTATTCCTCAATTTTGAATAGTTGGTGTTTGATTGCACCAGGGCATGATCATATGAGTTTCAAAATACTCATGAGTAGTTTTATTCAAATAGTTTGAACTATAACTTGTAATGTAAATGGATTCAGTTTTATGATATTCCATATATTTAATAAGTTATGATTTAAATAAGAATGTGTGGCTTTTATGCACTTTAGACCCTATGATTTACCTTATTTATTAATAAGTTTAGAATTGAATTATATTACACACAAAAGTAGTTGAAGATACACCATGAGAATCATGGTAGAACATTTATTTAGTAAAAGATATGGAAAAGACAATTAAAGAATAGTTTCTTAATTCTTTGATTTGTGGTTGAATAATTATTCATGTGTTGTTGTAAGGAATGTCATGTTAAGATCTTTTATAAGATCTTGTAGTTGACCCTTACTTAAGGTATTGTTTGTTGTCAAAACTAATTCCATTTGATCTAGCTCCAAGATCAAATCCTCTCTACCCAAAACAAGGTTTTAGCAAATATCACAGTGAAGTTTATAGCGCTTGACTTGATGATCTACTTCAATTCCAGCAAGTCAAGTGAAACTTCAGTTACTGTGGTAAGTTTTATTTGAAAGCGCGAAAATTCCCCGGATTTTCTATGCATGAATGCAATGCACACTTTGGTGTTCTCTCATTTTATAGCCTCTAAACCTGGGATATTACACTCCCGCACCTTGTCTGCTCTATTTTGTACCATGCCCATCCCGCTTTTCCATCCCCACCACCGTTTCCCATCAGAAATAGCCGAGCACGAGTGCCCATAAAAAAATATCGTCGTAACTTCACTATGAATGTCGCCGCCAGACAAAAAAGGGATGCAACACGAGGACTTCCCAGGAGGTCACCCATCCTAGTACTACTCTCGCCCAAGCACGCTTAACTTCGGAGTTCTGATGGGATCCGGTGCTTTAGTGCTGGTATGATCGCATCCGACATGTTATGCACTCATTTTCCTTTATGCTTGCCCCTCTCGCACCTTGTCTGCTCTATTTTGTACCATGCCCATCCCGCTTTTCCATCCCCACCACCGTTTCCCATCAGAAATAGCCGAGCACGAGTGCCCATAAAAAAATATCGTCGTAACTTCACTATGAATGTCGCCGCCGTTGACGTCAGAAACCCACCGGCGGGCAGCGATGGTCAACACCGTAGAGCCGGAACAACTAGGGCTGCGGCTGGCCCCGTCCCTCGAGCGACGGCCCGCAAAGCCTCCTGGTCACGCGCCGATGCAAATTGCAAGGCGTGCCACCCGACCTATACCTGGTCGGAAGGTGTGGATGATGCCTCGCTTAGTTTCCTGGCACACACGTACACGTTAAATACGAGCCTCGATCGGCTCTCAGGTTATCCTGTGAATCGGCTCATGGAGCCGATCCACCCATGATTCGTCCAAGGTGGCCGAATATATGGTGGTCCTGCTTGATCAAGATAAAGCATATGAGATCCACGACGATTTGGGGTTTTCACCGCATAATCGGATCATCCTACTCACGATTGGGCCTCGCGCTCGCGCACGGTGATCGTAAGCCAATCCTAGACAAGGCCTAAAAACCAACACGAGGTTGATCCTCGGAACATCCTGTCTAGGGCCAGCAAACTACACCCTACACGCCGCTGGATCCTCCAACCCTTTGTAAGGCCTAACTATTGCAGATGTTAAACTAATCCTTGATGAATCAAGGAGCAACCGTAACGGATCAGATCTACTAAATAACGATCAAGCGGGGTGCCGCCCCTGCACCCATGATGAGGCACAAGGACGGCTAGATGCGCAAGGGTTGCACTACGACAGCATATGATACTAAGAACAATGCTAACCCTAACACATCTATGATAACTACGTTGCTCGCCATCAAAAAGGCTTCAGTACGAGCAACGCATGAACAACGTAGGCAGGCTCGTGCTGCCTCGCAAGATGCGATCTAGGCAGCATGGTGCTTACCGGAGAAACCCTCGAGACGAAGGGGTTGGCGATGCGCCGAGATTGGTTTGTGTTGAACGTTGGTTGTTGTTTATTCCATAAACCCTAGATACATATTTATAGTCCAGGGGACTTTCTAATGTGGGCGTGCACCAAACCGTGCACGAGATAAACTCTAACTTCTACGTAGCTTATCCTAATATGTTACAGATACACGGGCCATTTAGCCCACACTTGGTATACAAGGCCGATTCTCCTATTCTTTCCACATATATATCTTCAAGCCCATCTTGATCGCGGCCCACCTCTGGCTTGGTCAAATTCTGGTGATAACACATGCCCCCTGGTTTTGGAAATGATATTTCCAAAATCATTATGCTTTCTTTCGTCGGGTCATGTCGTGGCAGAGCAGAACTGTTGCAGCATCCGTCATCATGACACTTTGTCTTCCCCACTTCTCTGTGAAATTTGACAGCTTTAGCATCACCTCCTTGGAAACTGCAATGGCATTGAATCTCCACTAGGCTCCTCATTATTTAACCATGCCAATTGACCAGTCCTCTTCATCCCCTTCCTCTGCTCTAGCGGTTGACACCAAAAAACCCTCTCCTTCTGTAGCAATGTCTTCCTCTTCCTCCTCCGCTTCAGGCTTCTCCCTCCAATCGTCGCCGAAGAACAAGGGAGAAGACGATCCCTGCTCCGGGGCGAATCCCATCTCCTCTGACAAGGAGAAGAAAGAAAAAGGAGCGGAAAGGACTGAGGCCTCCCCCTCCACCAGGCTCCCGCCGAAGAAGCGCTCCCGCATGTGGGCGGACAGCGAGGACGACGATGATGACGAGGAAGAAGAGGATGAGGAGGAGGAAGATGATTCCTCCTCCTCCGCGGGATACCCTCCAACGAAGCGCTTCCGCAGCTGGGCGGATAGCGAGGATGACGACGATGACGAGGAGGAGGAGGAAGCTCCAGCCGACGGCTGGGGCAGCAACGGCGAGGAGCTTCCTGGGAGCAGCGCCGACGACCTTGACGACGGCGATGATGAAGACGGCGACGACTAGTGGAGTAGGACTAGTAGTTAGCAGTGCACTAGGCACCAGATCCCTCTTTTGGGAGCCATCGGCTCTTCTTGTAAAGCCGCTTCTTTGAATTAATGAGAATTGTTCTTTCAATCTCTCTGTTCATTAATCCAATCTCCATCTTCCCGTTTGCCATACCAAGACCGATAGCAACGAATCGGATTATTATTTTCTCTCGACCGTGGTATTTTGCAATCCCACAGCCGATGATTGTTCATCGGCTAATTTGAGCAACCAGTCTCCTTCCCTTTCTTGCAGCAACCCCAATCGGCTCCTGAAAATATAGAGCATCCACTAGATTAGCTGCCCCCCGAGCCTTAGTCAAGGCGAGGACATCAGCAAGGACGTGCTCCAAGGAACTCATGAAGCAAGGTCTCGTATAATTTTTCTAGAGTCGATGGCGGCGACATCGGCTTTATATTTTCATACATTTTTTTTTTGTTTACGGCCGATTGCATCGGCCCCCAGGCTTTGGTACCCATCTCTTTTTGCTGGCCGACTCTAATCGGCCTCCCTACCTTAGTGCCCATCATCCCACATGCTTGGGAAATACTTCTTGAGGTGTTGACCATTTACGGCCACTGGGAACTTCTGTCCGTCCAACTCTTCCAACATGTATGCATTACCTTTCAAGGCCTGGACGACTTTGTACGGACCGTGCCAATTAGGAGACCACTTGCCATATGCCTTGTCCCTGGTTCCTAACGGCAACACAGCTTCCCATACCAGGTCACCAACCTGAAACTCCTTTGGTCTAACCTTCTTATTGTAGGCCCGAGCTACCCGGGCTTTGTTTTCCTTAATCTTTTCCAACGACCAAAGCCTAAGCTCTGTTGCGTCCTCAATAGTGTCACTCATCAAAGCTGCATATTCGTCTGCCGTCAGGTCATCCTGAAACGTGACACGTCTTGATCCAGCCGTAATCTCCCAAGGTAATACGGCTTCTTGCCCATAAACAAGCTGGTACGGCGAAGTCTTTATAGCTCCATGGCATGACATGCGGTAGGCCCATAATGCCTCTGATAACTTCTCATGCCAATCCCTTGGGTTTTCTTCAATCTTTCTCTTGATCAGCTTGATTAAGCTCTGATTGGACGCTTCAGCTTGCCCGTTAGCCTGAGCATAGTATGGAGATGATCGGATCAGCTTAATCCCCATGTCATCGCAGAATCCCCTGAACTCTTTAGACACAAAGACCGAACCTCCATCGGTCGTGATGGTTTGGGGAATCCCGAACCTATGAATCACGTGTTCCTTCACGAACTTAATCACATCTTCTGATTTTACCTTCTTCATAGGAACGGCCTCCACCCACTTGGTGAAGTAATCTGTGATGGCCAAAATCCATTCGTGTTTCTTACTCGAAGCCGGATGGATTTTTCCGATCATGTCCATGCCCCACCCTCGGAATGGCCAAGGTTTGATGATCGGGTTCATCGCTGATGCTGGTACCATCTGAATCTTCCCAAACATCTGGCATGCCTGGCACCCCTTGTAGTAATTGAAGCAATCTTCAAGCATGGTGGGCCAATAGAACCCTGAGCGCCTAATTAGCCACTTCATCTTGTGAGCCGACTGATGAGTTCCACAGGCGCCTTCATGCACCTCATGTAAGAGCCGATTAGACTCGGTTGGTCCCAGGCACTTGAGTAGTAACCCTTCCAACGTCCTGTAGAACATGTCGTCTCCTATGAGGACATACTTCATGGCTTTGTATCTTACCCGCTTAGGTGCCCCCCGAGCCGAATCTTTTAAGTAATTGAAGATTTCGGCTCTCCAATCATTTTGTTCCAGGAAATGGACCTGAACTTCTGACCCTTCAGGTGTATCTATGTAGCCTGACGCCATCTGCGCGAGATTGTTGGCCTCGATATTCTGGGATCTTGGAACCCAATTAAAGTTGATGTACCGAAATTGTGTCATTAACTCACGGCATTCCATCCAATATGGGAAAAGCGATTCACTCTCGCACTTATATTCATCCGTGAGCTGGTTGATTACCAACTTGGAGTCTCCAAAAAGTTCTACTGCTTCTGCTCCAGCTTCTAGTAGCAACTCCATCCCCTTACGTACCGCCTCATACTCCGCCACGTTGTTGGTGCAAGGGGTAGACAATCTGATGGAGAAGGAGTATTCCGCCCCCCTAGGCGATACGAGCAGAATGCCGATGCCACAACCATCGTCGCAAGCCGATCCATCGAAGAACATAGCCCATGCACGTATGGATAGTGCTGCTATATTGGTACTGATTCGCTCAGCTATGAGATCGGCCAATGCTTGTCCTTTGACTGCTTTCGCAGGCTGATACCGAAGGTCGAACTCCGACAACGCAAGCATCCATTTACCCAATCGGCCTTTCAACACGGGGGCCGACAGCATGTGCTTGACAACGTCTGACTTGCATATGACGAAGATCTCTGCCGTCAAAAGGATGTGGTGCAGCTTGGTGCAGGTAAAGAATAGACAGAGGCACAGTTTCTCGACCTCAGGGTACCTTGTCTCCGCGTCCAACATCCTTCTGCTGAGGTAGAAAACGACCTTTTCAACGCCCTCGTAGAGTTGCACCACCACCGAGGCGATGGATGTGTCAGCTACTGACAAGTAAATGTAGAACGGCCTGTCTTGCTGGGGCGGCACTAGCACGGGTGGTGTCGTCAGATACCGTTTAATGTCATCGAACGCCTGCTGCTGTTCTGCCCCCCAGTGAAATTCGTCATCGGATTTAGTCTTCACCAAACCCATGAACGGCTCGATCCGTCCTGACAGGTTAGAGATGAATCGGCGAACGAAGTTGATCTTGCCGATAAGACGCTGGAGTTCCTTCTTCGTGGTGGGCGGCTGCATGGTACGCACTGCCTCCTGACTCTTCAGGCCGATCTCAATTCCTCGCTCATGAACCAAAAATCCTAGGAACTGACCGGCCGTCACACCAAAGGCACACTTCTTTGGGTTCATTCTCAGCCCGAACTTTCGAGTTCGGTCTAGTACGTGTCGCAAATCTTCCAAGTGGCCCTCGACGGAGACAGACTTGACTACCACATCATCGATGTAAATTTCCACCAACTTGCCGATCAGATCGTGGAATATATAATTCATGGCTCTTTGATACGTCGCGCCAGCGTTCTTTAACCCAAAGGTCATGACCACATATTCAAACAAGCCCACTGCCCCTGGTACTCTGAATGCGGTCTTGTGTATATCTTCTGGGGCCATGAAGATCTGGTTATAGCCGGCGTTTCCATCCATGAAGCTTAAAACCTTGTGGCCAGCAGCTGCATTGATCAAAGTTTCTGCCACAGGCATCGGATATTCATCTTTTGGAGTGGCTCTGTTAAGATCTCGGAAATCGATAGCCACACGCCACCGGCCGTCCTTCTTTTCTACCGGAACGATACTGGATATCCATTCCGCATACCTGCATGGTCTGATGAATCCGGCGGCCAACATCTTCTCGATCTCTTTCTTGACCTCCTCTAGGATTTCGGCCTTCATCTGTCGTGCTCGTTGCTGGAAGGGCCGAAATCCTTTCTTCAGGGGGAGCCGATGTTCGATGATGCTCCTGTCTAGCCCAGGCATCTCCGTGTAGTCCCATGCAAAGCAATCTGGGTATTCTTTCAATAGAGCAATCATCTGACTCCTGAGCTGTGGGTCTAACTTTCTGCTGATAAAAGTTGGCCGAGGCTTATCCCCGGGGCCGATGTCGACTTCCTCTAGCTCGTCAGCCGAGGTGAACCCGTACCCTAGCTTTCCGTCACCTGTGAGGTCGACGCCGAATACTGGGAGAGCTGGTGGTGCGTGTAATACGGTCCGATCGCTGGGATCGGCTTCTATCTTGATCATCACTAGGATCTTGTGGCAGTGTCGGGGCCGATCGCGTGGACCGTCTCCTTCTTCATCCTTGCTATGAGAGCAGCCGCCCTCATCACTACCCTCACCAGGGCGGTACCCCAGCTCCACCACGTTGGTGCTGATGCCATGGGAGCGGGTGTCGTGGAAGGAGTCGATGAGGTCGGCTTCGAGGAGGACCTTGACCTCGTCATTCAGATCCTCGTAAGTGACCGGAGTTTCCGCCATCTCAGATGTAGATGGCGATGTGGTTGAGGTTGAGGATGGTCCCACCGGGCGTGCCAGAATGTGTTGACGTCAGAAACCCACCGGCGGGCAGCGACTGGTCAACACCGTAGAGCCGGAACAACTAGGGCTGCGGCTGGCCCTGGCCCCTCGAGCGGCGGCCCGCAAAGCCTCCTGGTCGCGCGCCGAAGCAAATTGCAGGGCGTGCCACCTGACCTATACCTGGTCAGGAAGGTGTGGATGATGCCTCGCTTAGTTTCCTGCAGGGCACACACGTACACGTTAAATACGAGCCTCGATCGGCTCTCAGGTTATCCCGTGAATCGGCTCATGGAGCCGATCCACCCATGATTCGTCCAAGGTGGCCGAATATATGGTGGTCCTGCTTGATCAAGATAAAGCATATGAGATCCACGACGATTTGGGGTTTTCACCGCATAATCGGATCATCCTACTCACGATTGGGCCTCGCGCTCGCGCACGGTGATCGTAAGCCAATCCTAGACAAGGCCTAAAAACCAACACGAGGTTGATCCTCGGAACATCCTGTCTAGGGCCAGCAAACTACACCCGCTGGATCCTCCAACCCTTTGTAAGGCCTAACTATTGCAGATGTTAAACTAATCCTTGATGAATCAAGGAGCAACCGTAACGGATCAGATCTACTAAATAACGATCAAGCGGGGTGCCGCCCCTGCACCCATGATGAGGCACAAGGACGGCTAGATGCGCAAGGGTTGCACTACGACAGCATATGATACTAAGAACAATGCTAACCCTAACACATCTATGATAACTACGTTGCTCGCCATCAAAAAGGCTTCAGCACGAGCAACGCATGAACAACGTAGGCAGGCTCGTGCTGCCTAGATCGCAAGATGCGATCTAGGCAGCATGGTGCTTACCGGAGAAACCCTCGAGACGAAGGGGTTGGCGATGCGCCGAGATTGGTTTGTGTTGAACGTTGGTTGTTGTTTATTCCATAAACCCTAGATACATATTTATAGTCCAGGGGACTTTCTAATGTGGGCGTGCACCAAACCGTGCACGAGATAAACTCTAACTTCTACGTAGCTTATCCTAATATGTTACAGATACACGGGCCATTTAGCCCACACTTGGTATACAAGGCCGATTCTCCTATTCTTTCCACATATATATCTTCAAGCCCATCTTGATCGCGGCCCACCTCTGGCTTGGTCAAATTCTGGTGATAACAGCCGCCAGACGCAAAAAAAGGGATGCAACACGAGGACTTCCCAGGAGGTCACCCATCCTAGTACTACTCTCGCCCAAGCACGCTTAACTTCGGAGTTCTAATGGGATCCGGTGCTTTAGTGCTGGTATGATCGCATCCGACATGTTATGCACTCATTTTCCTTTATGCTTGCCCCTCCCGCACCTTGTCTGCTCTATTTTGTACCATGCCCATCCCGCTTTTCCATCCCCACCACCGTTTCTCATCAGAAATAGCCGAGCACGAGTGCCCATAAAAAAATATCGTCGTAACTTCACTATGAATGTCGCCGCCAGACGCAAAAAAAAGGGATGCAACACGAGGACTTCCCAGGAGGTCACCCATCCTAGTACTACTCTCGCCCAAGCACGCTTAACTTCGGAGTTCTGATGGGATCCGGTGCTTTAGTGCTGGTATGATCGCATCCGACATGTTATGCACTCATTTTCCTTTATGCTTGCCCCTCCCGCACCTTGTCTGCTCTATTTTGTACCATGCCCATCCCGCTTTTCCATCCCCACCACCGTTTCCCATCAGAAATAGCCGAGCACGAGTGCCCATAAAAAAATATCGTCGTAACTTCACTATGAATGTTGCCGCCAGACGCAAAAAAAAGGGATGCAACACGAGGACTTCCCAGGAGGTCACCCATCCTAGTACTACTCTCGCCCAAGCACGCTTAACTTCGGAGTTCTGATGGGATCCGGTGCTTTAGTGCTGGTATGATCGCATCCGACATGTTATGCACTCATTTTCCTTTATGCTTGCCCCTCCCGCACCTTGTTTGCTCTATTTTGTACCATGCCCATCCCGCTTTTCCATCCCCACCACCGTTTCCCATCAGAAATAGCCGAGCACGAGTGCCCATAAAAAAATATCGTCGTAACTTCACTATGAATGTCGCCGCCAGACGCAAAAAAAGGGATGCAACACGAGGACTTCCCAGGAGGTCAACTTCGGAGTTCTGATGGGATCCGGTGCTTTAGTGCTGGTATGATCGCATCCGACATGTTATGCACTCATTTTCCTTTATGCTTGCCCCTCCCGCACCTTGTCTGCTCTATTTTGTACCATGCCCATCCCGCTTTTCCATCCCCACCACCGTTTCCCATCAGAAATAGCCGAGCACGAGTGCCCATAAAAAAATATCGTCGTAACTTCACTATGAATGTCGCCGCCAGACGCAAAAAAAAAGGGATGCAACACGAGGACTTCCCAGGAGGTCACCCATCCTAGTACTACTCTCGCCCAAGCACGCTTAACTTCGGAGTTCTGATGGGATCCGGTGCTTTAGTGCTGGTATGATCGCATCCGACATGTTATGCACTCATTTTCCTTTATGCTTGCCCCTCCCGCACCTTGTCTGCTCTATTTTGTACCATGCCCATCCCGCTTTTCCATCCCCACCACCGTTTCCCATCAGAAATAGCCGAGCACGAGTGCCCATAAAAAAATATCGTCGTAACTTCACTATGAATGTCGCCGCCAGACGCAAAAAAAAAGGGATGCAACACGAGGACTTCCCAGGAGGTCACCCATCCTAGTACTACTCTCGCCCAAGCACGCTTAACTTCGGAGTTCTGATGGGATCCGGTGCTTTAGTGCTGGTATGATCGCATCCGACATGTTATGCACTCATTTTCCTTTATGCTTGCCCCTCCCGCACCTTGTCTGCTCTATTTTGTACCATGCCCATCCCGCTTTTCCATCCCCACCACCGTTTCCCATCAGAAATAGCCGAGCACGAGTGCCCATAAAAAAATATCGTCGTAACTTCACTATGAATGTCGCCGCCAGACGCAAAAAAAAGGGATGCAACACGAGGACTTCCCAGGAGGTCACCCATCCTAGTACTACTCTCGCCCAAGCACGCTTAACTTCGGAGTTCTGATGGGATCCGGTGCTTTAGTGCTGGTATGATCGCATCCGACATGTTATGCACTCATTTTCCTTTATGCTTGCCCCTCCCGCACCTTGTCTGCTCTATTTTGTACCATGCCCATCCCGCTTTTCCATCCCCACCACCGTTTCCCATCAGAAATAGCCGAGCACGAGTGCCCATAAAAAAATATCGTCGTAACTTCACTATGAATGTCGCCGCCAGACGCAAAAAAAGGGATGCAACACGAGGACTTCCCAGGAGGTCACCCATCCTAGTACTACTCTCGCCCAAGCACGCTTAACTTCGGAGTTCTGGGATCCGGTGCTTTAGTGCTGGTATGATCGCATCCGACATGTTATGCACTCATTTTCCTTTATGCTTGCCCCTCCCGCACCTTGTCTGCTCTATTTTGTACCATGCCCATCCCGCTTTTCCATCCCCACCACCGTTTCCCATCAGAAATAGCCGAGCACGAGTGCCCATAAAAAAATATCGTCGTAACTTCACTATGAATGTCGCCGCCAGACGCAAAAAAAAGGGATGCAACACGAGGACTTCCCAGGAGGTCACCCATCCTAGTACTACTCTCGCCCAAGCACGCTTAACTTCGGAGTTCTGATGGGATCCGGTGCTTTAGTGCTGGTATGATCGCATCCGACATGTTATGCACTCATTTTCCTTTATGCTTGCCCCTCCCGCACCTTGTCTGCTCTATTTTGTACCATGCCCATCCCGCTTTTCCATCCCCACCACCGTTTCCCATCAGAAATAGCCGAGCACGAGTGCCCATAAAAAAATATCGTCGTAACTTCACTATGAATGTCGCCGCCAGACGCAAAAAAAAGGGATGCAACACGAGGACTTCCCAGGAGGTCACCCATCCTAGTACTACTCTCGCCCAAGCACGCTTAACTTCGGAGTTCTGATGGGATCCGGTGCTTTAGTGCTGGTATGATCGCATCCGACATGTTATGCACTCATTTTCCTTTATGCTTGCCCCTCCCGCACCTTGTCTGCTCTATTTTGTACCATGCCCATCCCGCTTTTCCATCCCCACCACCGTTTCCCATCAGAAATAGCCGAGCACGAGTGCCCATAAAAAAATATCGTCGTAACTTCACTATGAATGTCGCCGCCAGACGCAAAAAAAAGGGATGCAACACACTTCCCAGGAGGTCACCCATCCTAGTACTACTCTCGCCCAAGCACGCTTAACTTCGGAGTTCTGATGGGATCCGGTGCTTTAGTGCTGGTATGATCGCATCCGACATGTTATGCACTCATTTTCCTTTATGCTTGCCCCTCCCGCACCTTGTCTGCTCTATTTTGTACCATGCCCATCCCGCTTTTCCATCCCCACCACCGTTTCCCATCAGAAATAGCCGAGCACGAGTGCCCATAAAAAAATATCGTCGTAACTTCACTATGAATGTCGCCGCCAGACGCAAAAAAAGGGATGCAACACGAGGACTTCCCAGGAGGTCACCCATCCTAGTACTACTCTCGCCCAAGCACGCTTAACTTCGGAGTTCTGATGGGATCCGGTGCTTTAGTGCTGGTATGATCGCATCCGACATGTTATGCACTCATTTTCCTTTATGCTTGCCCCTCCCGCACCTTGTCTGCTCTATTTTGTACCATGCCCATCCCGCTTTTCCATCCCCACCACCGTTTCCCATCAGAAATAGCCGAGCACGAGTGCCCATAAAAAAATATCGTCGTAACTTCACTATGAATGTCGCCGCCAGACGCAAAAAAAAGGGATGCAACACGAGGACTTCCCAGGAGGTCACCCATCCTAGTACTACTCTCGCCCAAGCACGCTTAACTTCGGAGTTCTGATGGGATCCGGTGCTTTAGTGCTGGTATGATCGCATCCGACATGTTATGCACTCATTTTCCTTTATGCTTGCCCCTCCCGCACCTTGTCTGCTCTATTTTGTACCATGCCCATCCCGCTTTTCCATCCCCACCACCGTTTCCCATCAGAAATAGCCGAGCACGAGTGCCCATAAAAAAATATCGTCGTAACTTCACTATGAATGTCGCCGCCAGACGCAAAAAAAAGGGATGCAACACGAGGACTTCCCAGGAGGTCACCCATCCTAGTACTACTCTCGCCCAAGCACGCTTAACTTCGGAGTTCTGATGGGATCCGGTGCTTTAGTGCTGGTATGATCGCATCCGACATGTTATGCACTCATTTTCCTTTATGCTTGCCCCTCCCGCACCTTGTCTGCTCTATTTTGTACCATGCCCATCCCGCTTTTCCATCCCCACCACCGTTTCCCATCAGAAATAGCCGAGCACGAGTGCCCATAAAAAAATATCGTCGTAACTTCACTATGAATGTCGCCGCCAGACGCAAAAAAAGGGATGCAACACGAGGACTTCCCAGGAGGTCACCCATCCTAGTACTACTCTCGCCCAAGCACGCTTAACTTCGGAGTTCTGGGATCCGGTGCTTTAGTGCTGGTATGATCGCATCCGACATGTTATGCACTCATTTTCCTTTATGCTTGCCCCTCCCGCACCTTGTCTGCTCTATTTTGTACCATGCCCATCCCGCTTTTCCATCCCCACCACCGTTTCCCATCAGAAATAGCCGAGCACGAGTGCCCATAAAAAAATATCGTCGTAACTTCACTATGAATGTCGCCGCCAAAAAAAAAGGGATGCAACACGAGGACTTCCCAGGAGGTCACCCATCCTAGTACTACTCTCGCCCAAGCACGCTTAACTTCGGAGTTCTGATGGGATCCGGTGCTTTAGTGCTGGTATGATCGCATCCGACATGTTATGCACTCATTTTCCTTTATGCTTGCCCCTCCCGCACCTTGTCTGCTCTATTTTGTACCATGCCCATCCCGCTTTTCCATCCCCACCACCGTTTCCCATCAGAAATAGCCGAGCACGAGTGCCCATAAAAAAATATCGTCGTAACTTCACTATGAATGTCGCCGCCAGACGCAAAAAAAAGGGATGCAACACGAGGACTTCCCAGGAGGTCACCCATCCTAGTACTACTCTCGCCCAAGCACGCTTAACTTCGGAGTTCTGATGGGATCCGGTGCTTTAGTGCTGGTATGATCGCATCCGACATGTTATGCACTCATTTTCCTTTATGCTTGCCCCTCCCGCACCTTGTCTGCTCTATTTTGTACCATGCCCATCCCGCTTTTCCATCCCCACCACCGTTTCCCATCAGAAATAGCCGAGCACGAGTGCCCATAAAAAAATATCGTCGTAACTTCACTATGAATGTCGCCGCCAGACGCAAAAAAAAGGGATGCAACACGAGGACTTCCCAGGAGGTCACCCATCCTAGTACTACTCTCGCCCAAGCACGCTTAACTTCGGAGTTCTGATGGGATCCGGTGCTTTAGTGCTGGTATGATCGCATCCGACATGTTATGCACTCATTTTCCTTTATGCTTGCCCCTCCCGCACCTTGTCTGCTCTATTTTGTACCATGCCCATCCCGCTTTTCCATCCCCACCACCGTTTCCCATCAGAAATAGCCGAGCACGAGTGCCCATAAAAAAATATCGTCGTAACTTCACTATGAATGTCGCCGCCAGACGCAAAAAAAAGGGATGCAACACGAGGACTTCCCAGGAGGTCACCCATCCTAGTACTACTCTCGCCCAAGCACGCTTAACTTCGGAGTTCTGATGGGATCCGGTGCTTTAGTGCTGGTATGATCGCATCCGACATGTTATGCACTCATTTTCCTTTATGCTTGCCCCTCCCGCACCTTGTCTGCTCTATTTTGTACCATGCCCATCCCGCTTTTCCATCCCCACCACCGTTTCCCATCAGAAATAGCCGAGCACGAGTGCCCATAAAAAAATATCGTCGTAACTTCACTATGAATGTCGCCGCCAGACGCAAAAAAAGGGATGCAACACGAGGACTTCCCAGGAGGTCACCCATCCTAGTACTACTCTCGCCCAAGCACGCTTAACTTCGGAGTTCTGATGGGATCCGGTGCTTTAGTGCTGGTATGATCGCATCCGACATGTTATGCACTCATTTTCCTTTATGCTTGCCCCTCCCGCACCTTGTCTGCTCTATTTTGTACCATGCCCATCCCGCTTTTCCATCCCCACCACCGTTTCCCATCAGAAATAGCCGAGCACGAGTGCCCATAAAAAAATATCGTCGTAACTTCACTATGAATGTCGCCGCCAGACGCAAAAAAAAGGGATGCAACACGAGGACTTCCCAGGAGGTCACCCATCCTAGTACTACTCTCGCCCAAGCACGCTTAACTTCGGAGTTCTGATGGGATCCGGTGCTTTAGTGCTGGTATGATCGCATCCGACATGTTATGCACTCATTTTCCTTTATGCTTGCCCCTCCCGCACCTTGTCTGCTCTATTTTGTACCATGCCCATCCCGCTTTTCCATCCCCACCACCGTTTCCCATCAGAAATAGCCGAGCACGAGTGCCCATAAAAAAATATCGTCGTAACTTCACTATGAATGTCGCCGCCAGACGCAAAAAAAAGGGATGCAACACGAGGACTTCCCAGGAGGTCACCCATCCTAGTACTACTCTCGCCCAAGCACGCTTAACTTCGGAGTTCTGATGGGATCCGGTGCTTTAGTGCTGGTATGATCGCATCCGACATGTTATGCACTCATTTTCCTTTATGCTTGCCCCTCCCGCACCTTGTCTGCTCTATTTTGTACCATGCCCATCCCGCTTTTCCATCCCCACCACCGTTTCCCATCAGAAATAGCCGAGCACGAGTGCCCATAAAAAAATATCGTCGTAACTTCACTATGAATGTCGCCGCCAGACGCAAAAAAAAAGGGATGCAACACGAGGACTTCCCAGGAGGTCACCCATCCTAGTACTACTCTCGCCCAAGCACGCTTAACTTCGGAGTTCTGATGGGATCCGGTGCTTTAGTGCTGGTATGATCGCATCCGACATGTTATGCACTCATTTTCCTTTATGCTTGCCCCTCCCGCACCTTGTCTGCTCTATTTTGTACCATGCCCATCCCGCTTTTCCATCCCCACCACCGTTTCCCATCAGAAATAGCCGAGCACGAGTGCCCATAAAAAAATATCGTCGTAACTTCACTATGAATGTCGCCGCCAGACGCAAAAAAAAGGGATGCAACACGAGGACTTCCCAGGAGGTCACCCATCCTAGTACTACTCTCGCCCAAGCACGCTTAACTTCGGAGTTCTGATGGGATCCGGTGCTTTAGTGCTGGTATGATCGCATCCGACATGTTATGCACTCATTTTCCTTTATGCTTGCCCCTCCCGCACCTTGTCTGCTCTATTTTGTACCATGCCCATCCCGCTTTTCCATCCCCACCACCGTTTCCCATCAGAAATAGCCGAGCACGAGTGCCCATAAAAAAATATCGTCGTAACTTCACTATGAATGTCGCCGCCAGACGCAAAAAAAAGGGATGCAACACGAGGACTTCCCAGGAGGTCACCCATCCTAGTACTACTCTCGCCCAAGCACGCTTAACTTCGGAGTTCTGATGGGATCCGGTGCTTTAGTGCTGGTATGATCGCATCCGACATGTTATGCACTCATTTTCCTTTATGCTTGCCCCTCCCGCACCTTGTCTGCTCTATTTTGTACCATGCCCATCCCGCTTTTCCATCCCCACCACCGTTTCCCATCAGAAATAGCCGAGCACGAGTGCCCATAAAAAAATATCGTCGTAACTTCACTATGAATGTCGCCGCCAGACGCAAAAAAAGGGATGCAACACGAGGACTTCCCAGGAGGTCACCCATCCTAGTACTACTCTCGCCCAAGCACGCTTAACTTCGGAGTTCTGATGGGATCCGGTGCTTTAGTGCTGGTATGATCGCATCCGACATGTTATGCACTCATTTTCCTTTATGCTTGCCCCTCCCGCACCTTGTCTGCTCTATTTTGTACCATGCCCATCCCGCTTTTCCATCCCCACCACCGTTTCCCATCAGAAATAGCCGAGCACGAGTGCCCATAAAAAAATATCGTCGTAACTTCACTATGAATGTCGCCGCCAGACGCAAAAAAAAGGGATGCAACACGAGGACTTCCCAGGAGGTCACCCATCCTAGTACTACTCTCGCCCAAGCACGCTTAACTTCGGAGTTCTGATGGGATCCGGTGCTTTAGTGCTGGTATGATCGCATCCGACATGTTATGCACTCATTTTCCTTTATGCTTGCCCCTCCCGCACCTTGTCTGCTCTATTTTGTACCATGCCCATCCCGCTTTTCCATCCCCACCACCGTTTCCCATCAGAAATAGCCGAGCACGAGTGCCCATAAAAAAATATCGTCGTAACTTCACTATGAATGTCGCCGCCAGACGCAAAAAAAAGGGATGCAACACGAGGACTTCCCAGGAGGTCACCCATCCTAGTACTACTCTCGCCCAAGCACGCTTAACTTCGGAGTTCTGATGGGATCCGGTGCTTTAGTGCTGGTATGATCGCATCCGACATGTTATGCACTCATTTTCCTTTATGCTTGCCCCTCCCGCACCTTGTCTGCTCTATTTTGTACCATGCCCATCCCGCTTTTCCATCCCCACCACCGTTTCCCATCAGAAATAGCCGAGCACGAGTGCCCATAAAAAAATATCGTCGTAACTTCACTATGAATGTCGCCGCCAGACGCAAAAAAAAGTGATGCAACACGAGGACTTCCCAGGAGGTCACCCATCCTAGTACTACTCTCGCCCAAGCACGCTTAACTTCGGAGTTCTGATGGGATCCGGTGCTTTAGTGCTGGTATGATCGCATCCGACATGTTATGCACTCATTTTCCTTTATGCTTGCCCCTCCCGCACCTTGTCTGCTCTATTTTGTACCATGCCCATCCCGCTTTTCCATCCCCACCACCGTTTCCCATCAGAAATAGCCGAGCACGAGTGCCCATAAAAAAATATCGTCGTAACTTCACTATGAATGTCGCCGCCAGACGCAAAAAAAAAGGGATGCAACACGAGGACTTCCCAGGAGGTCACCCATCCTAGTACTACTCTCGCCCAAGCACGCTTAACTTCGGAGTTCTGATGGGATCCGGTGCTTTAGTGCTGGTATGATCGCATCCGACATGTTATGCACTCATTTTCCTTTATGCTTGCCCCTCCCGCACCTTGTCTGCTCTATTTTGTACCATGCCCATCCCGCTTTTCCATCCCCACCACCGTTTCCCATCAGAAATAGCCGAGCACGAGTGCCCATAAAAAAATATCGTCGTAACTTCACTATGAATGTCGCCGCCGACGCAAAAAAAGGGATGCAACACGAGGACTTCCCAGGAGGTCACCCATCCTAGTACTACTCTCGCCCAAGCACGCTTAACTTCGGAGTTCTGATGGGATCCGGTGCTTTAGTGCTGGTATGATCGCATCCGACATGTTATGCACTCATTTTCCTTTATGCTTGCCCCTCCCGCACCTTGTCTGCTCTATTTTGTACCATGCCCATCCCGCTTTTCCATCCCCACCACCGTTTCCCATCAGAAATAGCCGAGCACGAGTGCCCATAAAAAAATATCGTCGTAACTTCACTATGAATGTCGCCGCCGACGCAAAAAAAGGGATGCAACACGAGGACTTCCCAGGAGGTCACCCATCCTAGTACTACTCTCGCCCAAGCACGCTTAACTTCGGAGTTCTGATGGGATCCGGTGCTTTAGTGCTGGTATGATCGCATCCGACATGTTATGCACTCATTTTCCTTTATGCTTGCCCTCCCGCACCTTGTCTGCTCTATTTTGTACCATGCCCATCCCGCTTTTCCATCCCCACCACCGTTTCCCATCAGAAATAGCCGAGCACGAGTGCCCATAAAAAAATATCGTCGTAACTTCACTATGAATGTCGCCGCCAGACGCAAAAAAAAGGGATGCAACACGAGGACTTCCCAGGAGGTCACCCATCCTAGTACTACTCTCGCCCAAGCACGCTTAACTTCGGAGTTCTGATGGGATCCGGTGCTTTAGTGCTGGTATGATCGCATCCGACATGTTATGCACTCATTTTCCTTTATGCTTGCCCCTCCCGCACCTTGTCTGCTCTATTTTGTACCATGCCCATCCCGCTTTTCCATCCCCACCACCGTTTCCCATCAGAAATAGCCGAGCACGAGTGCCCATAAAAAAATATCGTCGTAACTTCACTATGAATGTCGCCGCCAGATGCAAAAAAAAGGGATGCAACACGAGGACTTCCCAGGAGGTCACCCATCCTAGTACTACTCTCGCCCAAGCACGCTTAACTTCGGAGTTCTGATGGGATCCGGTGCTTTAGTGCTGGTATGATCGCATCCGACATGTCATGCACTCATTTTCCTTTATGCTTGCCCCTCCCGCACCTTGTCTGCTCTATTTTGTACCATGCCCATCCCGCTTTTCCATCCCCACCACCGTTTCCCATCAGAAATAGCCGAGCACGAGTGCCCATAAAAAAATATCGTCGTAACTTCACTATGAATGTCGCCGCCAGACGCAAAAAAAAGGGATGCAACACGAGGACTTCCCAGGAGGTCACCCATCCTAGTACTACTCTCGCCCAAGCACGCTTAACTTCGGAGTTCTGATGGGATCCGGTGCTTTAGTGCTGGTATGATCGCATCCGACATGTTATGCACTCATTTTCCTTTATGCTTGCCCCTCCCGCACCTTGTCTGCTCTATTTTGTACCATGCCCATCCCGCTTTTCCATCCCCACCACCGTTTCCCATCAGAAATAGCCGAGCACGAGTGCCCATAAAAAAATATCGTCGTAACTTCACTATGAATGTCGCCGCCAGCAAAAAAAAGGGATGCAACACGAGGACTTCCCAGGAGGTCACCCATCCTAGTACTACTCTCGCCCAAGCACGCTTAACTTCGGAGTTCTGATGGGATCCGGTGCTTTAGTGCTGGTATGATCGCATCCGACATGTTATGCACTCATTTTCCTTTATGCTTGCCCCTCCCGCACCTTGTCTGCTCTATTTTGTACCATGCCCATCCCGCTTTTCCATCCCCACCACCGTTTCCCATCAGAAATAGCCGAGCACGAGTGCCCATAAAAAAATATCGTCGTAACTTCACTATGAATGTCGCCGCCAGACGCAAAAAAAAGGGATGCAACACGAGGACTTCCCAGGAGGTCACCCATCCTAGTACTACTCTCGCCCAAGCACGCTTAACTTCGGAGTTCTGATGGGATCCGGTGCTTTAGTGCTGGTATGATCGCATCCGACATGTTATGCACTCATTTTCCTTTATGCTTGCCCCTCCCGCACCTTGTCTGCTCTATTTTGTACCATGCCCATCCCGCTTTTCCATCCCCACCACCGTTTCCCATCAGAAATAGCCGAGCACGAGTGCCCAAAAAAATATCATCGTAACTTCACTATGAATGTCGCCGCCAGACGCAAAAAAAGGGATGCAACACGAGGACTTCCCAGGAGGTCACCCATCCTAGTACTACTCTCGCCCAAGCACGCTTAACTTCGGAGTTCTGATGGGATCCGGTGCTTTAGTGCTGGTATGATCGCATCCGACATGTTACGCACTCATTTTCCTTTATGCTTGCCCCTCCCGCACCTTGTCTGCTCTATTTTGTACCATGCCCATCCCGCTTTTCCATCCCCACCACCGTTTCCCATCAGAAATAGCCGAGCACGAGTGCCCATAAAAAATATCGTCGTAACTTCACTATGAATGTCGCCGCCAGACGCAAAAAAAAGGGATGCAACACGAGGACTTCCCAGGAGGTCACCCATCCTAGTACTACTCTCGCCCAAGCACGCTTAACTTCGGAGTTCTGATGGGATCCGGTGCTTTAGTGCTGGTATGATCGCATCCGACATGTTACGCACTCATTTTCCTTTATGCTTGCCCCTCCCGCACCTTGTCTGCTCTATTTTGTACAATGCCCATCCCGCTTTTCCATCCCCACCACCGTTTCCCATCAGAAATAGCCGAGCACGAGTGCCCATAAAAAAATATCGTCGTAACTTCACTATGAATGTCGCCGCCAGACGCAAAAAAAAGGGATGCAACACGAGGACTTCCCAGGAGGTCACCCATCCTAGTACTACTCTCGCCCAAGCACGCTTAACTTCGGAGTTCTGATGGGATCCGGTGCTTTAGTGCTGGTATGATCGCATCCGACATGTTATGCACTCATTTTCCTTTATGCTTGCCCCTCCCGCACCTTGTCTGCTCTATTTTGTACCATGCCCATCCCGCTTTTCCATCCCCACCACCGTTTCCCATCAGAAATAGCCGAGCACGAGTGCCCATAAAAAAATATCGTCGTAACTTCACTATGAATGTCGCCGCCAGACGCAAAAAAAGGGATGCAACACGAGGACTTCCCAGGAGGTCACCCATCCTAGTACTACTAGTTGAATGCCCGTGCGTTGCTACGGTCCAGCAAAATTAGACCTCATACATTGATCAAAAGCATTTTTAGTTAGATTTTATTCATTTGCAACTATTATTTTCTGGCATCTACTTGCTCGTGTTGACTATCATCTCGCACTCCTCAAATTTCTTTCATCTTTACATATTTAAAATAATGCGCGTGGAACTTGCATACCCATGCTTGTGTAGTTTGTGCTAATGGCGACCTCAATTTACATCCCTGATATTTTAGTATGCGAGTCAAATATAGGCACTTTGCTTGTGAATATATATACAGGGTCGCCTTGTTCTTATATAGATTGCAATACCCTTTTAACTAATATTTTTCCGGTCAAGAAATACAAAACACAAGAAAATCAATATATGAAACGAACAAAATGAAACTATTGGACTAAACCAGTAGTTTCCATTTCGAACTTTGACATTATACATGCTAGGAGATTACAAAAAGTACTTAATTTTCTGAACAAGCCAAATAACAAACTTATCTGCAGCTATTACACGAGTGGATATATATATGTCCACTATGGCACCCCACAGGGATAGGCAAAACAATGCTTCAAGTTAATGAGGATTATGAACCTTATCAATCAGTGACCATATAGTACCCACAATAAATATATTAAAACTACTGTTATTGTTGACGCAAAAACTGAAATATCACCAACTTTCTAACTGGAGACCTCATAAGAATCATGACCTTTCTAGAGCATCTCACTTCATGCTGAGGGGGGTGACCTTGGAACAATTTTTTATCATGAATGCAATTGATACTGGGATGGCTAGATCAGCTGCCATAACAAGATCCCCTTCATGGTAACCATTTTTGTAATCTACATCAATAACAAAATGGAGAAGAATGAAGAGTTAACTTTGTAGTTAAAGTTGACCACATTTAAAATACTGAGGCAGTCATTAATCGGAAATTCTACTCTGCAATTTTGTGAAAGCAAATAAAATCATGGAAGTGCGAGCAAATGGAATTTGTTCATCATTTCATTTTGAGTGACACAAATAAAGTGGCTCCCTAGACATGTGAAAGAAATGCTAGTCCTTTTTTACAACCCTAAAAGAAACCCAAAAAGAATATTCCAAGTAAAGTTTAGAGTCTTCTTTCTATGAATGTGTTCTGCTACTGATTTCTTTTCAGAATAGGCATTATGATTCACCTTATCAACCTACAAAATAAGTGAATAACGGAGGCTGGGTGTCAATAAAGTTATGCACATCTTTGAAATATAGTTGTGCATATTGTTACATGCATGATCAGAAACATTTTTGTCCAGAAAATGATTTATTTATGTTCTCTTATCTTTCCTTTGCGGAATGAATTTATAGCACCTTCAGCCGATTAGAAACCTTTTATAGTCAGCATCGATGATAAAAGTCTTATGTTTCCGAAGTGATTTCAACACCAACAGTTCAAAGGAATTGGAAGATCCGTTTAGTCCTTCCAATAGAGAACCATTCGTGTTCTCCTTCAAAAGGATAATTCCCCATCATCACCGGTTGCATAGCATTTTAATCTTAAGCAGCCATTTCTGTTAACTACAAACCCTATATTGCTAACACTAACATAGCCTTGCTGAGACCTGAAAAATATAATTTTGACGAGCTTACCAATAAGGGAGATAATTTATGAAACTCTACGCCCTCGGAAAAAAAATCAGTGAAATTATTCTCCAAGAGATAAAAAGGAAAGGGAAGAACCATACCTTGCATCAACAGTAGTATGGGATGACAAATGTGAGCTGAGAAGAATACACTCAGTTTGGTGATCCCGATTAACCGGTTCTCGGAAATAAACTCCAAAATGTGGGTATAAAAATCCATCGCAAAAAATATGAACCTATCCATAGCTATTTTTGTGGATAACAGAAAAATAATCATGCAAGGTGTAGCCTGCCAAACGGTACACATATTTGTGAGCTGCAAGACAGCAATCGCGTCCATCACACAGTTAGTTGATGCCTAGATAGCCTTGCTGAAAATAGGAAAAATATACTAACCGATACCTAAAATGGAGCATGGGGAGGAAGTTAGCAGAGATGATGCTTCAATTCTTACATTGATCCGGGACTCCCAGCGCGCTCTTCGTTGCTGTCATCGCAGTAGCAAGGGACTTCGCTTCTTATAGCGGTGGCAGAGGCTTGTGACCTCACTTGATAGGAACGCCACCTATGCATTGCATCCTCAACCCAGAGATGCTCCAGGAGAACCAGGACCATTTGCGGGCGTCCGTCTGAAGAAAGACACACGTTGGCCTCTTCCTTAGTGACCACCTGGAGCTAACTAACTAATGATGATTGAACTTGATCTTACCTGATAGGAATAAACCTAAATTAACAATTAAACAACCATAAGCCCCATTTGTAAGACGTAGTGTGCATATCCTAAGGGAAGTTACCATCGCAACAACATCGTACGACTACTCCAAATGATTCAACCCCTCACAATCACTTCTTGAACATCCCTAACTGCAACCCTTCGGCAAAAATAATTGTAGACCTAAACCAATGCTAAAAAAAGGCAAATCAGACAACCACCAAATCAAGGAACATGGTTTAATGATATTGGAATCACCAGTTTGATCTTCCCTGTCACCACTTTGGCTGCTCGAGTTAGCCGACGAGCTCACAGTTTCTTGCGGCAGCACTTCGATAGTTTGGCACAACATGTACATGAATGAACAAAATAGTATGAGCAACATATTTGTAAACGTGAAAACGAATGAGCAAAGATGAGTAGTCTGGAATCACTGCATTATTATTTCATTTAAAAAGGTAGTTTGGCAAGCCAGTTGTACCCATAGAAAGAAAAGGTAATCTTATAGATTTGGAATTGCATCGTGAATAACATAGAGAATGAAATGCAGGAAGCATGATGTCAGCGTTTAAATACAATGCTCCTGACAATGAAACCTAGAAATACAAAAAGGTCAAAGCATGGCTCTATCACCGCAAACTGTTTAGGACTGAAACAGAAGTATGATACATAAGAAGCATGACTATTTTGAAGTAACAAATTCATGCTAACTCAAAATAACTCATATCTTGCCGCAACATGTCGGTGCAAATTTTAAGAAACATGGGACAAGTGTACAAAATAATATGCCTAGATTCAACATAAACTACAATATAAGGTGAGCACAAAGTGATATCAATAGGAAGCATGGATATTCAGAATCATTATATTCATGCAATGAGGCATGGCATATAAAAGGTGGAAGCACAAATAAATATGGTTTTAAATAGTTAAAATAAGATTTTAAAAAACATGGAAGCATAGTTGAGATTATGCATACTCGACTCAGTGACAAAGCACAAGTAAATTTCATATGAAGAGTGCTTATTTCAGCTCACTAAGAATATGAAAACATGGCCATGTCAGTGAAACCATAGTAGCAAGGGGGGGGGGACGACAAACACTTGAACATAGGCATCAATGTGTAGACAAATATTTTCGAGGAAGAGCATTGACGAGATCAGAGCAATGGCTGCGAGCAGAGAGGACGGCATCAGAAAATTAGTGGCAGGGCATTGTATGTAGCACATGATTTTGATGTTGAATAGCAACGGAAAACATTACCTATTATAAGCATCGAAGCATACAGACCAAAACTACCTAAACTGATCAGTGTCTTTATGAGATCATGCCGAAGCTTCACTAAAACAAGATATCATCACAGATCAATTTGGATAAAATACAACGACATCAATTTTGTACTTCAACAATAGATGACTAATTTTGTACTGAAATTGCCATCGAGATTGAAAAGAGATATATGTACCTTGGGGATCTTAGGAGGCGTGGCCGTGCTTGGCAGAGTCGTTCGCACCTGCTGCCGTTGCTGCGGAAAAGGCTGGGATGTGAGCTTCCACAACCGCCTCCCATGTTGATCTCCGCCCCTGCTAATTAGAAGAAGCTGTTGACGTCAGAAACCCACCGGCGGGCAGTGACTGGTCAACACCGTAGAGCCGGGAACAACTAGGGCTGCGGCTGGCCCCAGTCCCTCGAGCGACGGCCCGCAAAGCCTCTGGTCGCGCGCCGATGCAAATTGCAGGCGTGCCACTGACCTATACCTGGTCGAAGGTGTGGATGATGCCTCGCTTAGTTTCCTGCAGGGCACACACGTACACGTTAAATAAGAGCCTCGATCGGCTCTCAGGTTGCCCCGTGAATCGGCTCATGGAGCCGATCCACCCATGATTCGTCCAAGGTGGCCGAATATATGGTGGTCCTGCTTGATCAAGATAAAGCGTATGAGATCCACGACGATCTGGGGTTTTCACCGCATAATCGGATCATCCTACTCACGATTGGGCCTCGCGCTCACGCACGGTGATCGTAAGCCAGCCCTAGACAAGGCCTAAAAACCAACACTAGGTTGATCCTCGGAACGTCCTGTCTAGGGGCAGCAAACTACACCCTACATGCCGCTGGATCCTCCAACCCTTTGTAAGGCCTAACTATTGCAGATATTAAACTAATCCTTGATGAATCAAGGAGCAATCGTAACGGATCAGATCTACTAAATCACGATCAAGCGGGGTGCCCCCTGCACCCATGATGAGGTACAGGGACGGCTAGATGCGCAAGGGTTGCACTACGACAGCATATGATACTAGGAACAATGCTAACCCTAACACATCTATGATAACTACGTTGCTCGCCATCAAAAAGGCTTCAGCACGAGCAACGCATGAACAACTAGGCAGGCTCGTGCTGCCTAGATCGCGAGATGCGATCTAGGCAGCATGGTGCTTACCGGAGGAACCCTCGAGACGAAGGAGTTGGCGATGCGCCGAGATTGGTTTGTGTTGAACGTTGGTTGTTGTTTATTCCATAAACCCTAGGTACATATTTATAGTCCAAGGGACTTTCTAATGTAGGCGTGCACCAAACCGTGCACGGATAAAACTCTAACTTCCAAACTAAAATGCGATCTAATATGTTACAGATACACGGGCGGTTTAGCCCAACTTGGTAAACAAGGCCGATTCACGTATTTCTTCCACGTACAATCTTCACGTCCATCTTGATCGCGGCCCACCTCTGACTTGGTCAAATTCTGGTGATAACACATGCCCCCTGGTTTTGGAAATGATATTTCCAAAATCATTACGCCTTTCCTTCGTCGGGTCATGTCATGGCAGAGCAGAACCGTCGCAGAGTTCTTCATCATGATAACTTGCCTCCTCAACTTCTCTGCACGATTTGACAGTTTTGGCACCACCTCCTCGGAAACTGCTGTGGCATTGAATTTCTACCATGTCCTCTTTTATTTAACCGCCCCAAACAGTTCTCCTCTGCATCTCCTTCGCATTAGCACCCAAAAACCCTCCTGCGCCACCATGTCCTCTTCCTCCTCTGCCTCATCGGATCTTTCCACCCAGTCCTCTTCGTCTCGCGAGCCGACGCCGGAGCACAACCCGGCGGAGGTCCATGCGGCCAACATCCGCCGCGCAATTGCGGCCGGGGAGGAGTCAGACCATGACTTCTCCATCTGGTCAGAGGACGACAAGTCCCTGACTGATGGGGAGAGCGATCTCCGCTTCCTCGCCGACAAGGAAGCGGTGGAAGAAAGCGAGGATGATCGCTTCCCCTGGGATGGGGCCACCTCCGAGGAGGTGAAGAGGAGGATGACGACGACGACAGCTCCCCCGACGAGCCGCCGGCCAAGCGCCATTGCCCCTGGCCGGGGAATCTGAGTGACTTCGACAACGACGACGACGACGACGACGAGGAAGATGAGGACAATGAAGGTCCCGCCGGCGGCCGCTGGAGCAGCGACGACGAGCCGGCCGGGAGCAGCGCCGACAGCGGCGATGACGGCGACGACGAGGGCAGCAACGGCCCGTAGATAGGGCCCCTAGCATAGGATCCGTAGAAGTAGGCGGGGCAATGTATCCCCTTTTGAGGGCAATCAGCTCTACTATGTAAGAAATCTCTCTTATTAATGAAGAACTTTTCCCCAATTTGATTTGCCGATTTCTTCTTCCACTGACCTTGCCGATTTGTCCCCTTTGCCAATGCGTAATGAGCCGATAGCATCGCATCGGCCCTTTGAAACTCGCTCTTCCCTTCTTCAACTGATGACTTTCTGAATCTGGCAGAAAATGCAGGATCTTCAGGAAAACCTTTAAACTTTTCCAACCAAACCCAATAATCCTCTTCAATACTCATCATTTGTGAAGGAGGTCGTAATGAAGGATCAGCCGATGGCAACCCAATCGGTTCTTTAAACAGAGCAAAACAAAATATCCACCAGGCCTGCTGCCCCCCGAGTCTTTGCCAAGGCAAAAACAGAAACGAGGACGCGTAACTTAGCTGAATTAGCCTGGGCTTGATCATGCAGAGCCAACCGATTTGTACATAAATCGGCTTCCCAAAGCAGAGAGCTTTCAAGGCGAGCTGCCCCCCGAGTTTCTCCAGTCCGCTCTTAGCGCCCTGCTGGTCAGATCGGCTCCTTTCCTCTTGAGTCGATGGCTGCGCATCGGCTACTTCTCAATTCTGAAGTCGATGCCCTTGCATCGGCTGTAAAAATTTTAAAAATTTTAGGCCGATTTGTGTATCGGCCCCCATGCTTAGTATTATCCATCTAGGTGCCCCCCGAGCCGATTCTGTCAAGAGAATTGATGGTATCGGCTCGTCAGGTAGTCCCTGTTGGGTCAAACGTTGATCCCAGGCAGAATGGATGGTGAGGATAATTTTGGCCGATCGCTGGAATCGGCCTCCACGTTGCTTGCTCGGTGAAGGTTTTGTAATATCCCTTCAACAGTTTCGGAGGGCCGATCGCAAGGATCAGCCTCGCCACGTTGCTTATTGACGTAGTCTTGCTACTCGCCCAGGCCGGTAGACAAAACCAGCCCAATCTCTGACTTTAGCACGTTGGTGCGCTTGCTGTCGTCTACCTCGAGTGCGCCGTGTAATCGTGGAGCTCTACACTTCGCCGGACGAACGAGCACCATGTTTGTGCCAGCCGATGTTTCATCATCGGCTTTCCTTTGCTTGGGGCGCCACTCTTTTCTTTGCGGCAGTCCCTCTTCATCCAGGGTCCTCTGGACTTTCGCAGCCAAATCAGGTCGTGCCTTCCTTAGCGTATGCAAGTATAACCTTTCGGCTTCCTCCAGACCGCGCAATCGCTGAACCCTGCGTTTTTGTGAATGGCTGAGACCATCAGGGCACCATCTTGGACGGTGACACCTATCTTCTTCGTCTTCCCCCTCGTCTTCCGAATCCTCGAGATCTTCCAACAGAGGGGTCTCAGCACGTCTGCTTTGTGGTGGGAGAGGCCCTAGGCGCTCGAACACAGACACGTTGGCTGCCTCCTTCTTTTTCTGGTTGCATTCTGGGCAGTTGCCGATTGTTGGTAATCGGCTCATTCCTGAATCCCAGCAGTGTCTGAAGAAAGGGCAGTCCCAATGCCCGTCCGTATCGTCCTGCCCCGGCGTGGCGCTCCTGCCGCTCCTCATCGTGATTACGCCGACGATGTCTTCTGTCGTTTCGGCCGACGGCCTCTTTCATCATCGTCACCGTGTCGCCGGCGTTGATCATACCGACTCACGTACTTATTGAGGAGGTGATCAGAGAGGGGTCGTTGATATCTTATGTTCTTAACTTCCCCCTCTGTGATGTAGCGCTTGCCATCTTGACGGAGCCGATCGCATGGAGAGGCCCCCTCTGTGTCCTTGCTCTGAGAGCAGCTGTCCTCATCCCCGTCCTTCTCAGAGCGGTGTCCAAGCTCTACCATGCTGATGTTGGCTGAGAAATCAGGCTGGCACCCTCCGAGGTGGGCAAACTCCACCATGTTGACGGCGGGGAAGGGGTGTGTGTCGACCTTCATGGCATACTGGTTAAAAATTAGTCGCCCATTTTCTATTGCCATCTGGATCTGCTGACGCCACACCCTGCAGTCGTTAGTGGTGTGGGTGAACGTGTTATGCCATTTGCAGTATGGCTTTCCGTTCAGCTCTTGCACCGTGGGAACTTTGTGGCCTTCGGGAATCTTTATATGCTTCTCCGCGAGTAAGAGATCGAAAATCTGCTCGGTTTTCGTCACGTCGAAGTCGAATCCTCTTGGAGGTCCTGGTGGTTTCACCCATTTGCAGGTTACTGGGCCTGCAGCTCGAGTCCACTCAGCCACCGCGACCTCTTGTTCTCCCGTAGCGACTTCATCTTCGCCTGCGTCGACCATGGTAACCACACGCTTGAACTTGTCCTGGTAGACATCTGGGTGACGCTGTTCATACGCTGACAGCTTCTGTACCATGTGCGCTAGTGACGGGTAGTCCGCTTGGGAGGCCACGTCCTTGATCGATGATGATAGACCCACCACCGCCAACTCGACTGCTTCTTTTTCGCTTACGTGAACCGAATAGCATCGGTTCCTAACGGTCCCGAAGCGCTGGATGTATTCTGACACTGTTTCCCCGCGCTTCTGTCGTACTTGTGCTAGATCGGCAATGCCAGCCTCGGAAGCCTCTGAGTGATATTGCTAATGGAACCGTTCTTCCAGCTGCTTCCAAGTCCGGACTGAGTTCGGTGGCAGCGACGTGTACCAACCGAAAGCCGATCCTGTGAGGGACTGTGAGAAGTACCTCACGCGCAGCTCGTCGACGCTGAGATCATGCCCAGCTGTGCCAAATATCGGCTCACATGCTCGATGGAGCTGGAACCATCTGATCCGCTGAACTTTGTGAAGTCCGGGAGCCGATATTTGGGTGGTAGCGGGATCAATTCGTACTCGTTGGGGTACGGCTTGGTATAGCCGATCGCCTTTCTTTTCGGCATCATGCCGAACTGATCTTTCAGGATCGTACAAATCTGATCCGCGGTGATGGCTGCAGGTGCCGAACCCTGAAGATTCGTCGGAGTGGCGTACTTAACCAGCCACGCTTGTTTTTCTGGTTCTGAGCCAACTGCAGGAGCTGGGCTCGGGAGTTTTGTCGGGGTGGCGTATTTAGCTAGCCACGTTTGCTTCTCAGGGTCTGCCTCCGACGTTCCTCCTGTTGCCCCAGAAGTCCCTGCTATAGCAACCTGGTTCGAGGGTGCCCAGGTGCTGCAGTCTGGCACGTATGCGCATGCGTACCCGTGCGGGATCTCCTTGGGCGCGTCTGTAGGAATTGGTAGTCACTGGGGTCACCACCAATCTTGTAGACGACATAGGCCGATGAGTTCGGCGCTTCGGGTGCTGCCAACGCGAACGGCAGCGGTGGACGGGACTGGAGTAGCAATTCCCCTTGGTGAGTCCCTAGGGCTGGTCCTGACGGAGAGTACCGATGGCTCATGATCTCCTGGATTACGCGCAGAGCGACGCGCTCCAACGTATTCACCAGGCTCTCAGAATGGCGGTGCAGCGAATGAGCCACCATGAAGTTTATCTCCTGACGCAGCGACCTGGTGCGTTCCTCTGACGGGGTGGACAGGTCCACTCCATCAAGCGCGCCTTCAGGTGAGAACCCCTTCCATCTGATGCCATGGGAACGGGTCCTGTGGAAAGAGCCGATTAGGTCGGCTTCGAGGAAGGCTTTGACCTCGTCATACTTCTTCTTGAGCTCGCCAGAGCTCCTCGTAAGTGACCGGAGTTTCTTCCGCCATCTCTGATGTGGATGGCGAGGTGGTTGTCGTTGAAGATTGTCCCACCGGGCGTGCCGAATGTGTTGACGTCGAAACCCACCGGCGGGCAGTGACTGGTCAACACCGTAGAGCCGGGAACAACTAGGGCTGCGGCTGGCCCCAGTCCCTCGAGCGACGGCCCGCAAAGCCTCCTGGTCGCGCGCCGATGCAAATTGCAAGGGCGTGCCACCTGACCTATACCTGGTCAGGAAGGTGTGGATGATGCCTCGCTTAGTTTCCTGCAGGGCACACACGTACACGTTAAATAAGAGCCTCGATCGGCTCTCAGGTTGCCCTGTGAATCGGCTCATGGAGCCGATCCACCCATGATTCGTCCAAGGTGGCCGAATATATGGTGGTCCTGCTTGATCAAGATAAAGCGTATGAGATCCACGACGATCTGGGGTTTTCACCGCATAATCGGATCATCCTACTCACGATTGGGCCTCGCGCTCACGCACGGTGATCGTAAGCCAGCCCTAGACAAGGCCTAAAAACCAACACTAGGTTGATCCTCGGAACGTCCTGTCTAGGGGCAGCAAACTACACCCTACATGCCGCTGGATCCTCCAACCCTTTGTAAGGCCTAACTATTGCAGATATTAAACTAATCCTTGATGAATCAAGGAGCAATCGTAACGGATCAGATCTACTAAATCACGATCAAGCGGGGTGCCGCCCCTGCACCCATGATGAGGTACAGGGACGGCTAGATGCGCAAGGGTTGCACTACGACAGCATATGATACTAGGAACAATGCTAACCCTAACACATCTATGATAACTACGTTGCTCGCCATCAAAAAGGCTTCAGCACGAGCAACGCATGAACAACTAGGCAGGCTCGTGCTGCCTAGATCGCGAGATGCGATCTAGGCAGCATGGTGCTTACCGGAGGAACCCTCGAGACGAAGGAGTTGGCGATGCGCCGAGATTGGTTTGTGTTGAACGTTGGTTGTTGTTTATTCCATAAACCCTAGGTACATATTTATAGTCCAAGGGACTTTCTAATGTAGGCGTGCACCAAACCGTGCACGGATAAAACTCTAACTTCCAAACTAAAATGCGATCTAATATGTTACAGATACACGGGCGGTTTAGCCCAACTTGGTAAACAAGGCCGATCCACGTATTTCTTCCACGTACAATCTTCACGTCCATCTTGATCGCGGCCCACCTCTGACTTGGTCAAATTCTGGTGATAACAGAAGCATATGTGGTGGTGGAGAGGGAGGCGAGTCGCGCCGCCGCAGGTGAACGACATGGCCTGCCGCCATGCCCGCGGTGATGGAAGCCATCGCTTCTGCCTGCTATGATCGGATCCCGATCTAGCCGTCGTTATGTGCACCACGGCTCGTGATGGGCGTTGGAAGACGGCCATACGGGGGAGAGAGAGGAGCGGAGCAGCGTGTGGATGCAACGAGGGCGTCACTTCGCTCGATTAGGGCGGTGTTTTGGGGAGACATGCGCAATTACGGGGGGAAACTGATGGAAAACGAAGCGTTGGATTAAGACTGATATCAACGACACTGAGGAGGTCCGATAATTTGTACTGTATCTGATTCGGACCCCGATAGATAGTGTTTACCATTTTTTTGGTTGCATGCGGATGTGGTAGGATTAGTTAGGAAATAGATTAATTACAAATCTTATTAATTGCCCATCAAAATCCCAGATTATTGGGTCGTGCGCTGATTTTTTTGCTTGATTACAACCATTGATACCTTTATTGATATGTGATTGATACGTGATTGATGACTAATGAATGCTCGTCACAGATTTTTTTGAAGAGACCTTGGGTTAAAAGGAAAGAGCAGATTGTATGTCGATTTTGGTTTTACGGACGGTGGGATAGACGTTTAAAGAATTGAACGGTTCGAATGTTTTCAATGACGACCATCAAACGCGTTGAGCGTCAAACGACCAACTCCCATTTAATAGTAAAGACTCTCGCCCAAGCACGCTTAACTTCGGAGTTCTGATGGGATCCGGTGCTTTAGTGCTGGTATGATCGCATCCGACATGTTATGCACTCATTTTCCTTTATGCTTGCCCCTCCCGCACCTTGTCTGCTCTATTTTGTACCATGCCCATCCCGCTTTTCCATCCCCACCACCGTTTCCCATCAGAAATAGCCGAGCACGAGTGCCCATAAAAAAATATCGTCGTAACTTCACTATGAATGTCGCCGCCAGACGCAAAAAAAAGGGATGCAACACGAGGACTTCCCAGGAGGTCACCCATCCTAGTACTACTCTCGCCCAAGCACGCTTAACTTCGGAGTTCTGATGGGATCCGGTGCTTTAGTGCTGGTATGATCGCATCCGACATGTTATGCACTCATTTTCCTTTATGCTTGCCCCTCCCGCACCTTGTCTGCTCTATTTTGTACCATGCCCATCCCGCTTTTCCATCCCCACCACCGTTTCCCATCAGAAATAGCCGAGCACGAGTGCCCATAAAAAAATATCGTCGTAACTTCACTATGAATGTCGCCGCCAGACGCAAAAAAAAGGGATGCAACACGAGGACTTCCCAGGAGGTCACCCATCCTAGTACTACTCTCGCCCAAGCACGCTTAACTTCGGAGTTCTGATGGGATCCGGTGCTTTAGTGCTGGTATGATCGCATCCGACATGTTATGCACTCATTTTCCTTTATGCTTGCCCCTCCCGCACCTTGTCTGCTCTATTTTGTACCATGCCCATCCCGCTTTTCCGTCCCCACCACCGTTTCCCATCAGAAATAGCCGAGCACGAGTGCCCATAAAAAAATATCGTCGTAACTTCACTATGAATGTCGCCGCCAGACGCAAAAAAAAGGGATGCAACACGAGGACTTCCCAGGAGGTCACCCATCCTAGTACTACTCTCGCCCAAGCACGCTTAACTTCGGAGTTCTGATGGGATCCGGTGCTTTAGTGCTGGTATGATCGCATCCGACATGTTATGCACTCATTTTCCTTTATGCTTGCCCCTCCCGCACCTTGTCTGCTCTATTTTGTACCATGCCCATCCCGCTTTTCCATCCCCACCACCGTTTCCCATCAGAAATAGCCGAGCACGAGTGCCCATAAAAAAATATCGTCGTAACTTCACTATGAATGTCGCCGCCAGACGCAAAAAAAAGGGATGCAACACGAGGACTTCCCAGGAGGTCACCCATCCTAGTACTACTCTCGCCCAAGCACGCTTAACTTCGGAGTTCTGATGGGATCCGGTGCTTTAGTGCTGGTATGATCGCATCCGACATGTTATGCACTCATTTTCCTTTATGCTTGCCCCTCCCGCACCTTGTCTGCTCTATTTTGTACCATGCCCATCCCGCTTTTCCATCCCCACCACCGTTTCCCATCAGAAATAGCCGAGCACGAGTGCCCATAAAAAAATATCGTCGTAACTTCACTATGAATGTCGCCGCCAGATGCAAAAAAAAGGGATGCAACACGAGGACTTCCCAGGAGGTCACCCATCCTAGTACTACTCTCGCCCAAGCACGCTTAACTTCGGAGTTCTGATGGGATCCGGTGCTTTAGTGCTGGTATGATCGCATCCGACATGTTATGCACTCATTTTCCTTTATGCTTGCCCCTCCCGCACCTTGTCTGCTCTATTTTGTACCATGCCCATCCCGCTTTTCCATCCCCACCACCGTTTCCCATCAGAAATAGCCGAGCACGAGTGCCCATAAAAAAATATCGTCGTAACTTCACTATGAATGTCGCCGCCAGATGCAAAAAAAAGGGATGCAACACGAGGACTTCCCAGGAGGTCACCCATCCTAGTACTACTCTCGCCCAAGCACGCTTAACTTCGGAGTTCTGATGGGATCCGGTGCTTTAGTGCTGGTATGATCGCATCCGACATGTTATGCACTCATTTTCCTTTATGCTTGCCCCTCCCGCACCTTGTCTGCTCTATTTTGTACCATGCCCATCCCGCTTTTCCATCCCCACCACCGTTTCCCATCAGAAATAGCCGAGCACGAGTGCCCATAAAAAAATATCGTCGTAACTTCACTATGAATGTCGCCGCCAGACGCAAAAAAAAGGGATGCAACACGAGGACTTCCCAGGAGGTCACCCATCCTAGTACTACTCTCGCCCAAGCACGCTTAACTTCGGAGTTCTGATGGGATCCGGTGCTTTAGTGCTGGTATGATCGCATCCGACATGTTATGCACTCATTTTCCTTTATGCTTGCCCCTCCCGCACCTTGTCTGCTCTATTTTGTACCATGCCCATCCCGCTTTTCCATCCCCACCACCGTTTCCCATCAGAAATAGCCGAGCACGAGTGCCCATAAAAAAATATCGTCGTAACTTCACTATGAATGTCGCCGCCAGATGCAAAAAAAAGGGATGCAACACGAGGACTTCCCAGGAGGTCACCCATCCTAGTACTACTCTCGCCCAAGCACGCTTAACTTCGGAGTTCTGATGGGATCCGGTGCTTTAGTGCTGGTATGATCGCATCCGACATGTTATGCACTCATTTTCCTTTATGCTTGCCCCTCCCGCACCTTGTCTGCTCTATTTTGTACCATGCCCATCCCGCTTTTCCATCCCCACCACCGTTTCCCATCAGAAATAGCCGAGCACGAGTGCCCATAAAAAAATATCGTCGTAACTTCACTATGAATGTCGCCGCCAGATGCAAAAAAAAGGGATGCAACACGAGGACTTCCCAGGAGGTCACCCATCCTAGTACTACTCTCGCCCAAGCACGCTTAACTTCGGAGTTCTGATGGGATCCGGTGCTTTAGTGCTGGTATGATCGCATCCGACATGTTATGCACTCATTTTCCTTTATGCTTGCCCCTCCCGCACCTTGTCTGCTCTATTTTGTACCATGCCCATCCCGCTTTTCCATCCCCACCACCGTTTCCCATCAGAAATAGCCGAGCACGAGTGCCCATAAAAAAATATCGTCGTAACTTCACTATGAATGTCGCCGCCAGACGCAAAAAAAAAGGGATGCAACACGAGGACTTCCCAGGAGGTCACCCATCCTAGTACTACTCTCGCCCAAGCACGCTTAACTTCGGAGTTCTGATGGGATCCGGTGCTTTAGTGCTGGTATGATCGCATCCGACATGTTATGCACTCATTTTCCTTTATGCTTGCCCCTCCCGCACCTTGTCTGCTCTATTTTGTACCATGCCCATCCCGCTTTTCCATCCCCACCACCGTTTCCCATCAGAAATAGCCGAGCACGAGTGCCCATAAAAAAATATCGTCGTAACTTCACTATGAATGTCGCCGCCAGACGCAAAAAAAAAGGGATGCAACACGAGGACTTCCCAGGAGGTCACCCATCCTAGTACTACTCTCGCCCAAGCACGCTTAACTTCGGAGTTCTGATGGGATCCGGTGCTTTAGTGCTGGTATGATCGCATCCGACATGTTATGCACTCATTTTCCTTTATGCTTGCCCCTCCCGCACCTTGTCTGCTCTATTTTGTACCATGCCCATCCCGCTTTTCCATCCCCACCACCGTTTCCCATCAGAAATAGCCGAGCACGAGTGCCCATAAAAAAATATCGTCGTAACTTCACTATGAATGTCGCCGCCAGACGCAAAAAAAAGGGATGCAACACGAGGACTTCCCAGGAGGTCACCCATCCTAGTACTACTCTCGCCCAAGCACGCTTAACTTCGGAGTTCTGATGGGATCCGGTGCTTTAGTGCTGGTATGATCGCATCCGACATGTTATGCACTCATTTTCCTTTATGCTTGCCCCTCCCGCACCTTGTCTGCTCTATTTTGTACCATGCCCATCCCGCTTTTCCATCCCCACCACCGTTTCCCATCAGAAATAGCCGAGCACGAGTGCCCATAAAAAAATATCGTCGTAACTTCACTATGAATGTCGCCGCCAGACGCAAAAAAAAGGGATGCAACACGAGGACTTCCCAGGAGGTCACCCATCCTAGTACTACTCTCGCCCAAGCACGCTTAACTTCGGAGTTCTGATGGGATCCGGTGCTTTAGTGCTGGTATGATCGCATCCGACATGTTATGCACTCATTTTCCTTTATGCTTGCCCCTCCCGCACCTTGTCTGCTCTATTTTGTACCATGCCCATCCCGCTTTTCCATCCCCACCACCGTTTCCCATCAGAAATAGCCGAGCACGAGTGCCCATAAAAAAATATCGTCGTAACTTCACTATGAATGTCGCCGCCAGACGCAAAAAAAAGGGATGCAACACGAGGACTTCCCAGGAGGTCACCCATCCTAGTACTACTCTCGCCCAAGCACGCTTAACTTCGGAGTTCTGATGGGATCCGGTGCTTTAGTGCTGGTATGATCGCATCCGACATGTTATGCACTCATTTTCCTTTATGCTTGCCCCTCCCGCACCTTGTCTGCTCTATTTTGTACCATGCCCATCCCGCTTTTCCATCCCCACCACCGTTTCCCATCAGAAATAGCCGAGCACGAGTGCCCATAAAAAAATATCGTCGTAACTTCACTATGAATGTCGCCGCCAGATGCAAAAAAAAGGGATGCAACACGAGGACTTCCCAGGAGGTCACCCATCCTAGTACTACTCTCGCCCAAGCACGCTTAACTTCGGAGTTCTGATGGGATCCGGTGCTTTAGTGCTGGTATGATCGCATCCGACATGTTATGCACTCATTTTCCTTTATGCTTGCCCCTCCCGCACCTTGTCTGCTCTATTTTGTACCATGCCCATCCCGCTTTTCCATCCCCACCACCGTTTCCCATCAGAAATAGCCGAGCACGAGTGCCCATAAAAAAATATCGTCGTAACTTCACTATGAATGTCGCCGCCAGATGCAAAAAAAAGGGATGCAACACGAGGACTTCCCAGGAGGTCACCCATCCTAGTACTACTCTCGCCCAAGCACGCTTAACTTCGGAGTTCTGATGGGATCCGGTGCTTTAGTGCTGGTATGATCGCATCCGACATGTTATGCACTCATTTTCCTTTATGCTTGCCCCTCCCGCACCTTGTCTGCTCTATTTTGTACCATGCCCATCCCGCTTTTCCATCCCCACCACCGTTTCCCATCAGAAATAGCCGAGCACGAGTGCCCATAAAAAAATATCGTCGTAACTTCACTATGAATGTCGCCGCCAGACGCAAAAAAAAGGGATGCAACACGAGGACTTCCCAGGAGGTCACCCATCCTAGTACTACTCTCGCCCAAGCACGCTTAACTTCGGAGTTCTGATGGGATCCGGTGCTTTAGTGCTGGTATGATCGCATCCGACATGTTATGCACTCATTTTCCTTTATGCTTGCCCCTCCCGCACCTTGTCTGCTCTATTTTGTACCATGCCCATCCCGCTTTTCCATCCCCACCACCGTTTCCCATCAGAAATAGCCGAGCACGAGTGCCCATAAAAAAATATCGTCGTAACTTCACTATGAATGTCGCCGCCAGACGCAAAAAAAAGGGATGCAACACGAGGACTTCCCAGGAGGTCACCCATCCTAGTACTACTCTCGCCCAAGCACGCTTAACTTCGGAGTTCTGATGGGATCCGGTGCTTTAGTGCTGGTATGATCGCATCCGACATGTTATGCACTCATTTTCCTTTATGCTTGCCCCTCCCGCACCTTGTCTGCTCTATTTTGTACCATGCCCATCCCGCTTTTCCATCCCCACCACCGTTTCCCATCAGAAATAGCCGAGCACGAGTGCCCATAAAAAAATATCGTCGTAACTTCACTATGAATGTCGCCGCCAGACGCAAAAAAAAGGGATGCAACACGAGGACTTCCCAGGAGGTCACCCATCCTAGTACTACTCTCGCCCAAGCACGCTTAACTTCGGAGTTCTGATGGGATCCGGTGCTTTAGTGCTGGTATGATCGCATCCGACATGTTATGCACTCATTTTCCTTTATGCTTGCCCCTCCCGCACCTTGTCTGCTCTATTTTGTACCATGCCCATCCCGCTTTTCCATCCCCACCACCGTTTCCCATCAGAAATAGCCGAGCACGAGTGCCCATAAAAAAATATCGTCGTAACTTCACTATGAATGTCGCCGCCAGACGCAAAAAAAAGGGATGCAACACGAGGACTTCCCAGGAGGTCACCCATCCTAGTACTACTCTCGCCCAAGCACGCTTAACTTCGGAGTTCTGATGGGATCCGGTGCTTTAGTGCTGGTATGATCGCATCCGACATGTTATGCACTCATTTTCCTTTATGCTTGCCCCTCCCGCACCTTGTCTGCTCTATTTTGTACCATGCCCATCCCGCTTTTCCATCCCCACCACCGTTTCCCATCAGAAATAGCCGAGCACGAGTGCCCATAAAAAAATATCGTCGTAACTTCACTATGAATGTCGCCGCCAGACGCAAAAAAAAGGGATGCAACACGAGGACTTCCCAGGAGGTCACCCATCCTAGTACTACTCTCGCCCAAGCACGCTTAACTTCGGAGTTCTGATGGGATCCGGTGCTTTAGTGCTGGTATGATCGCATCCGACATGTTATGCACTCATTTTCCTTTATGCTTGCCCCTCCCGCACCTTGTCTGCTCTATTTTGTACCATGCCCATCCCGCTTTTCCATCCCCACCACCGTTTCCCATCAGAAATAGCCGAGCACGAGTGCCCATAAAAAAATATCGTCGTAACTTCACTATGAATGTCGCCGCCAGACGCAAAAAAAAGGGATGCAACACGAGGACTTCCCAGGAGGTCACCCATCCTAGTACTACTCTCGCCCAAGCACGCTTAACTTCGGAGTTCTGATGGGATCCGGTGCTTTAGTGCTGGTATGATCGCATCCGACATGTTATGCACTCATTTTCCTTTATGCTTGCCCCTCCCGCACCTTGTCTGCTCTATTTTGTACCATGCCCATCCCGCTTTTCCATCCCCACCACCGTTTCCCATCAGAAATAGCCGAGCACGAGTGCCCATAAAAAAATATCGTCGTAACTTCACTATGAATGTCGCCGCCAGACGCAAAAAAAAGGGATGCAACACGAGGACTTCCCAGGAGGTCACCCATCCTAGTACTACTCTCGCCCAAGCACGCTTAACTTCGGAGTTCTGATGGGATCCGGTGCTTTAGTGCTGGTATGATCGCATCCGACATGTTATGCACTCATTTTCCTTTATGCTTGCCCCTCCCGCACCTTGTCTGCTCTATTTTGTACCATGCCCATCCCGCTTTTCCATCCCCACCACCGTTTCCCATCAGAAATAGCCGAGCACGAGTGCCCATAAAAAAATATCGTCGTAACTTCACTATGAATGTCGCCGCCAGACGCAAAAAAAAGGGATGCAACACGAGGACTTCCCAGGAGGTCACCCATCCTAGTACTACTCTCGCCCAAGCACGCTTAACTTCGGAGTTCTGATGGGATCCGGTGCTTTAGTGCTGGTATGATCGCATCCGACATGTTATGCACTCATTTTCCTTTATGCTTGCCCCTCCCGCACCTTGTCTGCTCTATTTTGTACCATGCCCATCCCGCTTTTCCATCCCCACCACCGTTTCCCATCAGAAATAGCCGAGCACGAGTGCCCATAAAAAAATATCGTCGTAACTTCACTATGAATGTCGCCGCCAGATGCAAAAAAAAGGGATGCAACACGAGGACTTCCCAGGAGGTCACCCATCCTAGTACTACTCTCGCCCAAGCACGCTTAACTTCGGAGTTCTGATGGGATCCGGTGCTTTAGTGCTGGTATGATCGCATCCGACATGTTATGCACTCATTTTCCTTTATGCTTGCCCCTCCCGCACCTTGTCTGCTCTATTTTGTACCATGCCCATCCCGCTTTTCCATCCCCACCACCGTTTCCCATCAGAAATAGCCGAGCACGAGTGCCCATAAAAAAATATCGTCGTAACTTCACTATGAATGTCGCCGCCAGACGCAAAAAAAAGGGATGCAACACGAGGACTTCCCAGGAGGTCACCCATCCTAGTACTACTCTCGCCCAAGCACGCTTAACTTCGGAGTTCTGATGGGATCCGGTGCTTTAGTGCTGGTATGATCGCATCCGACATGTTATGCACTCATTTTCCTTTATGCTTGCCCCTCCCGCACCTTGTCTGCTCTATTTTGTACCATGCCCATCCCGCTTTTCCATCCCCACCACCGTTTCCCATCAGAAATAGCCGAGCACGAGTGCCCATAAAAAAATATCGTCGTAACTTCACTATGAATGTCGCCGCCAGACGCAAAAAAAAGGGATGCAACACGAGGACTTCCCAGGAGGTCACCCATCCTAGTACTACTCTCGCCCAAGCACGCTTAACTTCGGAGTTCTGATGGGATCCGGTGCTTTAGTGCTGGTATGATCGCATCCGACATGTTATGCACTCATTTTCCTTTATGCTTGCCCCTCCCGCACCTTGTCTGCTCTATTTTGTACCATGCCCATCCCGCTTTTCCATCCCCACCACCGTTTCCCATCAGAAATAGCCGAGCACGAGTGCCCATAAAAAAATATCGTCGTAACTTCACTATGAATGTCGCCGCCAGACGCAAAAAAAAGGGATGCAACACGAGGACTTCCCAGGAGGTCACCCATCCTAGTACTACTCTCGCCCAAGCACGCTTAACTTCGGAGTTCTGATGGGATCCGGTGCTTTAGTGCTGGTATGATCGCATCCGACATGTTATGCACTCATTTTCCTTTATGCTTGCCCCTCCCGCACCTTGTCTGCTCTATTTTGTACCATGCCCATCCCGCTTTTCCATCCCCACCACCGTTTCCCATCAGAAATAGCCGAGCACGAGTGCCCATAAAAAAATATCGTCGTAACTTCACTATGAATGTCGCCGCCAGACGCAAAAAAAAGGGATGCAACACGAGGACTTCCCAGGAGGTCACCCATCCTAGTACTACTCTCGCCCAAGCACGCTTAACTTCGGAGTTCTGATGGGATCCGGTGCTTTAGTGCTGGTATGATCGCATCCGACATGTTATGCACTCATTTTCCTTTATGCTTGCCCCTCCCGCACCTTGTCTGCTCTATTTTGTACCATGCCCATCCCGCTTTTCCATCCCCACCACCGTTTCCCATCAGAAATAGCCGAGCACGAGTGCCCATAAAAAAATATCGTCGTAACTTCACTATGAATGTCGCCGCCAGACGCAAAAAAAAGGGATGCAACACGAGGACTTCCCAGGAGGTCACCCATCCTAGTACTACTCTCGCCCAAGCACGCTTAACTTCGGAGTTCTGATGGGATCCGGTGCTTTAGTGCTGGTATGATCGCATCCGACATGTTATGCACTCATTTTCCTTTATGCTTGCCCCTCCCGCACCTTGTCTGCTCTATTTTGTACCATGCCCATCCCGCTTTTCCATCCCCACCACCGTTTCCCATCAGAAATAGCCGAGCACGAGTGCCCATAAAAAAATATCGTCGTAACTTCACTATGAATGTCGCCGCCAGACGCAAAAAAAAGGGATGCAACACGAGGACTTCCCAGGAGGTCACCCATCCTAGTACTACTCTCGCCCAAGCACGCTTAACTTCGGAGTTCTGATGGGATCCGGTGCTTTAGTGCTGGTATGATCGCATCCGACATGTTATGCACTCATTTTCCTTTATGCTTGCCCCTCCCGCACCTTGTCTGCTCTATTTTGTACCATGCCCATCCCGCTTTTCCATCCCCACCACCGTTTCCCATCAGAAATAGCCGAGCACGAGTGCCCATAAAAAAATATCGTCGTAACTTCACTATGAATGTCGCCGCCAGACGCAAAAAAAAGGGATGCAACACGAGGACTTCCCAGGAGGTCACCCATCCTAGTACTACTCTCGCCCAAGCACGCTTAACTTCGGAGTTCTGATGGGATCCGGTGCTTTAGTGCTGGTATGATCGCATCCGACATGTTATGCACTCATTTTCCTTTATGCTTGCCCCTCCCGCACCTTGTCTGCTCTATTTTGTACCATGCCCATCCCGCTTTTCCATCCCCACCACCGTTTCCCATCAGAAATAGCCGAGCACGAGTGCCCATAAAAAAATATCGTCGTAACTTCACTATGAATGTCGCCGCCAGACGCAAAAAAAAGGGATGCAACACGAGGACTTCCCAGGAGGTCACCCATCCTAGTACTACTCTCGCCCAAGCACGCTTAACTTCGGAGTTCTGATGGGATCCGGTGCTTTAGTGCTGGTATGATCGCATCCGACATGTTATGCACTCATTTTCCTTTATGCTTGCCCCTCCCGCACCTTGTCTGCTCTATTTTGTACCATGCCCATCCCGCTTTTCCATCCCCACCACCGTTTCCCATCAGAAATAGCCGAGCACGAGTGCCCATAAAAAAATATCGTCGTAACTTCACTATGAATGTCGCCGCCAGATGCAAAAAAAAGGGATGCAACACGAGGACTTCCCAGGAGGTCACCCATCCTAGTACTACTCTCGCCCAAGCACGCTTAACTTCGGAGTTCTGATGGGATCCGGTGCTTTAGTGCTGGTATGATCGCATCCGACATGTTATGCACTCATTTTCCTTTATGCTTGCCCCTCCCGCACCTTGTCTGCTCTATTTTGTACCATGCCCATCCCGCTTTTCCATCCCCACCACCGTTTCCCATCAGAAATAGCCGAGCACGAGTGCCCATAAAAAAATATCGTCGTAACTTCACTATGAATGTCGCCGCCAGATGCAAAAAAAAGGGATGCAACACGAGGACTTCCCAGGAGGTCACCCATCCTAGTACTACTCTCGCCCAAGCACGCTTAACTTCGGAGTTCTGATGGGATCCGGTGCTTTAGTGCTGGTATGATCGCATCCGACATGTTATGCACTCATTTTCCTTTATGCTTGCCCCTCCCGCACCTTGTCTGCTCTATTTTGTACCATGCCCATCCCGCTTTTCCATCCCCACCACCGTTTCCCATCAGAAATAGCCGAGCACGAGTGCCCATAAAAAAATATCGTCGTAACTTCACTATGAATGTCGCCGCCAGATGCAAAAAAAAGGGATGCAACACGAGGACTTCCCAGGAGGTCACCCATCCTAGTACTACTCTCGCCCAAGCACGCTTAACTTCGGAGTTCTGATGGGATCCGGTGCTTTAGTGCTGGTATGATCGCATCCGACATGTTATGCACTCATTTTCCTTTATGCTTGCCCCTCCCGCACCTTGTCTGCTCTATTTTGTACCATGCCCATCCCGCTTTTCCATCCCCACCACCGTTTCCCATCAGAAATAGCCGAGCACGAGTGCCCATAAAAAAATATCGTCGTAACTTCACTATGAATGTCGCCGCCAGACGCAAAAAAAAGGGATGCAACACGAGGACTTCCCAGGAGGTCACCCATCCTAGTACTACTCTCGCCCAAGCACGCTTAACTTCGGAGTTCTGATGGGATCCGGTGCTTTAGTGCTGGTATGATCGCATCCGACATGTTATGCACTCATTTTCCTTTATGCTTGCCCCTCCCGCACCTTGTCTGCTCTATTTTGTACCATGCCCATCCCGCTTTTCCATCCCCACCACCGTTTCCCATCAGAAATAGCCGAGCACGAGTGCCCATAAAAAAATATCGTCGTAACTTCACTATGAATGTCGCCGCCAGACGCAAAAAAAAGGGATGCAACACGAGGACTTCCCAGGAGGTCACCCATCCTAGTACTACTCTCGCCCAAGCACGCTTAACTTCGGAGTTCTGATGGGATCCGGTGCTTTAGTGCTGGTATGATCGCATCCGACATGTTATGCACTCATTTTCCTTTATGCTTGCCCCTCCCGCACCTTGTCTGCTCTATTTTGTACCATGCCCATCCCGCTTTTCCATCCCCACCACCGTTTCCCATCAGAAATAGCCGAGCACGAGTGCCCATAAAAAAATATCGTCGTAACTTCACTATGAATGTCGCCGCCAGACGCAAAAAAAAGGGATGCAACACGAGGACTTCCCAGGAGGTCACCCATCCTAGTACTACTCTCGCCCAAGCACGCTTAACTTCGGAGTTCTGATGGGATCCGGTGCTTTAGTGCTGGTATGATCGCATCCGACATGTTATGCACTCATTTTCCTTTATGCTTGCCCCTCCCGCACCTTGTCTGCTCTATTTTGTACCATGCCCATCCCGCTTTTCCATCCCCACCACCGTTTCCCATCAGAAATAGCCGAGCACGAGTGCCCATAAAAAAATATCGTCGTAACTTCACTATGAATGTCGCCGCCAGACGCAAAAAAAAGGGATGCAACACGAGGACTTCCCAGGAGGTCACCCATCCTAGTACTACTCTCGCCCAAGCACGCTTAACTTCGGAGTTCTGATGGGATCCGGTGCTTTAGTGCTGGTATGATCGCATCCGACATGTTATGCACTCATTTTCCTTTATGCTTGCCCCTCCCGCACCTTGTCTGCTCTATTTTGTACCATGCCCATCCCGCTTTTCCATCCCCACCACCGTTTCCCATCAGAAATAGCCGAGCACGAGTGCCCATAAAAAAATATCGTCGTAACTTCACTATGAATGTCGCCGCCAGATGCAAAAAAAAGGGATGCAACACGAGGACTTCCCAGGAGGTCACCCATCCTAGTACTACTCTCGCCCAAGCACGCTTAACTTCGGAGTTCTGATGGGATCCGGTGCTTTAGTGCTGGTATGATCGCATCCGACATGTTATGCACTCATTTTCCTTTATGCTTGCCCCTCCCGCACCTTGTCTGCTCTATTTTGTACCATGCCCATCCCGCTTTTCCATCCCCACCACCGTTTCCCATCAGAAATAGCCGAGCACGAGTGCCCATAAAAAAATATCGTCGTAACTTCACTATGAATGTCGCCGCCAGACGCAAAAAAAAGGGATGCAACACGAGGACTTCCCAGGAGGTCACCCATCCTAGTACTACTCTCGCCCAAGCACGCTTAACTTCGGAGTTCTGATGGGATCCGGTGCTTTAGTGCTGGTATGATCGCATCCGACATGTTATGCACTCATTTTCCTTTATGCTTGCCCCTCCCGCACCTTGTCTGCTCTATTTTGTACCATGCCCATCCCGCTTTTCCATCCCCACCACCGTTTCCCATCAGAAATAGCCGAGCACGAGTGCCCATAAAAAAATATCGTCGTAACTTCACTATGAATGTCGCCGCCAGACGCAAAAAAAAGGGATGCAACACGAGGACTTCCCAGGAGGTCACCCATCCTAGTACTACTCTCGCCCAAGCACGCTTAACTTCGGAGTTCTGATGGGATCCGGTGCTTTAGTGCTGGTATGATCGCATCCGACATGTTATGCACTCATTTTCCTTTATGCTTGCCCCTCCCGCACCTTGTCTGCTCTATTTTGTACCATGCCCATCCCGCTTTTCCATCCCCACCACCGTTTCCCATCAGAAATAGCCGAGCACGAGTGCCCATAAAAAAATATCGTCGTAACTTCACTATGAATGTCGCCGCCAGACGCAAAAAAAAGGGATGCAACACGAGGACTTCCCAGGAGGTCACCCATCCTAGTACTACTCTCGCCCAAGCACGCTTAACTTCGGAGTTCTGATGGGATCCGGTGCTTTAGTGCTGGTATGATCGCATCCGACATGTTATGCACTCATTTTCCTTTATGCTTGCCCCTCCCGCACCTTGTCTGCTCTATTTTGTACCATGCCCATCCCGCTTTTCCATCCCCACCACCGTTTCCCATCAGAAATAGCCGAGCACGAGTGCCCATAAAAAAATATCGTCGTAACTTCACTATGAATGTCGCCGCCAGACGCAAAAAAAAGGGATGCAACACGAGGACTTCCCAGGAGGTCACCCATCCTAGTACTACTCTCGCCCAAGCACGCTTAACTTCGGAGTTCTGATGGGATCCGGTGCTTTAGTGCTGGTATGATCGCATCCGACATGTTATGCACTCATTTTCCTTTATGCTTGCCCCTCCCGCACCTTGTCTGCTCTATTTTGTACCATGCCCATCCCGCTTTTCCATCCCCACCACCGTTTCCCATCAGAAATAGCCGAGCACGAGTGCCCATAAAAAAATATCGTCGTAACTTCACTATGAATGTCGCCGCCAGACGCAAAAAAAAGGGATGCAACACGAGGACTTCCCAGGAGGTCACCCATCCTAGTACTACTCTCGCCCAAGCACGCTTAACTTCGGAGTTCTGATGGGATCCGGTGCTTTAGTGCTGGTATGATCGCATCCGACATGTTATGCACTCATTTTCCTTTATGCTTGCCCCTCCCGCACCTTGTCTGCTCTATTTTGTACCATGCCCATCCCGCTTTTCCATCCCCACCACCGTTTCCCATCAGAAATAGCCGAGCACGAGTGCCCATAAAAAAATATCGTCGTAACTTCACTATGAATGTCGCCGCCAGACGCAAAAAAAAGGGATGCAACACGAGGACTTCCCAGGAGGTCACCCATCCTAGTACTACTCTCGCCCAAGCACGCTTAACTTCGGAGTTCTGATGGGATCCGGTGCTTTAGTGCTGGTATGATCGCATCCGACATGTTATGCACTCATTTTCCTTTATGCTTGCCCCTCCCGCACCTTGTCTGCTCTATTTTGTACCATGCCCATCCCGCTTTTCCATCCCCACCACCGTTTCCCATCAGAAATAGCCGAGCACGAGTGCCCATAAAAAAATATCGTCGTAACTTCACTATGAATGTCGCCGCCAGACGCAAAAAAAAGGGATGCAACACGAGGACTTCCCAGGAGGTCACCCATCCTAGTACTACTCTCGCCCAAGCACGCTTAACTTCGGAGTTCTGATGGGATCCGGTGCTTTAGTGCTGGTATGATCGCATCCGACATGTTATGCACTCATTTTCCTTTATGCTTGCCCCTCCCGCACCTTGTCTGCTCTATTTTGTACCATGCCCATCCCGCTTTTCCATCCCCACCACCGTTTCCCATCAGAAATAGCCGAGCACGAGTGCCCATAAAAAAATATCGTCGTAACTTCACTATGAATGTCGCCGCCAGACGCAAAAAAAAGGGATGCAACACGAGGACTTCCCAGGAGGTCACCCATCCTAGTACTACTCTCGCCCAAGCACGCTTAACTTCGGAGTTCTGATGGGATCCGGTGCTTTAGTGCTGGTATGATCGCATCCGACATGTTATGCACTCATTTTCCTTTATGCTTGCCCCTCCCGCACCTTGTCTGCTCTATTTTGTACCATGCCCATCCCGCTTTTCCATCCCCACCACCGTTTCCCATCAGAAATAGCCGAGCACGAGTGCCCATAAAAAAATATCGTCGTAACTTCACTATGAATGTCGCCGCCAGACGCAAAAAAAAGGGATGCAACACGAGGACTTCCCAGGAGGTCACCCATCCTAGTACTACTCTCGCCCAAGCACGCTTAACTTCGGAGTTCTGATGGGATCCGGTGCTTTAGTGCTGGTATGATCGCATCCGACATGTTATGCACTCATTTTCCTTTATGCTTGCCCCTCCCGCACCTTGTCTGCTCTATTTTGTACCATGCCCATCCCGCTTTTCCATCCCCACCACCGTTTCCCATCAGAAATAGCCGAGCACGAGTGCCCATAAAAAAATATCGTCGTAACTTCACTATGAATGTCGCCGCCAGACGCAAAAAAAAGGGATGCAACACGAGGACTTCCCAGGAGGTCACCCATCCTAGTACTACTCTCGCCCAAGCACGCTTAACTTCGGAGTTCTGATGGGATCCGGTGCTTTAGTGCTGGTATGATCGCATCCGACATGTTATGCACTCATTTTCCTTTATGCTTGCCCCTCCCGCACCTTGTCTGCTCTATTTTGTACCATGCCCATCCCGCTTTTCCATCCCCACCACCGTTTCCCATCAGAAATAGCCGAGCACGAGTGCCCATAAAAAAATATCGTCGTAACTTCACTATGAATGTCGCCGCCAGACGCAAAAAAAAGGGATGCAACACGAGGACTTCCCAGGAGGTCACCCATCCTAGTACTACTCTCGCCCAAGCACGCTTAACTTCGGAGTTCTGATGGGATCCGGTGCTTTAGTGCTGGTATGATCGCATCCGACATGTTATGCACTCATTTTCCTTTATGCTTGCCCCTCCCGCACCTTGTCTGCTCTATTTTGTACCATGCCCATCCCGCTTTTCCATCCCCACCACCGTTTCCCATCAGAAATAGCCGAGCACGAGTGCCCATAAAAAAATATCGTCGTAACTTCACTATGAATGTCGCCGCCAGACGCAAAAAAAAGGGATGCAACACGAGGACTTCCCAGGAGGTCACCCATCCTAGTACTACTCTCGCCCAAGCACGCTTAACTTCGGAGTTCTGATGGGATCCGGTGCTTTAGTGCTGGTATGATCGCATCCGACATGTTATGCACTCATTTTCCTTTATGCTTGCCCCTCCCGCACCTTGTCTGCTCTATTTTGTACCATGCCCATCCCGCTTTTCCATCCCCACCACCGTTTCCCATCAGAAATAGCCGAGCACGAGTGCCCATAAAAAAATATCGTCGTAACTTCACTATGAATGTCGCCGCCAGACGCAAAAAAAAGGGATGCAACACGAGGACTTCCCAGGAGGTCACCCATCCTAGTACTACTCTCGCCCAAGCACGCTTAACTTCGGAGTTCTGATGGGATCCGGTGCTTTAGTGCTGGTATGATCGCATCCGACATGTTATGCACTCATTTTCCTTTATGCTTGCCCCTCCCGCACCTTGTCTGCTCTATTTTGTACCATGCCCATCCCGCTTTTCCATCCCCACCACCGTTTCCCATCAGAAATAGCCGAGCACGAGTGCCCATAAAAAAATATCGTCGTAACTTCACTATGAATGTCGCCGCCAGACGCAAAAAAAAGGGATGCAACACGAGGACTTCCCAGGAGGTCACCCATCCTAGTACTACTCTCGCCCAAGCACGCTTAACTTCGGAGTTCTGATGGGATCCGGTGCTTTAGTGCTGGTATGATCGCATCCGACATGTTATGCACTCATTTTCCTTTATGCTTGCCCCTCCCGCACCTTGTCTGCTCTATTTTGTACCATGCCCATCCCGCTTTTCCATCCCCACCACCGTTTCCCATCAGAAATAGCCGAGCACGAGTGCCCATAAAAAAATATCGTCGTAACTTCACTATGAATGTCGCCGCCAAAAAAAAAGGGATGCAACACGAGGACTTCCCAGGAGGTCACCCATCCTAGTACTACTCTCGCCCAAGCACGCTTAACTTCGGAGTTCTGATGGGATCCGGTGCTTTAGTGCTGGTATGATCGCATCCGACATGTTATGCACTCATTTTCCTTTATGCTTGCCCCTCCCGCACCTTGTCTGCTCTATTTTGTACCATGCCCATCCCGCTTTTCCATCCCCACCACCGTTTCCCATCAGAAATAGCCGAGCACGAGTGCCCATAAAAAAATATCGTCGTAACTTCACTATGAATGTCGCCGCCAGATGCAAAAAAAAGGGATGCAACACGAGGACTTCCCAGGAGGTCACCCATCCTAGTACTACTCTCGCCCAAGCACGCTTAACTTCGGAGTTCTGATGGGATCCGGTGCTTTAGTGCTGGTATGATCGCATCCGACATGTTATGCACTCATTTTCCTTTATGCTTGCCCCTCCCGCACCTTGTCTGCTCTATTTTGTACCATGCCCATCCCGCTTTTCCATCCCCACCACCGTTTCCCATCAGAAATAGCCGAGCACGAGTGCCCATAAAAAAATATCGTCGTAACTTCACTATGAATGTCGCCGCCAGACGCAAAAAAAAGGGATGCAACACGAGGACTTCCCAGGAGGTCACCCATCCTAGTACTACTCTCGCCCAAGCACGCTTAACTTCGGAGTTCTGATGGGATCCGGTGCTTTAGTGCTGGTATGATCGCATCCGACATGTTATGCACTCATTTTCCTTTATGCTTGCCCCTCCCGCACCTTGTCTGCTCTATTTTGTACCATGCCCATCCCGCTTTTCCATCCCCACCACCGTTTCCCATCAGAAATAGCCGAGCACGAGTGCCCATAAAAAAATATCGTCGTAACTTCACTATGAATGTCGCCGCCAGACGCAAAAAAAAGGGATGCAACACGAGGACTTCCCAGGAGGTCACCCATCCTAGTACTACTCTCGCCCAAGCACGCTTAACTTCGGAGTTCTGATGGGATCCGGTGCTTTAGTGCTGGTATGATCGCATCCGACATGTTATGCACTCATTTTCCTTTATGCTTGCCCCTCCCGCACCTTGTCTGCTCTATTTTGTACCATGCCCATCCCGCTTTTCCATCCCCACCACCGTTTCCCATCAGAAATAGCCGAGCACGAGTGCCCATAAAAAAATATCGTCGTAACTTCACTATGAATGTCGCCGCCAAAAAAAAGGGATGCAACACGAGGACTTCCCAGGAGGTCACCCATCCTAGTACTACTCTCGCCCAAGCACGCTTAACTTCGGAGTTCTGATGGGATCCGGTGCTTTAGTGCTGGTATGATCGCATCCGACATGTTATGCACTCATTTTCCTTTATGCTTGCCCCTCCCGCACCTTGTCTGCTCTATTTTGTACCATGCCCATCCCGCTTTTCCATCCCCACCACCGTTTCCCATCAGAAATAGCCGAGCACGAGTGCCCATAAAAAAATATCGTCGTAACTTCACTATGAATGTCGCCGCCAGATGCAAAAAAAAGGGATGCAACACGAGGACTTCCCAGGAGGTCACCCATCCTAGTACTACTCTCGCCCAAGCACGCTTAACTTCGGAGTTCTGATGGGATCCGGTGCTTTAGTGCTGGTATGATCGCATCCGACATGTTATGCACTCATTTTCCTTTATGCTTGCCCCTCCCGCACCTTGTCTGCTCTATTTTGTACCATGCCCATCCCGCTTTTCCATCCCCACCACCGTTTCCCATCAGAAATAGCCGAGCACGAGTGCCCATAAAAAAATATCGTCGTAACTTCACTATGAATGTCGCCGCCAGACGCAAAAAAAAGGGATGCAACACGAGGACTTCCCAGGAGGTCACCCATCCTAGTACTACTCTCGCCCAAGCACGCTTAACTTCGGAGTTCTGATGGGATCCGGTGCTTTAGTGCTGGTATGATCGCATCCGACATGTTATGCACTCATTTTCCTTTATGCTTGCCCCTCCCGCACCTTGTCTGCTCTATTTTGTACCATGCCCATCCCGCTTTTCCATCCCCACCACCGTTTCCCATCAGAAATAGCCGAGCACGAGTGCCCATAAAAAAATATCGTCGTAACTTCACTATGAATGTCGCCGCCAGACGCAAAAAAAAGGGATGCAACACGAGGACTTCCCAGGAGGTCACCCATCCTAGTACTACTCTCGCCCAAGCACGCTTAACTTCGGAGTTCTGATGGGATCCGGTGCTTTAGTGCTGGTATGATCGCATCCGACATGTTATGCACTCATTTTCCTTTATGCTTGCCCCTCCCGCACCTTGTCTGCTCTATTTTGTACCATGCCCATCCCGCTTTTCCATCCCCACCACCGTTTCCCATCAGAAATAGCCGAGCACGAGTGCCCATAAAAAAATATCGTCGTAACTTCACTATGAATGTCGCCGCCAGACGCAAAAAAAAGGGATGCAACACGAGGACTTCCCAGGAGGTCACCCATCCTAGTACTACTCTCGCCCAAGCACGCTTAACTTCGGAGTTCTGATGGGATCCGGTGCTTTAGTGCTGGTATGATCGCATCCGACATGTTATGCACTCATTTTCCTTTATGCTTGCCCCTCCCGCACCTTGTCTGCTCTATTTTGTACCATGCCCATCCCGCTTTTCCATCCCCACCACCGTTTCCCATCAGAAATAGCCGAGCACGAGTGCCCATAAAAAAATATCGTCGTAACTTCACTATGAATGTCGCCGCCAGACGCAAAAAAAAGGGATGCAACACGAGGACTTCCCAGGAGGTCACCCATCCTAGTACTACTCTCGCCCAAGCACGCTTAACTTCGGAGTTCTGATGGGATCCGGTGCTTTAGTGCTGGTATGATCGCATCCGACATGTTATGCACTCATTTTCCTTTATGCTTGCCCCTCCCGCACCTTGTCTGCTCTATTTTGTACCATGCCCATCCCGCTTTTCCATCCCCACCACCGTTTCCCATCAGAAATAGCCGAGCACGAGTGCCCATAAAAAAATATCGTCGTAACTTCACTATGAATGTCGCCGCCAGACGCAAAAAAAAGGGATGCAACACGAGGACTTCCCAGGAGGTCACCCATCCTAGTACTACTCTCGCCCAAGCACGCTTAACTTCGGAGTTCTGATGGGATCCGGTGCTTTAGTGCTGGTATGATCGCATCCGACATGTTATGCACTCATTTTCCTTTATGCTTGCCCCTCCCGCACCTTGTCTGCTCTATTTTGTACCATGCCCATCCCGCTTTTCCATCCCCACCACCGTTTCCCATCAGAAATAGCCGAGCACGAGTGCCCATAAAAAAATATCGTCGTAACTTCACTATGAATGTCGCCGCCAGACGCAAAAAAAAGGGATGCAACACGAGGACTTCCCAGGAGGTCACCCATCCTAGTACTACTCTCGCCCAAGCACGCTTAACTTCGGAGTTCTGATGGGATCCGGTGCTTTAGTGCTGGTATGATCGCATCCGACATGTTATGCACTCATTTTCCTTTATGCTTGCCCCTCCCGCACCTTGTCTGCTCTATTTTGTACCATGCCCATCCCGCTTTTCCATCCCCACCACCGTTTCCCATCAGAAATAGCCGAGCACGAGTGCCCATAAAAAAATATCGTCGTAACTTCACTATGAATGTCGCCGCCAGACGCAAAAAAAAGGGATGCAACACGAGGACTTCCCAGGAGGTCACCCATCCTAGTACTACTCTCGCCCAAGCACGCTTAACTTCGGAGTTCTGATGGGATCCGGTGCTTTAGTGCTGGTATGATCGCATCCGACATGTTATGCACTCATTTTCCTTTATGCTTGCCCCTCCCGCACCTTGTCTGCTCTATTTTGTACCATGCCCATCCCGCTTTTCCATCCCCACCACCGTTTCCCATCAGAAATAGCCGAGCACGAGTGCCCATAAAAAAATATCGTCGTAACTTCACTATGAATGTCGCCGCCAGACGCAAAAAAAAGGGATGCAACACGAGGACTTCCCAGGAGGTCACCCATCCTAGTACTACTCTCGCCCAAGCACGCTTAACTTCGGAGTTCTGATGGGATCCGGTGCTTTAGTGCTGGTATGATCGCATCCGACATGTTATGCACTCATTTTCCTTTATGCTTGCCCCTCCCGCACCTTGTCTGCTCTATTTTGTACCATGCCCATCCCGCTTTTCCATCCCCACCACCGTTTCCCATCAGAAATAGCCGAGCACGAGTGCCCATAAAAAAATATCGTCGTAACTTCACTATGAATGTCGCCGCCAGACGCAAAAAAAAGGGATGCAACACGAGGACTTCCCAGGAGGTCACCCATCCTAGTACTACTCTCGCCCAAGCACGCTTAACTTCGGAGTTCTGATGGGATCCGGTGCTTTAGTGCTGGTATGATCGCATCCGACATGTTATGCACTCATTTTCCTTTATGCTTGCCCCTCCCGCACCTTGTCTGCTCTATTTTGTACCATGCCCATCCCGCTTTTCCATCCCCACCACCGTTTCCCATCAGAAATAGCCGAGCACGAGTGCCCATAAAAAAATATCGTCGTAACTTCACTATGAATGTCGCCGCCAGACGCAAAAAAAAGGGATGCAACACGAGGACTTCCCAGGAGGTCACCCATCCTAGTACTACTCTCGCCCAAGCACGCTTAACTTCGGAGTTCTGATGGGATCCGGTGCTTTAGTGCTGGTATGATCGCATCCGACATGTTATGCACTCATTTTCCTTTATGCTTGCCCCTCCCGCACCTTGTCTGCTCTATTTTGTACCATGCCCATCCCGCTTTTCCATCCCCACCACCGTTTCCCATCAGAAATAGCCGAGCACGAGTGCCCATAAAAAAATATCGTCGTAACTTCACTATGAATGTCGCCGCCAGACGCAAAAAAAAGGGATGCAACACGAGGACTTCCCAGGAGGTCACCCATCCTAGTACTACTCTCGCCCAAGCACGCTTAACTTCGGAGTTCTGATGGGATCCGGTGCTTTAGTGCTGGTATGATCGCATCCGACATGTTATGCACTCATTTTCCTTTATGCTTGCCCCTCCCGCACCTTGTCTGCTCTATTTTGTACCATGCCCATCCCGCTTTTCCATCCCCACCACCGTTTCCCATCAGAAATAGCCGAGCACGAGTGCCCATAAAAAAATATCGTCGTAACTTCACTATGAATGTCGCCGCCAGACGCAAAAAAAAAGGGATGCAACACGAGGACTTCCCAGGAGGTCACCCATCCTAGTACTACTCTCGCCCAAGCACGCTTAACTTCGGAGTTCTGATGGGATCCGGTGCTTTAGTGCTGGTATGATCGCATCCGACATGTTATGCACTCATTTTCCTTTATGCTTGCCCCTCCCGCACCTTGTCTGCTCTATTTTGTACCATGCCCATCCCGCTTTTCCATCCCCACCACCGTTTCCCATCAGAAATAGCCGAGCACGAGTGCCCATAAAAAAATATCGTCGTAACTTCACTATGAATGTCGCCGCCAGACGCAAAAAAAAGGGATGCAACACGAGGACTTCCCAGGAGGTCACCCATCCTAGTACTACTCTCGCCCAAGCACGCTTAACTTCGGAGTTCTGATGGGATCCGGTGCTTTAGTGCTGGTATGATCGCATCCGACATGTTATGCACTCATTTTCCTTTATGCTTGCCCCTCCCGCACCTTGTCTGCTCTATTTTGTACCATGCCCATCCCGCTTTTCCATCCCCACCACCGTTTCCCATCAGAAATAGCCGAGCACGAGTGCCCATAAAAAAATATCGTCGTAACTTCACTATGAATGTCGCCGCCAGACGCAAAAAAAAGGGATGCAACACGAGGACTTCCCAGGAGGTCACCCATCCTAGTACTACTCTCGCCCAAGCACGCTTAACTTCGGAGTTCTGATGGGATCCGGTGCTTTAGTGCTGGTATGATCGCATCCGACATGTTATGCACTCATTTTCCTTTATGCTTGCCCCTCCCGCACCTTGTCTGCTCTATTTTGTACCATGCCCATCCCGCTTTTCCATCCCCACCACCGTTTCCCATCAGAAATAGCCGAGCACGAGTGCCCATAAAAAAATATCGTCGTAACTTCACTATGAATGTCGCCGCCAGACGCAAAAAAAAGGGATGCAACACGAGGACTTCCCAGGAGGTCACCCATCCTAGTACTACTCTCGCCCAAGCACGCTTAACTTCGGAGTTCTGATGGGATCCGGTGCTTTAGTGCTGGTATGATCGCATCCGACATGTTATGCACTCATTTTCCTTTATGCTTGCCCCTCCCGCACCTTGTCTGCTCTATTTTGTACCATGCCCATCCCGCTTTTCCATCCCCACCACCGTTTCCCATCAGAAATAGCCGAGCACGAGTGCCCATAAAAAAATATCGTCGTAACTTCACTATGAATGTCGCCGCCAGACGCAAAAAAAAGGGATGCAACACGAGGACTTCCCAGGAGGTCACCCATCCTAGTACTACTCTCGCCCAAGCACGCTTAACTTCGGAGTTCTGATGGGATCCGGTGCTTTAGTGCTGGTATGATCGCATCCGACATGTTATGCACTCATTTTCCTTTATGCTTGCCCCTCCCGCACCTTGTCTGCTCTATTTTGTACCATGCCCATCCCGCTTTTCCATCCCCACCACCGTTTCCCATCAGAAATAGCCGAGCACGAGTGCCCATAAAAAAATATCGTCGTAACTTCACTATGAATGTCGCCGCCAGACGCAAAAAAAAGGGATGCAACACGAGGACTTCCCAGGAGGTCACCCATCCTAGTACTACTCTCGCCCAAGCACGCTTAACTTCGGAGTTCTGATGGGATCCGGTGCTTTAGTGCTGGTATGATCGCATCCGACATGTTATGCACTCATTTTCCTTTATGCTTGCCCCTCCCGCACCTTGTCTGCTCTATTTTGTACCATGCCCATCCCGCTTTTCCATCCCCACCACCGTTTCCCATCAGAAATAGCCGAGCACGAGTGCCCATAAAAAAATATCGTCGTAACTTCACTATGAATGTCGCCGCCAGACGCAAAAAAAAGGGATGCAACACGAGGACTTCCCAGGAGGTCACCCATCCTAGTACTACTCTCGCCCAAGCACGCTTAACTTCGGAGTTCTGATGGGATCCGGTGCTTTAGTGCTGGTATGATCGCATCCGACATGTTATGCACTCATTTTCCTTTATGCTTGCCCCTCCCGCACCTTGTCTGCTCTATTTTGTACCATGCCCATCCCGCTTTTCCATCCCCACCACCGTTTCCCATCAGAAATAGCCGAGCACGAGTGCCCATAAAAAAATATCGTCGTAACTTCACTATGAATGTCGCCGCCAGACGCAAAAAAAAGGGATGCAACACGAGGACTTCCCAGGAGGTCACCCATCCTAGTACTACTCTCGCCCAAGCACGCTTAACTTCGGAGTTCTGATGGGATCCGGTGCTTTAGTGCTGGTATGATCGCATCCGACATGTTATGCACTCATTTTCCTTTATGCTTGCCCCTCCCGCACCTTGTCTGCTCTATTTTGTACCATGCCCATCCCGCTTTTCCATCCCCACCACCGTTTCCCATCAGAAATAGCCGAGCACGAGTGCCCATAAAAAAATATCGTCGTAACTTCACTATGAATGTCGCCGCCAGATGCAAAAAAAAGGGATGCAACACGAGGACTTCCCAGGAGGTCACCCATCCTAGTACTACTCTCGCCCAAGCACGCTTAACTTCGGAGTTCTGATGGGATCCGGTGCTTTAGTGCTGGTATGATCGCATCCGACATGTTATGCACTCATTTTCCTTTATGCTTGCCCCTCCCGCACCTTGTCTGCTCTATTTTGTACCATGCCCATCCCGCTTTTCCATCCCCACCACCGTTTCCCATCAGAAATAGCCGAGCACGAGTGCCCATAAAAAAATATCGTCGTAACTTCACTATGAATGTCGCCGCCAGACGCAAAAAAAAGGGATGCAACACGAGGACTTCCCAGGAGGTCACCCATCCTAGTACTACTCTCGCCCAAGCACGCTTAACTTCGGAGTTCTGATGGGATCCGGTGCTTTAGTGCTGGTATGATCGCATCCGACATGTTATGCACTCATTTTCCTTTATGCTTGCCCCTCCCGCACCTTGTCTGCTCTATTTTGTACCATGCCCATCCCGCTTTTCCATCCCCACCACCGTTTCCCATCAGAAATAGCCGAGCACGAGTGCCCATAAAAAAATATCGTCGTAACTTCACTATGAATGTCGCCGCCAGATGCAAAAAAAAGGGATGCAACACGAGGACTTCCCAGGAGGTCACCCATCCTAGTACTACTCTCGCCCAAGCACGCTTAACTTCGGAGTTCTGATGGGATCCGGTGCTTTAGTGCTGGTATGATCGCATCCGACATGTTATGCACTCATTTTCCTTTATGCTTGCCCCTCCCGCACCTTGTCTGCTCTATTTTGTACCATGCCCATCCCGCTTTTCCATCCCCACCACCGTTTCCCATCAGAAATAGCCGAGCACGAGTGCCCATAAAAAAATATCGTCGTAACTTCACTATGAATGTCGCCGCCAGACGCAAAAAAAAGGGATGCAACACGAGGACTTCCCAGGAGGTCACCCATCCTAGTACTACTCTCGCCCAAGCACGCTTAACTTCGGAGTTCTGATGGGATCCGGTGCTTTAGTGCTGGTATGATCGCATCCGACATGTTATGCACTCATTTTCCTTTATGCTTGCCCCTCCCGCACCTTGTCTGCTCTATTTTGTACCATGCCCATCCCGCTTTTCCATCCCCACCACCGTTTCCCATCAGAAATAGCCGAGCACGAGTGCCCATAAAAAAATATCGTCGTAACTTCACTATGAATGTCGCCGCCAGATGCAAAAAAAAGGGATGCAACACGAGGACTTCCCAGGAGGTCACCCATCCTAGTACTACTCTCGCCCAAGCACGCTTAACTTCGGAGTTCTGATGGGATCCGGTGCTTTAGTGCTGGTATGATCGCATCCGACATGTTATGCACTCATTTTCCTTTATGCTTGCCCCTCCCGCACCTTGTCTGCTCTATTTTGTACCATGCCCATCCCGCTTTTCCATCCCCACCACCGTTTCCCATCAGAAATAGCCGAGCACGAGTGCCCATAAAAAAATATCGTCGTAACTTCACTATGAATGTCGCCGCCAGATGCAAAAAAAAGGGATGCAACACGAGGACTTCCCAGGAGGTCACCCATCCTAGTACTACTCTCGCCCAAGCACGCTTAACTTCGGAGTTCTGATGGGATCCGGTGCTTTAGTGCTGGTATGATCGCATCCGACATGTTATGCACTCATTTTCCTTTATGCTTGCCCCTCCCGCACCTTGTCTGCTCTATTTTGTACCATGCCCATCCCGCTTTTCCATCCCCACCACCGTTTCCCATCAGAAATAGCCGAGCACGAGTGCCCATAAAAAAATATCGTCGTAACTTCACTATGAATGTCGCCGCCAGATGCAAAAAAAAGGGATGCAACACGAGGACTTCCCAGGAGGTCACCCATCCTAGTACTACTCTCGCCCAAGCACGCTTAACTTCGGAGTTCTGATGGGATCCGGTGCTTTAGTGCTGGTATGATCGCATCCGACATGTTATGCACTCATTTTCCTTTATGCTTGCCCCTCCCGCACCTTGTCTGCTCTATTTTGTACCATGCCCATCCCGCTTTTCCATCCCCACCACCGTTTCCCATCAGAAATAGCCGAGCACGAGTGCCCATAAAAAAATATCGTCGTAACTTCACTATGAATGTCGCCGACGCAAAAAAAAGGGATGCAACACGAGGACTTCCCAGGAGGTCACCCATCCTAGTACTACTCTCGCCCAAGCACGCTTAACTTCGGAGTTCTGATGGGATCCGGTGCTTTAGTGCTGGTATGATCGCATCCGACATGTTATGCACTCATTTTCCTTTATGCTTGCCCCTCCCGCACCTTGTCTGCTCTATTTTGTACCATGCCCATCCCGCTTTTCCATCCCCACCACCGTTTCCCATCAGAAATAGCCGAGCACGAGTGCCCATAAAAAAATATCGTCGTAACTTCACTATGAATGTCGCCGCCAGATGCAAAAAAAAGGGATGCAACACGAGGACTTCCCAGGAGGTCACCCATCCTAGTACTACTCTCGCCCAAGCACGCTTAACTTCGGAGTTCTGATGGGATCCGGTGCTTTAGTGCTGGTATGATCGCATCCGACATGTTATGCACTCATTTTCCTTTATGCTTGCCCCTCCCGCACCTTGTCTGCTCTATTTTGTACCATGCCCATCCCGCTTTTCCATCCCCACCACCGTTTCCCATCAGAAATAGCCGAGCACGAGTGCCCATAAAAAAATATCGTCGTAACTTCACTATGAATGTCGCCGCCAGATGCAAAAAAAAGGGATGCAACACGAGGACTTCCCAGGAGGTCACCCATCCTAGTACTACTCTCGCCCAAGCACGCTTAACTTCGGAGTTCTGATGGGATCCGGTGCTTTAGTGCTGGTATGATCGCATCCGACATGTTATGCACTCATTTTCCTTTATGCTTGCCCCTCCCGCACCTTGTCTGCTCTATTTTGTACCATGCCCATCCCGCTTTTCCATCCCCACCACCGTTTCCCATCAGAAATAGCCGAGCACGAGTGCCCATAAAAAAATATCGTCGTAACTTCACTATGAATGTCGCCGCCAGACGCAAAAAAAAGGGATGCAACACGAGGACTTCCCAGGAGGTCACCCATCCTAGTACTACTCTCGCCCAAGCACGCTTAACTTCGGAGTTCTGATGGGATCCGGTGCTTTAGTGCTGGTATGATCGCATCCGACATGTTATGCACTCATTTTCCTTTATGCTTGCCCCTCCCGCACCTTGTCTGCTCTATTTTGTACCATGCCCATCCCGCTTTTCCATCCCCACCACCGTTTCCCATCAGAAATAGCCGAGCACGAGTGCCCATAAAAAAATATCGTCGTAACTTCACTATGAATGTCGCCGCCAGACGCAAAAAAAAGGGATGCAACACGAGGACTTCCCAGGAGGTCACCCATCCTAGTACTACTCTCGCCCAAGCACGCTTAACTTCGGAGTTCTGATGGGATCCGGTGCTTTAGTGCTGGTATGATCGCATCCGACATGTTATGCACTCATTTTCCTTTATGCTTGCCCCTCCCGCACCTTGTCTGCTCTATTTTGTACCATGCCCATCCCGCTTTTCCATCCCCACCACCGTTTCCCATCAGAAATAGCCGAGCACGAGTGCCCATAAAAAAATATCGTCGTAACTTCACTATGAATGTCGCCGCCAGACGCAAAAAAAAGGGATGCAACACGAGGACTTCCCAGGAGGTCACCCATCCTAGTACTACTCTCGCCCAAGCACGCTTAACTTCGGAGTTCTGATGGGATCCGGTGCTTTAGTGCTGGTATGATCGCATCCGACATGTTATGCACTCATTTTCCTTTATGCTTGCCCCTCCCGCACCTTGTCTGCTCTATTTTGTACCATGCCCATCCCGCTTTTCCATCCCCACCACCGTTTCCCATCAGAAATAGCCGAGCACGAGTGCCCATAAAAAAATATCGTCGTAACTTCACTATGAATGTCGCCGCCAGATGCAAAAAAAAGGGATGCAACACGAGGACTTCCCAGGAGGTCACCCATCCTAGTACTACTCTCGCCCAAGCACGCTTAACTTCGGAGTTCTGATGGGATCCGGTGCTTTAGTGCTGGTATGATCGCATCCGACATGTTATGCACTCATTTTCCTTTATGCTTGCCCCTCCCGCACCTTGTCTGCTCTATTTTGTACCATGCCCATCCCGCTTTTCCATCCCCACCACCGTTTCCCATCAGAAATAGCCGAGCACGAGTGCCCATAAAAAAATATCGTCGTAACTTCACTATGAATGTCGCCGCCAGACGCAAAAAAAAGGGATGCAACACGAGGACTTCCCAGGAGGTCACCCATCCTAGTACTACTCTCGCCCAAGCACGCTTAACTTCGGAGTTCTGATGGGATCCGGTGCTTTAGTGCTGGTATGATCGCATCCGACATGTTATGCACTCATTTTCCTTTATGCTTGCCCCTCCCGCACCTTGTCTGCTCTATTTTGTACCATGCCCATCCCGCTTTTCCATCCCCACCACCGTTTCCCATCAGAAATAGCCGAGCACGAGTGCCCATAAAAAAATATCGTCGTAACTTCACTATGAATGTCGCCGCCAGACGCAAAAAAAAGGGATGCAACACGAGGACTTCCCAGGAGGTCACCCATCCTAGTACTACTCTCGCCCAAGCACGCTTAACTTCGGAGTTCTGATGGGATCCGGTGCTTTAGTGCTGGTATGATCGCATCCGACATGTTATGCACTCATTTTCCTTTATGCTTGCCCCTCCCGCACCTTGTCTGCTCTATTTTGTACCATGCCCATCCCGCTTTTCCATCCCCACCACCGTTTCCCATCAGAAATAGCCGAGCACGAGTGCCCATAAAAAAATATCGTCGTAACTTCACTATGAATGTCGCCGCCAGACGCAAAAAAAAGGGATGCAACACGAGGACTTCCCAGGAGGTCACCCATCCTAGTACTACTCTCGCCCAAGCACGCTTAACTTCGGAGTTCTGATGGGATCCGGTGCTTTAGTGCTGGTATGATCGCATCCGACATGTTATGCACTCATTTTCCTTTATGCTTGCCCCTCCCGCACCTTGTCTGCTCTATTTTGTACCATGCCCATCCCGCTTTTCCATCCCCACCACCGTTTCCCATCAGAAATAGCCGAGCACGAGTGCCCATAAAAAAATATCGTCGTAACTTCACTATGAATGTCGCCGCCAGACGCAAAAAAAAGGGATGCAACACGAGGACTTCCCAGGAGGTCACCCATCCTAGTACTACTCTCGCCCAAGCACGCTTAACTTCGGAGTTCTGATGGGATCCGGTGCTTTAGTGCTGGTATGATCGCATCCGACATGTTATGCACTCATTTTCCTTTATGCTTGCCCCTCCCGCACCTTGTCTGCTCTATTTTGTACCATGCCCATCCCGCTTTTCCATCCCCACCACCGTTTCCCATCAGAAATAGCCGAGCACGAGTGCCCATAAAAAAATATCGTCGTAACTTCACTATGAATGTCGCCGCCAGACGCAAAAAAAAGGGATGCAACACGAGGACTTCCCAGGAGGTCACCCATCCTAGTACTACTCTCGCCCAAGCACGCTTAACTTCGGAGTTCTGATGGGATCCGGTGCTTTAGTGCTGGTATGATCGCATCCGACATGTTATGCACTCATTTTCCTTTATGCTTGCCCCTCCCGCACCTTGTCTGCTCTATTTTGTACCATGCCCATCCCGCTTTTCCATCCCCACCACCGTTTCCCATCAGAAATAGCCGAGCACGAGTGCCCATAAAAAAATATCGTCGTAACTTCACTATGAATGTCGCCGCCAGACGCAAAAAAAAGGGATGCAACACGAGGACTTCCCAGGAGGTCACCCATCCTAGTACTACTCTCGCCCAAGCACGCTTAACTTCGGAGTTCTGATGGGATCCGGTGCTTTAGTGCTGGTATGATCGCATCCGACATGTTATGCACTCATTTTCCTTTATGCTTGCCCCTCCCGCACCTTGTCTGCTCTATTTTGTACCATGCCCATCCCGCTTTTCCATCCCCACCACCGTTTCCCATCAGAAATAGCCGAGCACGAGTGCCCATAAAAAAATATCGTCGTAACTTCACTATGAATGTCGCCGCCAGACGCAAAAAAAAGGGATGCAACACGAGGACTTCCCAGGAGGTCACCCATCCTAGTACTACTCTCGCCCAAGCACGCTTAACTTCGGAGTTCTGATGGGATCCGGTGCTTTAGTGCTGGTATGATCGCATCCGACATGTTATGCACTCATTTTCCTTTATGCTTGCCCCTCCCGCACCTTGTCTGCTCTATTTTGTACCATGCCCATCCCGCTTTTCCATCCCCACCACCGTTTCCCATCAGAAATAGCCGAGCACGAGTGCCCATAAAAAAATATCGTCGTAACTTCACTATGAATGTCGCCGCCAGATGCAAAAAAAAGGGATGCAACACGAGGACTTCCCAGGAGGTCACCCATCCTAGTACTACTCTCGCCCAAGCACGCTTAACTTCGGAGTTCTGATGGGATCCGGTGCTTTAGTGCTGGTATGATCGCATCCGACATGTTATGCACTCATTTTCCTTTATGCTTGCCCCTCCCGCACCTTGTCTGCTCTATTTTGTACCATGCCCATCCCGCTTTTCCATCCCCACCACCGTTTCCCATCAGAAATAGCCGAGCACGAGTGCCCATAAAAAAATATCGTCGTAACTTCACTATGAATGTCGCCGCCAGACGCAAAAAAAAGGGATGCAACACGAGGACTTCCCAGGAGGTCACCCATCCTAGTACTACTCTCGCCCAAGCACGCTTAACTTCGGAGTTCTGATGGGATCCGGTGCTTTAGTGCTGGTATGATCGCATCCGACATGTTATGCACTCATTTTCCTTTATGCTTGCCCCTCCCGCACCTTGTCTGCTCTATTTTGTACCATGCCCATCCCGCTTTTCCATCCCCACCACCGTTTCCCATCAGAAATAGCCGAGCACGAGTGCCCATAAAAAAATATCGTCGTAACTTCACTATGAATGTCGCCGCCAGACGCAAAAAAAAGGGATGCAACACGAGGACTTCCCAGGAGGTCACCCATCCTAGTACTACTCTCGCCCAAGCACGCTTAACTTCGGAGTTCTGATGGGATCCGGTGCTTTAGTGCTGGTATGATCGCATCCGACATGTTATGCACTCATTTTCCTTTATGCTTGCCCCTCCCGCACCTTGTCTGCTCTATTTTGTACCATGCCCATCCCGCTTTTCCATCCCCACCACCGTTTCCCATCAGAAATAGCCGAGCACGAGTGCCCATAAAAAAATATCGTCGTAACTTCACTATGAATGTCGCCGCCAGACGCAAAAAAAAGGGATGCAACACGAGGACTTCCCAGGAGGTCACCCATCCTAGTACTACTCTCGCCCAAGCACGCTTAACTTCGGAGTTCTGATGGGATCCGGTGCTTTAGTGCTGGTATGATCGCATCCGACATGTTATGCACTCATTTTCCTTTATGCTTGCCCCTCCCGCACCTTGTCTGCTCTATTTTGTACCATGCCCATCCCGCTTTTCCATCCCCACCACCGTTTCCCATCAGAAATAGCCGAGCACGAGTGCCCATAAAAAAATATCGTCGTAACTTCACTATGAATGTCGCCGCCAGATGCAAAAAAAAGGGATGCAACACGAGGACTTCCCAGGAGGTCACCCATCCTAGTACTACTCTCGCCCAAGCACGCTTAACTTCGGAGTTCTGATGGGATCCGGTGCTTTAGTGCTGGTATGATCGCATCCGACATGTTATGCACTCATTTTCCTTTATGCTTGCCCCTCCCGCACCTTGTCTGCTCTATTTTGTACCATGCCCATCCCGCTTTTCCATCCCCACCACCGTTTCCCATCAGAAATAGCCGAGCACGAGTGCCCATAAAAAAATATCGTCGTAACTTCACTATGAATGTCGCCGCCAGACGCAAAAAAAAGGGATGCAACACGAGGACTTCCCAGGAGGTCACCCATCCTAGTACTACTCTCGCCCAAGCACGCTTAACTTCGGAGTTCTGATGGGATCCGGTGCTTTAGTGCTGGTATGATCGCATCCGACATGTTATGCACTCATTTTCCTTTATGCTTGCCCCTCCCGCACCTTGTCTGCTCTATTTTGTACCATGCCCATCCCGCTTTTCCATCCCCACCACCGTTTCCCATCAGAAATAGCCGAGCACGAGTGCCCATAAAAAAATATCGTCGTAACTTCACTATGAATGTCGCCGCCAGACGCAAAAAAAAGGGATGCAACACGAGGACTTCCCAGGAGGTCACCCATCCTAGTACTACTCTCGCCCAAGCACGCTTAACTTCGGAGTTCTGATGGGATCCGGTGCTTTAGTGCTGGTATGATCGCATCCGACATGTTATGCACTCATTTTCCTTTATGCTTGCCCCTCCCGCACCTTGTCTGCTCTATTTTGTACCATGCCCATCCCGCTTTTCCATCCCCACCACCGTTTCCCATCAGAAATAGCCGAGCACGAGTGCCCATAAAAAAATATCGTCGTAACTTCACTATGAATGTCGCCGCCGCAAAAAAAAGGGATGCAACACGAGGACTTCCCAGGAGGTCACCCATCCTAGTACTACTCTCGCCCAAGCACGCTTAACTTCGGAGTTCTGATGGGATCCGGTGCTTTAGTGCTGGTATGATCGCATCCGACATGTTATGCACTCATTTTCCTTTATGCTTGCCCCTCCCGCACCTTGTCTGCTCTATTTTGTACCATGCCCATCCCGCTTTTCCATCCCCACCACCGTTTCCCATCAGAAATAGCCGAGCACGAGTGCCCATAAAAAAATATCGTCGTAACTTCACTATGAATGTCGCCGCCAGACGCAAAAAAAAGGGATGCAACACGAGGACTTCCCAGGAGGTCACCCATCCTAGTACTACTCTCGCCCAAGCACGCTTAACTTCGGAGTTCTGATGGGATCCGGTGCTTTAGTGCTGGTATGATCGCATCCGACATGTTATGCACTCATTTTCCTTTATGCTTGCCCCTCCCGCACCTTGTCTGCTCTATTTTGTACCATGCCCATCCCGCTTTTCCATCCCCACCACCGTTTCCCATCAGAAATAGCCGAGCACGAGTGCCCATAAAAAAATATCGTCGTAACTTCACTATGAATGTCGCCGCCAGACGCAAAAAAAAGGGATGCAACACGAGGACTTCCCAGGAGGTCACCCATCCTAGTACTACTCTCGCCCAAGCACGCTTAACTTCGGAGTTCTGATGGGATCCGGTGCTTTAGTGCTGGTATGATCGCATCCGACATGTTATGCACTCATTTTCCTTTATGCTTGCCCCTCCCGCACCTTGTCTGCTCTATTTTGTACCATGCCCATCCCGCTTTTCCATCCCCACCACCGTTTCCCATCAGAAATAGCCGAGCACGAGTGCCCATAAAAAAATATCGTCGTAACTTCACTATGAATGTCGCCGCCAGATGCAAAAAAAAGGGATGCAACACGAGGACTTCCCAGGAGGTCACCCATCCTAGTACTACTCTCGCCCAAGCACGCTTAACTTCGGAGTTCTGATGGGATCCGGTGCTTTAGTGCTGGTATGATCGCATCCGACATGTTATGCACTCATTTTCCTTTATGCTTGCCCCTCCCGCACCTTGTCTGCTCTATTTTGTACCATGCCCATCCCGCTTTTCCATCCCCACCACCGTTTCCCATCAGAAATAGCCGAGCACGAGTGCCCATAAAAAAATATCGTCGTAACTTCACTATGAATGTCGCCGCCAGACGCAAAAAAAAGGGATGCAACACGAGGACTTCCCAGGAGGTCACCCATCCTAGTACTACTCTCGCCCAAGCACGCTTAACTTCGGAGTTCTGATGGGATCCGGTGCTTTAGTGCTGGTATGATCGCATCCGACATGTTATGCACTCATTTTCCTTTATGCTTGCCCCTCCCGCACCTTGTCTGCTCTATTTTGTACCATGCCCATCCCGCTTTTCCATCCCCACCACCGTTTCCCATCAGAAATAGCCGAGCACGAGTGCCCATAAAAAAATATCGTCGTAACTTCACTATGAATGTCGCCGCCAGACGCAAAAAAAAGGGATGCAACACGAGGACTTCCCAGGAGGTCACCCATCCTAGTACTACTCTCGCCCAAGCACGCTTAACTTCGGAGTTCTGATGGGATCCGGTGCTTTAGTGCTGGTATGATCGCATCCGACATGTTATGCACTCATTTTCCTTTATGCTTGCCCCTCCCGCACCTTGTCTGCTCTATTTTGTACCATGCCCATCCCGCTTTTCCATCCCCACCACCGTTTCCCATCAGAAATAGCCGAGCACGAGTGCCCATAAAAAAATATCGTCGTAACTTCACTATGAATGTCGCCGCCAGACGCAAAAAAAAGGGATGCAACACGAGGACTTCCCAGGAGGTCACCCATCCTAGTACTACTCTCGCCCAAGCACGCTTAACTTCGGAGTTCTGATGGGATCCGGTGCTTTAGTGCTGGTATGATCGCATCCGACATGTTATGCACTCATTTTCCTTTATGCTTGCCCCTCCCGCACCTTGTCTGCTCTATTTTGTACCATGCCCATCCCGCTTTTCCATCCCCACCACCGTTTCCCATCAGAAATAGCCGAGCACGAGTGCCCATAAAAAAATATCGTCGTAACTTCACTATGAATGTCGCCGCCAGACGCAAAAAAAAGGGATGCAACACGAGGACTTCCCAGGAGGTCACCCATCCTAGTACTACTCTCGCCCAAGCACGCTTAACTTCGGAGTTCTGATGGGATCCGGTGCTTTAGTGCTGGTATGATCGCATCCGACATGTTATGCACTCATTTTCCTTTATGCTTGCCCCTCCCGCACCTTGTCTGCTCTATTTTGTACCATGCCCATCCCGCTTTTCCATCCCCACCACCGTTTCCCATCAGAAATAGCCGAGCACGAGTGCCCATAAAAAAATATCGTCGTAACTTCACTATGAATGTCGCCGCCAGACGCAAAAAAAAGGGATGCAACACGAGGACTTCCCAGGAGGTCACCCATCCTAGTACTACTCTCGCCCAAGCACGCTTAACTTCGGAGTTCTGATGGGATCCGGTGCTTTAGTGCTGGTATGATCGCATCCGACATGTTATGCACTCATTTTCCTTTATGCTTGCCCCTCCCGCACCTTGTCTGCTCTATTTTGTACCATGCCCATCCCGCTTTTCCATCCCCACCACCGTTTCCCATCAGAAATAGCCGAGCACGAGTGCCCATAAAAAAATATCGTCGTAACTTCACTATGAATGTCGCCGCCAGATGCAAAAAAAAGGGATGCAACACGAGGACTTCCCAGGAGGTCACCCATCCTAGTACTACTCTCGCCCAAGCACGCTTAACTTCGGAGTTCTGATGGGATCCGGTGCTTTAGTGCTGGTATGATCGCATCCGACATGTTATGCACTCATTTTCCTTTATGCTTGCCCCTCCCGCACCTTGTCTGCTCTATTTTGTACCATGCCCATCCCGCTTTTCCATCCCCACCACCGTTTCCCATCAGAAATAGCCGAGCACGAGTGCCCATAAAAAAATATCGTCGTAACTTCACTATGAATGTCGCCGCCAGACGCAAAAAAAAGGGATGCAACACGAGGACTTCCCAGGAGGTCACCCATCCTAGTACTACTCTCGCCCAAGCACGCTTAACTTCGGAGTTCTGATGGGATCCGGTGCTTTAGTGCTGGTATGATCGCATCCGACATGTTATGCACTCATTTTCCTTTATGCTTGCCCCTCCCGCACCTTGTCTGCTCTATTTTGTACCATGCCCATCCCGCTTTTCCATCCCCACCACCGTTTCCCATCAGAAATAGCCGAGCACGAGTGCCCATAAAAAAATATCGTCGTAACTTCACTATGAATGTCGCCGCCAGACGCAAAAAAAAGGGATGCAACACGAGGACTTCCCAGGAGGTCACCCATCCTAGTACTACTCTCGCCCAAGCACGCTTAACTTCGGAGTTCTGATGGGATCCGGTGCTTTAGTGCTGGTATGATCGCATCCGACATGTTATGCACTCATTTTCCTTTATGCTTGCCCCTCCCGCACCTTGTCTGCTCTATTTTGTACCATGCCCATCCCGCTTTTCCATCCCCACCACCGTTTCCCATCAGAAATAGCCGAGCACGAGTGCCCATAAAAAAATATCGTCGTAACTTCACTATGAATGTCGCCGCCAGACGCAAAAAAAAGGGATGCAACACGAGGACTTCCCAGGAGGTCACCCATCCTAGTACTACTCTCGCCCAAGCACGCTTAACTTCGGAGTTCTGATGGGATCCGGTGCTTTAGTGCTGGTATGATCGCATCCGACATGTTATGCACTCATTTTCCTTTATGCTTGCCCCTCCCGCACCTTGTCTGCTCTATTTTGTACCATGCCCATCCCGCTTTTCCATCCCCACCACCGTTTCCCATCAGAAATAGCCGAGCACGAGTGCCCATAAAAAAATATCGTCGTAACTTCACTATGAATGTCGCCGCCAGACGCAAAAAAAAGGGATGCAACACGAGGACTTCCCAGGAGGTCACCCATCCTAGTACTACTCTCGCCCAAGCACGCTTAACTTCGGAGTTCTGATGGGATCCGGTGCTTTAGTGCTGGTATGATCGCATCCGACATGTTATGCACTCATTTTCCTTTATGCTTGCCCCTCCCGCACCTTGTCTGCTCTATTTTGTACCATGCCCATCCCGCTTTTCCATCCCCACCACCGTTTCCCATCAGAAATAGCCGAGCACGAGTGCCCATAAAAAAATATCGTCGTAACTTCACTATGAATGTCGCCGCCAGACGCAAAAAAAAGGGATGCAACACGAGGACTTCCCAGGAGGTCACCCATCCTAGTACTACTCTCGCCCAAGCACGCTTAACTTCGGAGTTCTGATGGGATCCGGTGCTTTAGTGCTGGTATGATCGCATCCGACATGTTATGCACTCATTTTCCTTTATGCTTGCCCCTCCCGCACCTTGTCTGCTCTATTTTGTACCATGCCCATCCCGCTTTTCCATCCCCACCACCGTTTCCCATCAGAAATAGCCGAGCACGAGTGCCCATAAAAAAATATCGTCGTAACTTCACTATGAATGTCGCCGCCAGACGCAAAAAAAAGGGATGCAACACGAGGACTTCCCAGGAGGTCACCCATCCTAGTACTACTCTCGCCCAAGCACGCTTAACTTCGGAGTTCTGATGGGATCCGGTGCTTTAGTGCTGGTATGATCGCATCCGACATGTTATGCACTCATTTTCCTTTATGCTTGCCCCTCCCGCACCTTGTCTGCTCTATTTTGTACCATGCCCATCCCGCTTTTCCATCCCCACCACCGTTTCCCATCAGAAATAGCCGAGCACGAGTGCCCATAAAAAAATATCGTCGTAACTTCACTATGAATGTCGCCGCCAGACGCAAAAAAAAGGGATGCAACACGAGGACTTCCCAGGAGGTCACCCATCCTAGTACTACTCTCGCCCAAGCACGCTTAACTTCGGAGTTCTGATGGGATCCGGTGCTTTAGTGCTGGTATGATCGCATCCGACATGTTATGCACTCATTTTCCTTTATGCTTGCCCCTCCCGCACCTTGTCTGCTCTATTTTGTACCATGCCCATCCCGCTTTTCCATCCCCACCACCGTTTCCCATCAGAAATAGCCGAGCACGAGTGCCCATAAAAAAATATCGTCGTAACTTCACTATGAATGTCGCCGCCAGACGCAAAAAAAAGGGATGCAACACGAGGACTTCCCAGGAGGTCACCCATCCTAGTACTACTCTCGCCCAAGCACGCTTAACTTCGGAGTTCTGATGGGATCCGGTGCTTTAGTGCTGGTATGATCGCATCCGACATGTTATGCACTCATTTTCCTTTATGCTTGCCCCTCCCGCACCTTGTCTGCTCTATTTTGTACCATGCCCATCCCGCTTTTCCATCCCCACCACCGTTTCCCATCAGAAATAGCCGAGCACGAGTGCCCATAAAAAAATATCGTCGTAACTTCACTATGAATGTCGCCGCCAGACGCAAAAAAAAGGGATGCAACACGAGGACTTCCCAGGAGGTCACCCATCCTAGTACTACTCTCGCCCAAGCACGCTTAACTTCGGAGTTCTGATGGGATCCGGTGCTTTAGTGCTGGTATGATCGCATCCGACATGTTATGCACTCATTTTCCTTTATGCTTGCCCCTCCCGCACCTTGTCTGCTCTATTTTGTACCATGCCCATCCCGCTTTTCCATCCCCACCACCGTTTCCCATCAGAAATAGCCGAGCACGAGTGCCCATAAAAAAATATCGTCGTAACTTCACTATGAATGTCGCCGCCAGACGCAAAAAAAAGGGATGCAACACGAGGACTTCCCAGGAGGTCACCCATCCTAGTACTACTCTCGCCCAAGCACGCTTAACTTCGGAGTTCTGATGGGATCCGGTGCTTTAGTGCTGGTATGATCGCATCCGACATGTTATGCACTCATTTTCCTTTATGCTTGCCCCTCCCGCACCTTGTCTGCTCTATTTTGTACCATGCCCATCCCGCTTTTCCATCCCCACCACCGTTTCCCATCAGAAATAGCCGAGCACGAGTGCCCATAAAAAAATATCGTCGTAACTTCACTATGAATGTCGCCGCCAGACGCAAAAAAAAGGGATGCAACACGAGGACTTCCCAGGAGGTCACCCATCCTAGTACTACTCTCGCCCAAGCACGCTTAACTTCGGAGTTCTGATGGGATCCGGTGCTTTAGTGCTGGTATGATCGCATCCGACATGTTATGCACTCATTTTCCTTTATGCTTGCCCCTCCCGCACCTTGTCTGCTCTATTTTGTACCATGCCCATCCCGCTTTTCCATCCCCACCACCGTTTCCCATCAGAAATAGCCGAGCACGAGTGCCCATAAAAAAATATCGTCGTAACTTCACTATGAATGTCGCCGCCAGATGCAAAAAAAAGGGATGCAACACGAGGACTTCCCAGGAGGTCACCCATCCTAGTACTACTCTCGCCCAAGCACGCTTAACTTCGGAGTTCTGATGGGATCCGGTGCTTTAGTGCTGGTATGATCGCATCCGACATGTTATGCACTCATTTTCCTTTATGCTTGCCCCTCCCGCACCTTGTCTGCTCTATTTTGTACCATGCCCATCCCGCTTTTCCATCCCCACCACCGTTTCCCATCAGAAATAGCCGAGCACGAGTGCCCATAAAAAAATATCGTCGTAACTTCACTATGAATGTCGCCGCCAGACGCAAAAAAAAGGGATGCAACACGAGGACTTCCCAGGAGGTCACCCATCCTAGTACTACTCTCGCCCAAGCACGCTTAACTTCGGAGTTCTGATGGGATCCGGTGCTTTAGTGCTGGTATGATCGCATCCGACATGTTATGCACTCATTTTCCTTTATGCTTGCCCCTCCCGCACCTTGTCTGCTCTATTTTGTACCATGCCCATCCCGCTTTTCCATCCCCACCACCGTTTCCCATCAGAAATAGCCGAGCACGAGTGCCCATAAAAAAATATCGTCGTAACTTCACTATGAATGTCGCCGCCAGACGCAAAAAAAAGGGATGCAACACGAGGACTTCCCAGGAGGTCACCCATCCTAGTACTACTCTCGCCCAAGCACGCTTAACTTCGGAGTTCTGATGGGATCCGGTGCTTTAGTGCTGGTATGATCGCATCCGACATGTTATGCACTCATTTTCCTTTATGCTTGCCCCTCCCGCACCTTGTCTGCTCTATTTTGTACCATGCCCATCCCGCTTTTCCATCCCCACCACCGTTTCCCATCAGAAATAGCCGAGCACGAGTGCCCATAAAAAAATATCGTCGTAACTTCACTATGAATGTCGCCGCCAGATGCAAAAAAAAGGGATGCAACACGAGGACTTCCCAGGAGGTCACCCATCCTAGTACTACTCTCGCCCAAGCACGCTTAACTTCGGAGTTCTGATGGGATCCGGTGCTTTAGTGCTGGTATGATCGCATCCGACATGTTATGCACTCATTTTCCTTTATGCTTGCCCCTCCCGCACCTTGTCTGCTCTATTTTGTACCATGCCCATCCCGCTTTTCCATCCCCACCACCGTTTCCCATCAGAAATAGCCGAGCACGAGTGCCCATAAAAAAATATCGTCGTAACTTCACTATGAATGTCGCCGCCAGACGCAAAAAAAAGGGATGCAACACGAGGACTTCCCAGGAGGTCACCCATCCTAGTACTACTCTCGCCCAAGCACGCTTAACTTCGGAGTTCTGATGGGATCCGGTGCTTTAGTGCTGGTATGATCGCATCCGACATGTTATGCACTCATTTTCCTTTATGCTTGCCCCTCCCGCACCTTGTCTGCTCTATTTTGTACCATGCCCATCCCGCTTTTCCATCCCCACCACCGTTTCCCATCAGAAATAGCCGAGCACGAGTGCCCATAAAAAAATATCGTCGTAACTTCACTATGAATGTCGCCGCCAGACGCAAAAAAAAGGGATGCAACACGAGGACTTCCCAGGAGGTCACCCATCCTAGTACTACTCTCGCCCAAGCACGCTTAACTTCGGAGTTCTGATGGGATCCGGTGCTTTAGTGCTGGTATGATCGCATCCGACATGTTATGCACTCATTTTCCTTTATGCTTGCCCCTCCCGCACCTTGTCTGCTCTATTTTGTACCATGCCCATCCCGCTTTTCCATCCCCACCACCGTTTCCCATCAGAAATAGCCGAGCACGAGTGCCCATAAAAAAATATCGTCGTAACTTCACTATGAATGTCGCCGCCAGACGCAAAAAAAAGGGATGCAACACGAGGACTTCCCAGGAGGTCACCCATCCTAGTACTACTCTCGCCCAAGCACGCTTAACTTCGGAGTTCTGATGGGATCCGGTGCTTTAGTGCTGGTATGATCGCATCCGACATGTTATGCACTCATTTTCCTTTATGCTTGCCCCTCCCGCACCTTGTCTGCTCTATTTTGTACCATGCCCATCCCGCTTTTCCATCCCCACCACCGTTTCCCATCAGAAATAGCCGAGCACGAGTGCCCATAAAAAAATATCGTCGTAACTTCACTATGAATGTCGCCGCCAGACGCAAAAAAAAGGGATGCAACACGAGGACTTCCCAGGAGGTCACCCATCCTAGTACTACTCTCGCCCAAGCACGCTTAACTTCGGAGTTCTGATGGGATCCGGTGCTTTAGTGCTGGTATGATCGCATCCGACATGTTATGCACTCATTTTCCTTTATGCTTGCCCCTCCCGCACCTTGTCTGCTCTATTTTGTACCATGCCCATCCCGCTTTTCCATCCCCACCACCGTTTCCCATCAGAAATAGCCGAGCACGAGTGCCCATAAAAAAATATCGTCGTAACTTCACTATGAATGTCGCCGCCAGACGCAAAAAAAAGGGATGCAACACGAGGACTTCCCAGGAGGTCACCCATCCTAGTACTACTCTCGCCCAAGCACGCTTAACTTCGGAGTTCTGATGGGATCCGGTGCTTTAGTGCTGGTATGATCGCATCCGACATGTTATGCACTCATTTTCCTTTATGCTTGCCCCTCCCGCACCTTGTCTGCTCTATTTTGTACCATGCCCATCCCGCTTTTCCATCCCCACCACCGTTTCCCATCAGAAATAGCCGAGCACGAGTGCCCATAAAAAAATATCGTCGTAACTTCACTATGAATGTCGCCGCCAGACGCAAAAAAAAGGGATGCAACACGAGGACTTCCCAGGAGGTCACCCATCCTAGTACTACTCTCGCCCAAGCACGCTTAACTTCGGAGTTCTGATGGGATCCGGTGCTTTAGTGCTGGTATGATCGCATCCGACATGTTATGCACTCATTTTCCTTTATGCTTGCCCCTCCCGCACCTTGTCTGCTCTATTTTGTACCATGCCCATCCCGCTTTTCCATCCCCACCACCGTTTCCCATCAGAAATAGCCGAGCACGAGTGCCCATAAAAAAATATCGTCGTAACTTCACTATGAATGTCGCCGCCAGACGCAAAAAAAAGGGATGCAACACGAGGACTTCCCAGGAGGTCACCCATCCTAGTACTACTCTCGCCCAAGCACGCTTAACTTCGGAGTTCTGATGGGATCCGGTGCTTTAGTGCTGGTATGATCGCATCCGACATGTTATGCACTCATTTTCCTTTATGCTTGCCCCTCCCGCACCTTGTCTGCTCTATTTTGTACCATGCCCATCCCGCTTTTCCATCCCCACCACCGTTTCCCATCAGAAATAGCCGAGCACGAGTGCCCATAAAAAAATATCGTCGTAACTTCACTATGAATGTCGCCGCCAGACGCAAAAAAAAGGGATGCAACACGAGGACTTCCCAGGAGGTCACCCATCCTAGTACTACTCTCGCCCAAGCACGCTTAACTTCGGAGTTCTGATGGGATCCGGTGCTTTAGTGCTGGTATGATCGCATCCGACATGTTATGCACTCATTTTCCTTTATGCTTGCCCCTCCCGCACCTTGTCTGCTCTATTTTGTACCATGCCCATCCCGCTTTTCCATCCCCACCACCGTTTCCCATCAGAAATAGCCGAGCACGAGTGCCCATAAAAAAATATCGTCGTAACTTCACTATGAATGTCGCCGCCAGACGCAAAAAAAAGGGATGCAACACGAGGACTTCCCAGGAGGTCACCCATCCTAGTACTACTCTCGCCCAAGCACGCTTAACTTCGGAGTTCTGATGGGATCCGGTGCTTTAGTGCTGGTATGATCGCATCCGACATGTTATGCACTCATTTTCCTTTATGCTTGCCCCTCCCGCACCTTGTCTGCTCTATTTTGTACCATGCCCATCCCGCTTTTCCATCCCCACCACCGTTTCCCATCAGAAATAGCCGAGCACGAGTGCCCATAAAAAAATATCGTCGTAACTTCACTATGAATGTCGCCGCCAGACGCAAAAAAAAGGGATGCAACACGAGGACTTCCCAGGAGGTCACCCATCCTAGTACTACTCTCGCCCAAGCACGCTTAACTTCGGAGTTCTGATGGGATCCGGTGCTTTAGTGCTGGTATGATCGCATCCGACATGTTATGCACTCATTTTCCTTTATGCTTGCCCCTCCCGCACCTTGTCTGCTCTATTTTGTACCATGCCCATCCCGCTTTTCCATCCCCACCACCGTTTCCCATCAGAAATAGCCGAGCACGAGTGCCCATAAAAAAATATCGTCGTAACTTCACTATGAATGTCGCCGCCAGACGCAAAAAAAAGGGATGCAACACGAGGACTTCCCAGGAGGTCACCCATCCTAGTACTACTCTCGCCCAAGCACGCTTAACTTCGGAGTTCTGATGGGATCCGGTGCTTTAGTGCTGGTATGATCGCATCCGACATGTTATGCACTCATTTTCCTTTATGCTTGCCCCTCCCGCACCTTGTCTGCTCTATTTTGTACCATGCCCATCCCGCTTTTCCATCCCCACCACCGTTTCCCATCAGAAATAGCCGAGCACGAGTGCCCATAAAAAAATATCGTCGTAACTTCACTATGAATGTCGCCGCCAGATGCAAAAAAAAGGGATGCAACACGAGGACTTCCCAGGAGGTCACCCATCCTAGTACTACTCTCGCCCAAGCACGCTTAACTTCGGAGTTCTGATGGGATCCGGTGCTTTAGTGCTGGTATGATCGCATCCGACATGTTATGCACTCATTTTCCTTTATGCTTGCCCCTCCCGCACCTTGTCTGCTCTATTTTGTACCATGCCCATCCCGCTTTTCCATCCCCACCACCGTTTCCCATCAGAAATAGCCGAGCACGAGTGCCCATAAAAAAATATCGTCGTAACTTCACTATGAATGTCGCCGCCAGACGCAAAAAAAAGGGATGCAACACGAGGACTTCCCAGGAGGTCACCCATCCTAGTACTACTCTCGCCCAAGCACGCTTAACTTCGGAGTTCTGATGGGATCCGGTGCTTTAGTGCTGGTATGATCGCATCCGACATGTTATGCACTCATTTTCCTTTATGCTTGCCCCTCCCGCACCTTGTCTGCTCTATTTTGTACCATGCCCATCCCGCTTTTCCATCCCCACCACCGTTTCCCATCAGAAATAGCCGAGCACGAGTGCCCATAAAAAAATATCGTCGTAACTTCACTATGAATGTCGCCGCCAGACGCAAAAAAAAGGGATGCAACACGAGGACTTCCCAGGAGGTCACCCATCCTAGTACTACTCTCGCCCAAGCACGCTTAACTTCGGAGTTCTGATGGGATCCGGTGCTTTAGTGCTGGTATGATCGCATCCGACATGTTATGCACTCATTTTCCTTTATGCTTGCCCCTCCCGCACCTTGTCTGCTCTATTTTGTACCATGCCCATCCCGCTTTTCCATCCCCACCACCGTTTCCCATCAGAAATAGCCGAGCACGAGTGCCCATAAAAAAATATCGTCGTAACTTCACTATGAATGTCGCCGCCAGATGCAAAAAAAAGGGATGCAACACGAGGACTTCCCAGGAGGTCACCCATCCTAGTACTACTCTCGCCCAAGCACGCTTAACTTCGGAGTTCTGATGGGATCCGGTGCTTTAGTGCTGGTATGATCGCATCCGACATGTTATGCACTCATTTTCCTTTATGCTTGCCCCTCCCGCACCTTGTCTGCTCTATTTTGTACCATGCCCATCCCGCTTTTCCATCCCCACCACCGTTTCCCATCAGAAATAGCCGAGCACGAGTGCCCATAAAAAAATATCGTCGTAACTTCACTATGAATGTCGCCGCCAGACGCAAAAAAAAGGGATGCAACACGAGGACTTCCCAGGAGGTCACCCATCCTAGTACTACTCTCGCCCAAGCACGCTTAACTTCGGAGTTCTGATGGGATCCGGTGCTTTAGTGCTGGTATGATCGCATCCGACATGTTATGCACTCATTTTCCTTTATGCTTGCCCCTCCCGCACCTTGTCTGCTCTATTTTGTACCATGCCCATCCCGCTTTTCCATCCCCACCACCGTTTCCCATCAGAAATAGCCGAGCACGAGTGCCCATAAAAAAATATCGTCGTAACTTCACTATGAATGTCGCCGCCAGACGCAAAAAAAAGGGATGCAACACGAGGACTTCCCAGGAGGTCACCCATCCTAGTACTACTCTCGCCCAAGCACGCTTAACTTCGGAGTTCTGATGGGATCCGGTGCTTTAGTGCTGGTATGATCGCATCCGACATGTTATGCACTCATTTTCCTTTATGCTTGCCCCTCCCGCACCTTGTCTGCTCTATTTTGTACCATGCCCATCCCGCTTTTCCATCCCCACCACCGTTTCCCATCAGAAATAGCCGAGCACGAGTGCCCATAAAAAAATATCGTCGTAACTTCACTATGAATGTCGCCGCCAGATGCAAAAAAAAGGGATGCAACACGAGGACTTCCCAGGAGGTCACCCATCCTAGTACTACTCTCGCCCAAGCACGCTTAACTTCGGAGTTCTGATGGGATCCGGTGCTTTAGTGCTGGTATGATCGCATCCGACATGTTATGCACTCATTTTCCTTTATGCTTGCCCCTCCCGCACCTTGTCTGCTCTATTTTGTACCATGCCCATCCCGCTTTTCCATCCCCACCACCGTTTCCCATCAGAAATAGCCGAGCACGAGTGCCCATAAAAAAATATCGTCGTAACTTCACTATGAATGTCGCCGCCAGATGCAAAAAAAAGGGATGCAACACGAGGACTTCCCAGGAGGTCACCCATCCTAGTACTACTCTCGCCCAAGCACGCTTAACTTCGGAGTTCTGATGGGATCCGGTGCTTTAGTGCTGGTATGATCGCATCCGACATGTTATGCACTCATTTTCCTTTATGCTTGCCCCTCCCGCACCTTGTCTGCTCTATTTTGTACCATGCCCATCCCGCTTTTCCATCCCCACCACCGTTTCCCATCAGAAATAGCCGAGCACGAGTGCCCATAAAAAAATATCGTCGTAACTTCACTATGAATGTCGCCGCCAGACGCAAAAAAAAGGGATGCAACACGAGGACTTCCCAGGAGGTCACCCATCCTAGTACTACTCTCGCCCAAGCACGCTTAACTTCGGAGTTCTGATGGGATCCGGTGCTTTAGTGCTGGTATGATCGCATCCGACATGTTATGCACTCATTTTCCTTTATGCTTGCCCCTCCCGCACCTTGTCTGCTCTATTTTGTACCATGCCCATCCCGCTTTTCCATCCCCACCACCGTTTCCCATCAGAAATAGCCGAGCACGAGTGCCCATAAAAAAATATCGTCGTAACTTCACTATGAATGTCGCCGCCAGACGCAAAAAAAAGGGATGCAACACGAGGACTTCCCAGGAGGTCACCCATCCTAGTACTACTCTCGCCCAAGCACGCTTAACTTCGGAGTTCTGATGGGATCCGGTGCTTTAGTGCTGGTATGATCGCATCCGACATGTTATGCACTCATTTTCCTTTATGCTTGCCCCTCCCGCACCTTGTCTGCTCTATTTTGTACCATGCCCATCCCGCTTTTCCATCCCCACCACCGTTTCCCATCAGAAATAGCCGAGCACGAGTGCCCATAAAAAAATATCGTCGTAACTTCACTATGAATGTCGCCGCCAGATGCAAAAAAAAGGGATGCAACACGAGGACTTCCCAGGAGGTCACCCATCCTAGTACTACTCTCGCCCAAGCACGCTTAACTTCGGAGTTCTGATGGGATCCGGTGCTTTAGTGCTGGTATGATCGCATCCGACATGTTATGCACTCATTTTCCTTTATGCTTGCCCCTCCCGCACCTTGTCTGCTCTATTTTGTACCATGCCCATCCCGCTTTTCCATCCCCACCACCGTTTCCCATCAGAAATAGCCGAGCACGAGTGCCCATAAAAAAATATCGTCGTAACTTCACTATGAATGTCGCCGCCAGACGCAAAAAAAAGGGATGCAACACGAGGACTTCCCAGGAGGTCACCCATCCTAGTACTACTCTCGCCCAAGCACGCTTAACTTCGGAGTTCTGATGGGATCCGGTGCTTTAGTGCTGGTATGATCGCATCCGACATGTTATGCACTCATTTTCCTTTATGCTTGCCCCTCCCGCACCTTGTCTGCTCTATTTTGTACCATGCCCATCCCGCTTTTCCATCCCCACCACCGTTTCCCATCAGAAATAGCCGAGCACGAGTGCCCATAAAAAAATATCGTCGTAACTTCACTATGAATGTCGCCGCCAGATGCAAAAAAAAGGGATGCAACACGAGGACTTCCCAGGAGGTCACCCATCCTAGTACTACTCTCGCCCAAGCACGCTTAACTTCGGAGTTCTGATGGGATCCGGTGCTTTAGTGCTGGTATGATCGCATCCGACATGTTATGCACTCATTTTCCTTTATGCTTGCCCCTCCCGCACCTTGTCTGCTCTATTTTGTACCATGCCCATCCCGCTTTTCCATCCCCACCACCGTTTCCCATCAGAAATAGCCGAGCACGAGTGCCCATAAAAAAATATCGTCGTAACTTCACTATGAATGTCGCCGCCAGACGCAAAAAAAAAGGGATGCAACACGAGGACTTCCCAGGAGGTCACCCATCCTAGTACTACTCTCGCCCAAGCACGCTTAACTTCGGAGTTCTGATGGGATCCGGTGCTTTAGTGCTGGTATGATCGCATCCGACATGTTATGCACTCATTTTCCTTTATGCTTGCCCCTCCCGCACCTTGTCTGCTCTATTTTGTACCATGCCCATCCCGCTTTTCCATCCCCACCACCGTTTCCCATCAGAAATAGCCGAGCACGAGTGCCCATAAAAAAATATCGTCGTAACTTCACTATGAATGTCGCCGCCAGATGCAAAAAAAAGGGATGCAACACGAGGACTTCCCAGGAGGTCACCCATCCTAGTACTACTCTCGCCCAAGCACGCTTAACTTCGGAGTTCTGATGGGATCCGGTGCTTTAGTGCTGGTATGATCGCATCCGACATGTTATGCACTCATTTTCCTTTATGCTTGCCCCTCCCGCACCTTGTCTGCTCTATTTTGTACCATGCCCATCCCGCTTTTCCATCCCCACCACCGTTTCCCATCAGAAATAGCCGAGCACGAGTGCCCATAAAAAAATATCGTCGTAACTTCACTATGAATGTCGCCGCCAGACGCAAAAAAAAGGGATGCAACACGAGGACTTCCCAGGAGGTCACCCATCCTAGTACTACTCTCGCCCAAGCACGCTTAACTTCGGAGTTCTGATGGGATCCGGTGCTTTAGTGCTGGTATGATCGCATCCGACATGTTATGCACTCATTTTCCTTTATGCTTGCCCCTCCCGCACCTTGTCTGCTCTATTTTGTACCATGCCCATCCCGCTTTTCCATCCCCACCACCGTTTCCCATCAGAAATAGCCGAGCACGAGTGCCCATAAAAAAATATCGTCGTAACTTCACTATGAATGTCGCCGCCAGATGCAAAAAAAAGGGATGCAACACGAGGACTTCCCAGGAGGTCACCCATCCTAGTACTACTCTCGCCCAAGCACGCTTAACTTCGGAGTTCTGATGGGATCCGGTGCTTTAGTGCTGGTATGATCGCATCCGACATGTTATGCACTCATTTTCCTTTATGCTTGCCCCTCCCGCACCTTGTCTGCTCTATTTTGTACCATGCCCATCCCGCTTTTCCATCCCCACCACCGTTTCCCATCAGAAATAGCCGAGCACGAGTGCCCATAAAAAAATATCGTCGTAACTTCACTATGAATGTCGCCGCCAGATGCAAAAAAAAGGGATGCAACACGAGGACTTCCCAGGAGGTCACCCATCCTAGTACTACTCTCGCCCAAGCACGCTTAACTTCGGAGTTCTGATGGGATCCGGTGCTTTAGTGCTGGTATGATCGCATCCGACATGTTATGCACTCATTTTCCTTTATGCTTGCCCCTCCCGCACCTTGTCTGCTCTATTTTGTACCATGCCCATCCCGCTTTTCCATCCCCACCACCGTTTCCCATCAGAAATAGCCGAGCACGAGTGCCCATAAAAAAATATCGTCGTAACTTCACTATGAATGTCGCCGCCAGACGCAAAAAAAAGGGATGCAACACGAGGACTTCCCAGGAGGTCACCCATCCTAGTACTACTCTCGCCCAAGCACGCTTAACTTCGGAGTTCTGATGGGATCCGGTGCTTTAGTGCTGGTATGATCGCATCCGACATGTTATGCACTCATTTTCCTTTATGCTTGCCCCTCCCGCACCTTGTCTGCTCTATTTTGTACCATGCCCATCCCGCTTTTCCATCCCCACCACCGTTTCCCATCAGAAATAGCCGAGCACGAGTGCCCATAAAAAAATATCGTCGTAACTTCACTATGAATGTCGCCGCCAGATGCAAAAAAAAGGGATGCAACACGAGGACTTCCCAGGAGGTCACCCATCCTAGTACTACTCTCGCCCAAGCACGCTTAACTTCGGAGTTCTGATGGGATCCGGTGCTTTAGTGCTGGTATGATCGCATCCGACATGTTATGCACTCATTTTCCTTTATGCTTGCCCCTCCCGCACCTTGTCTGCTCTATTTTGTACCATGCCCATCCCGCTTTTCCATCCCCACCACCGTTTCCCATCAGAAATAGCCGAGCACGAGTGCCCATAAAAAAATATCGTCGTAACTTCACTATGAATGTCGCCGCCAGACGCAAAAAAAAGGGATGCAACACGAGGACTTCCCAGGAGGTCACCCATCCTAGTACTACTCTCGCCCAAGCACGCTTAACTTCGGAGTTCTGATGGGATCCGGTGCTTTAGTGCTGGTATGATCGCATCCGACATGTTATGCACTCATTTTCCTTTATGCTTGCCCCTCCCGCACCTTGTCTGCTCTATTTTGTACCATGCCCATCCCGCTTTTCCATCCCCACCACCGTTTCCCATCAGAAATAGCCGAGCACGAGTGCCCATAAAAAAATATCGTCGTAACTTCACTATGAATGTCGCCGCCAGATGCAAAAAAAAGGGATGCAACACGAGGACTTCCCAGGAGGTCACCCATCCTAGTACTACTCTCGCCCAAGCACGCTTAACTTCGGAGTTCTGATGGGATCCGGTGCTTTAGTGCTGGTATGATCGCATCCGACATGTTATGCACTCATTTTCCTTTATGCTTGCCCCTCCCGCACCTTGTCTGCTCTATTTTGTACCATGCCCATCCCGCTTTTCCATCCCCACCACCGTTTCCCATCAGAAATAGCCGAGCACGAGTGCCCATAAAAAAATATCGTCGTAACTTCACTATGAATGTCGCCGCCAGACGCAAAAAAAAGGGATGCAACACGAGGACTTCCCAGGAGGTCACCCATCCTAGTACTACTCTCGCCCAAGCACGCTTAACTTCGGAGTTCTGATGGGATCCGGTGCTTTAGTGCTGGTATGATCGCATCCGACATGTTATGCACTCATTTTCCTTTATGCTTGCCCCTCCCGCACCTTGTCTGCTCTATTTTGTACCATGCCCATCCCGCTTTTCCATCCCCACCACCGTTTCCCATCAGAAATAGCCGAGCACGAGTGCCCATAAAAAAATATCGTCGTAACTTCACTATGAATGTCGCCGCCAGACGCAAAAAAAAGGGATGCAACACGAGGACTTCCCAGGAGGTCACCCATCCTAGTACTACTCTCGCCCAAGCACGCTTAACTTCGGAGTTCTGATGGGATCCGGTGCTTTAGTGCTGAAAAGTTGCCATGGCCGACGAAGTTGAAGTCGCGCCGTGGTTGCTGGTGTACCATGGCCGACGATTTTGGTCCCTCCGTGGTGCATGTCAAAACTTTTTTTTCTCGTTTTTGAGGCCACCTAGCCCGACGAAAGCGGCCAAAACGTGGCGTATGGTGGCCCGGGACGTGGTGCATCTCGAAATCTCGGGTTCGCCGGCCGAGTCAACGCAAATCCGCACCGCCGAGGGATGTAGGGCCCAGATGGCAGCCTCTCTGGCATTGTTTTTTTCTAGATCGCGCCATCTCGTTCAACGTTCTCCGATCGAGCCGTTTACGATGCAGGATCATGGGTCCCGCATGTCATCCTCTATGAACCAAAATTCTTTCTATTCTTGGATTTTTTTGACCCCCTGATTTCTGGCTACTTCCTTTTTCTTTTGATCCCTTGCCGCCTTGGAAACGTTGAGACCGCTGCTGCTAAATGGGACCCGCATGTCATCCTCTATGTGCAATCAACTTTCTTTTCTTGGAGTTTTTTTTGGCACCTCAAATTTGGTCACTTGCCTTTTTCTTTCGATCCCCTGCCGCCTCTCAAACGGTGATACCGCTGCTGCTAACTGGGACCCGCATGTCATCCTCTATGTACTATAAAACTTTCTTTTCTTGAATTATTTTTGGCACCTCATATTTGGTCACTTACCTTTTTCTTTCGATCCCCTGCCGCCTCTCAAACGGTGATACCGCTGCTGCTAAATGGGACCCGCATGTCATCCTCTATGTACTATAAAACTTTCTTTTCTTGGATTTTTTTGGCACCTCATATTTGGTCACTTGACTTTTTCTTTCGATCACCTGCTGCCTCTCAAACGGTGATACCGCTGCTGCTAAATGGGACCCGCATGTCATCCTCTATGTACTATAAAACTTTCTTTTCTTGGATTTTTTTGGCACCTCATATTTGGTCACTTGACTTTTTCTTTCGATCACCTGCTGCCTCTCAAACGGTGATACCGCTGCTGCTAAATGGGACCCGCATGTCATCCTCTATGTACTATAAAACTTTCTTTTCTTGGATTTTTTTTGGCACCTCATATTTGGTCACTTGACTTTTTCTTTCGATCCCCTGCTGCCTCTCAAACAGTGATACCGCTGCTAAATGGGACCCGCATGTCATCCTCTATGTAAATCATGTTTCTTTTCTTGAATTATTTTTGGCTCCTGATATTTGGTCACTTGCCTTTTTCTTTCGATCTCATGCCACGTTTGAAACGTTGAGGAACCTGCTGGCTCATGGGACCCGCATGTTATCCTCTATGTACTATAAAAGTTCATTTTCTTGGTTTTTTTCACCCTCTGATTTTTGGCAATTTCTTTTTTCTTTCGATCCCTGCCGCCTCTCAAACGCGATACCGCTGCTGCTAATGGGACCCTCATGTCATCCTCTATGTACTATAAAACTTTCTTTTCTTGAATTATTTTTGGCTCCTCATATTTGGTCACTTGCCTTTTTCTTTCGATCTCATGCCAAGTTTGAAACGTTGAGGAACCTGCTGGCTCATGGGACCCGCATGTCATCCTCTATGTACTATAAAAGTTTATTTTCTTTATTTTTTTCACCCTCTGATTTTTGGCTATTTCCTTTTTCTTTTGATCCTGCCGCCTTGGAAACGTTGGGTAAGCTGCTGACTCATGGGACCCGCATGTCATCCTCTATGTACAATCAACTTTCTTTTTCTTTTGATCTCAAGCCGCATTTGAAACGTTGAGACCGCTGCTGCTAAATGGGACCCGCATGTCATCCTCTATGTACAATAAAGTTTTTTCTTGGATTATCTTTGGCTCCTGATATTTTGGCACTTGCCTTTTTCTTTCGATCTCATGCCGCCTTTGAAACGTTGACTAAGCTGCTGGCTCATGGGTCCCGCATGTCATCCTCTACGACAATAAAAGTTTTCTTTCTTGGAGTTATTTTTGACCCCTAATTTCTGGCTATTTGCCTTTTTCTTTTGATCTCCTGCCCCCTCTGAAACGATGAGGACGCTGTTGGGAGGTCGGTCCCACATGTCATCCTCTATGAACAATAAAAGTTTCCTTTGATTGATTTATTTTGAACCCCTAATCAATTTCTGGATATTTCCTTTTTTTCTTTTGATCCCCTGCCGCCTTGAAATCGCTGAGGATGTGCCTCATGGGTCCCGCATCACTACAAGAAAAGTTCGATAGACAACGTCTCAAAATCGTCCGCTAAGGGGTATTTTTCGTCGCCTATGGGCCTAACCCGACGATATGGGTTCCGTTGTGGAAACTGCGTCAGGCAAAGTCCAACGACGATTTTTTCGGTCCGTCGCGCTTGGGCGCCCTTCCGCCACGGAAAATCGGACCGTTGCGGAAGTGTTTTCGGGAGCCCGTTGACTGCTGACGTCATGCAAACTGACACGTGGCAGACGCCGTTAACTGCCAGTTAACGGCGTTAACCGGCTGAAACCCCGTGGTAGATGGTAGGCCCACACGAGGCCTGCCACGTCTTAAGCGGGCCGGGCCAGATGACATAGTTTGACCGGTCAACTATATAGCTGGGCCGGTCCATTAGTTACGTGGGCCGGGCCTAACCTCTAATGTTGACTGGTCAAAAGTTAAATGGGCCGGCCCATTTAACATGTGGGGTCCACCTTACACTGGGCCGGCCCAAGAAGCAAGTGGGCCGGGCCAAAAACACAGGTGGGTCCCACTTTCCTGTTAAAAGGCCGGCCCATTTAGTGTGTGGGGTCCACCGTATAGCAAGTGGGCCGGCCCAACAAGCTAGTGGGCCGGGCCAAAAACACAGGTGGGTCCCACTTTCCTGTTAAAGGGCCGGCCCATTTAGTGTGTGGGGTCCACCATATATCAAGTGGGCCGGCCCAACAAGATAGTGGGCCGGGCCAAAAACACAGGTGGGACCCATCTTCCTGTTAAAGGGCCGGCCCATTTAGTATGTGGGGTCCACAATATAGCAAGTGGGCTGGCCCACCAAGATAGTGGGCCGGGCCAAAAACACATGTGGGTCCCACATTCCTGTTAATGGGCCGGCCCATTTGGTATGTGGGGTCCACCATGTAGAAAGTGGGCCGGCCCAACGAGATAGTGGGCCGGGCCAAAACACAGGTGGGTCCCACCATCCTATTAAAGGGCCGGCCCATTTGGTGTGTGGGGTCCACCATATAGAAAGTGGGCCGGCCCATTTGGTATGTGGGGTCCACCATCTAGAAAGTGGGCCGGCCCAACAAGATAGTGGGCCGGGTCAAAACACAGGTGGGTCCCACCTTCCTATTAAAGGGCCGGCCCATTTACCATGTGGGACCACCATAGAGCAAGTGGGCCGGCCCAATAAGCATGTGGAGCCCATTATCGTGTAACCGGGCCGGCCTACTAAAGAAGTGGGCCGGCCCAAAATGAAAGTGGGTCCCACACTACTGTAAGTGGGCCGGCCCAATCTGTTGTAGGGCCCTACTTGTTTGACTAGTCAACTTGCATTAAATTTCATGAGCCTAAAATCTGATTTCAATGATACACACAATTACATACACAAATAAAACAAATAGGAAAATTACAAGGCAATTAATGTGCCCAAATAAAAAAATTACATAGAATCATTGAGGACTTCTATTAGCATCATCAATAACAGGTTGACATTTGGCAATCGCCTTGATTGAATCTTGTGTACTCTTTGTCAACATATCAGCTACAGATCTTAAAGCAGCAATACCATGTCTTTTATAAAGTACAGCCTTGAGATATTTACTGTCTGATGAAAGAAATGGTCTAGGTTGACGGCTATGAGAAGATGCATCAGAAGAAAGATCAGAACTTTTTGTGGGCCTCACTGGTAATGAAGATTGCTTCATCACAACTGCATTCTGATAATAATGCAAAAAGAGTTAAACGATGAACTATGCAAACATTTATTATGCAATGTAGATATAAGATAATAACAAGTTGCATAAATAAGACATGTATGGAACTTGTACTAAGCACAAACTTACATCATAATGTTGCACAGGGTCGCTACAGATCCTTTTTTGGCGACTATCTTCTAATGATGACTGCTTCATTAAAACAGCATTCTGGTAACATTGTAAACATAGTTACAACAATTAACTATTCAAACATGTATTACGCAATGTAGAGATCAGATAACAGCATGTAGCAGAAATAAGCACAAGATAAGATAAGATGCATGTACTAAGCACATACTGGCTCACTGCAGGTCCTTCTCTTGCGTGCACTAGTCGTGGTCAACATGCCTATCATTTTAGGTTCAGCCATCAAGTGAAATGCTAATCCTCCTGCTCCATTGTCCTTAATCTGTGTTTAGATATCACATTTAAGACCAAGTCAGCTGGTTTCAAATAACAAAAAACTTGAGCTGCCAAATGAATAAGCCAATAGTTACCAGATATCAAATTAAAACCAACTAGATGTTGCTTTGCATGAGATACGAATTTCAGACATTCAGATTTAGAGTAGGGTAATGCCAAGGTTTTACACATAAAGTAAACTGGCATTAAGAATGACCAAATGTCAGGTTCAAATCACCCTCGAAGTTTCTCCAAGACAAGCATATCAAATAGGCAGAAACATAGTAAAGCATGAATGGCATTGCTATGGCAGGGTTCCAAGTGTTAATCTCTTGCATAAGGAACAATGCATATAGGTTATAGATAATAACGGAAGTAAACTGCCAAAATTACCAACCACGAACTCAGATTCCAACCTTACCTAGCGTCCCCGCTGTTAATGTTGGATGTTCTAATAAGTGGTTCGCATGATCAATCCCAAGGAAAAATAACATTGACAAGTCAGTCTACGATAATACAAAGACCAGACATGCACGCAGCAATAACTATATAAGCTAAAGACGAGGTATAAGAGCAAGCAGATTGGAAATGCACATAGCATGATTATAAAAGCAGTGTGAGAATAGCAGACACGAGAAAACAGCTAGCGGTGAGCTAATGACGTGGTATAAGAACAAGCAGATTGGAAATGCCCATAGCACGACTATAAAAGCAGTGCGACAATAGCATGCAGTACAAAAACAGTTGGCAGCAAATGAATGGGTACAAGGCTATAAATATGTGGATGCACACAGGTGTCAGTAGAATGAACAGGATGGTAGCGACCGGATAATGCTTTTGTACTGTACAACATTTAAACAAACTTCATGCGAAGCAACACATCAAGAAAGTTAACGGCATATGAGATCTGCAAATAACTACACAAAACATGGCTAAAGAAACACCGCGATCTAACGGGCCAGCGTACTAACCAAGCTGCGGCGGGGTGGACGGGGGCGGCAACTTGCATTCCAGCGGCGGCGAACGCGGGAGACGATGAATCGACCATGTTTCAGTAGAAGCGGGCGTTAGTGAAGCAGATCTGGTTGGCTGGCAAGGTATTCGGTGAAGTTGATACAGCCGCTGCGGCGAGGTAGTCGGTGGCGAGGTCGGCGGTGAAGCAGATCCGTCGGTGGCGAGGTCGGCGGTGAAGCAGATCCGTCGGTGGCGAGGTCGGCGGTGAAGCAGATCCGTCGGTGACGAGGGCGGCGGGGGAGCGGATCAGGTGGGTGGACAGCCAACACGATCAAGGCTACGCTGTGGAGGAGTATGCCGGCGGCGAAGCAGATCTAGTACTGTAGAGAGTCAGAGCTTTGGCGTGTGAGAGTATTTTTGAGCTAATGGGGCGAATGGTTGGTGGGTGGGTGTGGGCCTGTGGGGAGGGTTCGGGATCTAGGCAAGATATTTCATTGTTACCGAATGAGCCCTCCATGGTCGGTGGGTTGTAGCTTCCGGACCAGGGTTAAAAGGGTAAAACTGGTCACGGGATTTTCGAATGGATGCGGCGGGATGATTTGGCGCGTGGCCGAAATTTTCAGTTTCAAGCTACGAGCAGAACGACAAAAATAATGTTCTTCCCCAGGGAGCTCTCATTTCTTCCTCTTCTCTTTCTCTCTCGAGTCTCTCCCACTCCCCCGGCTCCTCTCCCCCTTCTCTCCGGCGGCCTCGCCGGCCGGAGACGAGGCCGACTTCTCTCTGTATATTGTACACCCTCCGAACTAAATTAATTGATTCAACTTTCCTTAGACGTGTATGTATCTAGAGTAAAAACATGTGTGGATACATCCATATTTAGATAAGCAAAGTTGAGTCAGCTAATTTGGATCCGAGGGAGTTAGTGTTGTTGTAAGCTTAGATCCAGTGTTTCCCATGAGCAGAATGGCGCAATGGAGTCGGGGATCTCGTCATCGGCTTCAGATCTGGCCTATGGTGAATCTGGCGGATCTTGCCGGCCAAACCCCGATCTGGTGCCATCAATGTGATGGCGCTAACGGTGAGGCTTGCTTTGGTCAGTGCTTCAGATCTGGCCAATGGGGAAGTCAAGCTGCTAAAGTTCACAAGCTCGGGGCATACGACGGCGTCATCCGTCTTGCCCGTGCACATCTTGGACTTTCAGCGACCCTTCTCAGAGCCAATATGCCGTTGCTGAGGCCCTTCTTCTCCTTCGTCCTGGCGACTACCGGCGACACCGTCCCAAGTGGTGCGTCCCCGGCGACGGAGTTGCTGGAAAGGATGCGGAGCAGAGATCTGATGTGCGGTCCAGAAGGACTCGATTGATTTTCTTCTATATGTTTTGGGGTCCTTTTTGTAAAGTTGCAGGTTCTATTAGTTATTGTCTAGTACTTTTGGTCCTCTATGTAATTTTTTGGACTAGTTTCCATTGGCACTGATAAACTTGAATTTTGACAAGTTCACGAGGAAAAAAATTCCTTTGCACATATGGCCTATCATGTATAAACATTCTTGAGATTTAAACTATATGTAATGTGCCATGCATTAACCCTAAACCATATATATGTAACTAACCCTAGCTGATCAAACCCTACTTAATTAAAACAAATAACCCTAAACTATACGCATGCACTTTATGCGCAAAGGCGCGGGTGCCTCTAATAATGTGTGTGCGCACTCGATCGATGATCCCTAAACCTTATACAACCCTGAAACCCTAATCCCTAATCCCTAAACCCTAAACACCCTAAACACTAAACCCTAGACCCTAAACCCTAACCCTAACCCTAAACCCTAATTAAACCCTATATATAGGCCAACGACACTTAATTGTGCATCAAGCAGGCCAGGGGTGCCTCGCGGTCCTCTAATTAAATTAAATGTGCCATGCATTAACCCTAAACCATATATATGTAACTAACCATAGCTAATCAACCCTACTTAATGAAAACACATAACCCTAAACTATACTAGCTATAACCCGATCTAATAAAAACATGCTCTATATATAGCAGCTAGCTAGCAAACCGTAGATTAACACCAATTAATATATACATGGCCTATATCGATCATGTTGTATAACATATCCCTGAGATTCATTAATTAATTATATAATTATCGTGATAAATTAATTAACTTTAATTTTGACAAGTTCTCTCGAATGAAAACACATTTGATTAAGTTGCCTCATATATATATATATAATTAGTGTGCATGCATGGCCTACCATGCATTCGTGCATATATTTTAATGTATATTTGAACATATTCTTGGGGATTTCAATCTCTCTCTCGATCATCTATATATCGTTGGTGGCCAAAAAACACACATATATATATGCATGCAATTTATGCGTAAAGGCGCGGGTGCCTCTAATAATGTGTGTGCGCACTCGATCGATGATCCCTAAACCTTAAACAACCCTAAAACCCCTAAATCCCTAATCCCTAAACCCTAAACACCCTAAACACTAAACCCTAAACCCTAGACCCTAAACGTACCCTAACCCTAACCCTAACCCTAACCCTAACCCTAAACCCTAGCTAATCCTAAACCCCAATTAAACCCTATGTATATGCCAACGACACTTAATTGTGCATCGATCGAGCGGGTCATGGGTGCCTCGCGATCCTCTAATAAAATTAAATGTGCCATGCATTAACCATAAACCATATATATGTAACTAACCCTAGCTAATCAACCCTACTTAATTAAAACACATAACCCTAAACTATACTAGATATAACCCGATCTAATAAAAACATGCTCTATATATAGCAGCTAGCTAGCAAACCGTAGATTAACACCAATTAAAATATACATGGCCTATATCGATCATGTTGTATAACATATCCCTGAGATTCATTAATTAATTATATAATTATCGTGATAAATTAATTAACTTGAACTTTGACAAGTTCTCTCGAATGAAAACACATTTGATTAAGTTGCCTCATATATATATATATATAATTAGTGTGCATGCATGGCCTACAATGCATTCGTGCATATATTTTAATGTATATTTGAACATATTCTTGGGGATTTCAATCTCTCTCTCTCTCTCGATCATCTATATATCGTTGGTGGCCCAAAAAACACACATATATATGCATGCAATTTATGCGTAAAGGCGCGGGTGCCTCTAATAATATAATGTGTGTGCGCACTCGATCGATGATCCCTAAACCTTAAACAACCCTAAAACCTTAAAATCCCTAATCCCTAAACCCTAAACACCCTAAACACTAAACCCTAAACCCTAGACCCTAAACATACCCTAACCCTAACCCTAACCCTAACCCTAAACCCTAGCTAATCCTAAACCCCAATTAAACCCTATGTATAGGCCAACGACACTTAATTGTGCATCGATCGAGCGGGTCATGGGTGCCTCGTGATCCTCTAATAAAATTAAATGTGCCATGCATTAACCCTAAACCATATATATGTAACTAACCCTAGCTAATCAACCCTACTTAATTAAAACACATAACCCTAAACTATACTAGCTAGCTGCTATAACCCGATCTAATAAAAACATGCTCTATATATAGCAGCTAGCTAGCAAACCGTAGATTAACACCAATTAAAATATACATGGCCTATATCGATCATGTTGCATAACATATCCCTGAGATTCATTAATTAATTATATAATTATCGTCATAAATTAATTAACTTGAACTTTGACAAGTTCTCTCGAATGAAAACACATTTGATTAAGTTGCCTCATAATATATATATAATTAGTGTGCATGCATGGCCTACAATGCATTCGTGCATATATTTTAATGTATATTTGAACATATTCTTGGGGATTTCAATCGATCTCTCTCTCTCGATCATCTATATATCGTTGGTGGCCCAAAAAACACACATATATATGCATGCAATTTATGCGTAAAGGCGCGGGTGCCTCTAATAATGTGTGTGCGCACTCGATCGATGATCCCTAAACCTTAAACAACCCTAAAACCTTAAATCCCTAATCCCTAAACCCTAAACACTAAACCCTAAACCCTAGACCCTAAACGTACCCTAACCCTAACCCTAAACCCTAGCTAATCCTAAACCCCAATTAAACCCTATGTATAGGCCAACGACACTTAATTGTGCATCGATCGAGTGGGTCATGGGTGCCTCGTGATCCTCTAATAAAATTAAATGTGCCATGCATTAACCCTAAACCATATATATGTAACTAACCCTAGCTAATCAACCCTACTTAATTAACACACATAACCCTAAACTATACTAGCTAGCTATAACCCGATCTAATAAAAACATGCTCTATATATAGCAGCTAGCTAGCTAGCAAACCGTAGATTAACACCAATTAAAATATACATGGCCTATATCGATCATGTTGTATAACATATCCCTGAGAATCATTAATTAATTATATAATTATCGTGATAAATTAATTAACTTGAACTTTGACAAGTTCTCTCGAATGAAAACACATTTGATTAAGTTGCCTCATAATATATATATAATTAGTGTGCATGCATGGCCTACAATGCATTCGTGCATATATTTTAATGTATATTTGAACATATTCTTGGGGATTTCAATCGATCTCTCTCTCTCTCGATCATCTATATATCGTTGGTGGCCCAAAAAACACACATATATACGCATGCACTTGATGCGTAAAGGCGCGGGTGCCTCTAATAATGTGTGTGCGCACTCGATCGATGATCCCTAAACCTTAAACAACCCTAAAACCCTAATCCCTAATCCCCTAAACCCTAAACACCCTAAACACACTAAACCCTAGACCCTAAACACCCTAAACACTAAACCCTAAACCCTAGACCCTAAACACCGTAAACCCTAAACCATAAACCCTAAACCCTAAACCCTAAACCCTAAACCCTAAAACCCTAAACCCTAAACACTAAACCCTAAACCCTATAAACACCCTAAACACTAATTAAAACCTAAACCCTAGACCCTAAACACTAAACCCTAAACCCTAGACCCTAAACACCGTAAACACTAAACCCTAAACCCTAAACACCCTAAACACTAATTAAACCCTAAACCATAGACCCTAAACACTAGACCCTAAACCCTAGACCCTAAACACCCTAAACACTAAACCCTAGACCCTCTAAACACAGTAAACACTAAACCCTAAACCCTAGACCCTAGCTAAACACCCAAAACACTAAACCCTAAACCCAGCTAGCTAACCCTAAACCCTAATTAAACCCTATATATATAGGCCAACGACACTTAATTGTGCATCAAGCAGGCCAGGGGTGCCTCGCGGTCCTCTAGTTAAATTAAATGTGACATGCATTAACCCTAAACCATATATATATAACTAACCCCTAGCTAATCAAACCCTAGTTAATTAAAACACATAACCCTAAACTATACTAGCTATAACCCGATCTAATAAAAACATGCTCTATATATAGCATGCAGCTAGCTAGCAAAAACGGTAGATTAAAACCAATTAATATATACATGGCCTATATATCGATCATATGTTGTATAACATCTCCCTGAGATTCATTAATTAATTATATAATTATCGATGATAAATTAATTAACTTGAATTTTGACAAGTTCTCTCGAATGAAAACACATTTGATTAAGTTTCCTCATAATATATATATAATTAGTGTGCATGCATGGCCTACCATGCATGCATTAATTCGTGCATATATTTTAATATATATTTGAACATATTCTTGGGGATTTCAATCTCTCTCTCTCGATCATCTATATGTCGTTGGTGGCCAAAAAACACACACATATACGCATGCACTTTATGCGCAAAGGCGCGTGTGCCTCTAATAATGTGTGTGTGCGCACTCGATCGATGATCCCTAAACCTTAAACAACCCTAAAACCCTAATCCCTAATCCCCTAAACCCTAAACACCCTAAACACACTAAACCCTAGACCCTAAACACCCTAAACACGTACTAAACCCTAAACCCTAGACCCTAAACACCGTAAACCCTAAACCATAAACCCTAAACCCTAAACCCTAAACCCTAAACCCTAAACCCTAAACCCTAAACCCTAAACCCTAAACCCTAAACCCTATAAACACCCTAAACACTAATTAAACCCTAAACCCTAGACCCTAAACACTAAACCCTAAACCCTAGACCCTAAACACCGTAAACACTAAACCCTAAACCCTAAACACCCTAAACACTAATTAAACCCTAAACCATAGACCCTAAACACTAGACCCTAAACCCTAGACCCTAAACACCCTAAACACTAAACCCTAAACACTAAACCCTAAACCCTAGACCCTAGCTAAACACCCAAAACACTAAACCCTAAACCCAGCTAGCTAACCCTAAACCCTAATTAAACCCTATATATAGGCCAACGACACTTAATTGTGCATCAAGCAGGCCAGGGGTGCCTCGCGGTCCTCTAGTTAAATTAAATGTGACATGCATTAACCCTAAACCATATATATATAACTAACCCCTAGCTAATCAAACCCTAGTTAATTAAAACACATAACCCTAAACTATACTAGCTATAACCCGATCTAATAAAAACATGCTCTATATATAGCATGCAGCTAGCTAGCAAAAACGGTAGATTAAAACCAATTAATATATACATGGCCTATATATCGATCATATGTTGTATAACATCTCCCTGAGATTCATTAATTAATTATATAATTATCGATGATAAATTAATTAACTTGAATTTTGACAAGTTCTCTCGAATGAAAACACATTTGATTAAGTTTCCTCATAATATATATATAATTAGTGTGCATGCATGGCCTACCATGCATGCATTAATTCGTGCATATATTTTAATATATATTTGAACATATTCTTGGGGGATTTCAATCTCTCTCTCTCGATCATCTATATGTCGTTGGTGGCCAAAAAACACACACATATACGCATGCACTTTATGCGCAAAGGCGCGTGTGCCTCTAATAATGTGTGTGTGCGCACTCGATCGATGATCCCTAAACCTTAAACCCTAAATAAACCCTAATCCCTAATCCCTAAACCCTAAACACCATAAACATTAAACCCTAAACCCTAACCTCCTAACCCTAAACCCTAAACCCTAATTAAACCCTATATATAGGCCAATGACACTTAATTATGCATCAAGCAGGCCAGGGGTGCCTCGCGGTCCTCTAATTAAATTAAATGTGCCATGCATATATATGTGTTTAATTTGGGGATTTCAATCGCTCTCTCGTATGTAGCTCTCTCTACTCTCTCTCTCTCTCTCTCTCTCTCTCTCTCTCTCTCTCTCTCGTTGGTGGCCAACAACACACACATGCACTTTGTGCGCAAAGGCATGCGCCTCTAATAATGTGTGCGCAGTCGATCGATCTAGTTTTGATTAATCATAGCACACAAATAAAGAAGTTGTATTTGAATCCACACAACCTATTAAAACACATAACCCCTAACATGGCCTAATTAATTAACCCTTCTCGATCTCTACCTAATTAGTGGAAATTGCACAAAATCAAAAGGGGTCCCTCACTAATTATGCATATCTGCTAGATTGTGATAAACTTTTGCCACATATATATTTGGTGGATGGGTGCATCTTGGCATGTAAACAATTAGTGTTTGCAAATGGCGTTGTCAAAATTTATGTACAAATGATTTCTTTCCATCCAAAGTGCATAAAATGGGAGTTTTAATGAAGAAAGTACAAATAAAACAGCTCAACATGCTTCCACACCCCGATTTTCACACGAAGTAGAGCATATTTAAAGGATAATTCCAGAGTTTTACTATTTTTCAAGCAACTTTGCTAATTTTCCCCCACTCACATGACTTTATGTCGATTTAACGAAAATATGGCGAATTTAAACTACATGGGCGGGATAGTTTGAATTGTGCGCGCGGCAAAGGGAACCGCCTATTCCTCAACCTTGTGCACGGCAAATTACACACGCAACTCCATTAAACGCCACCTACCAACCTTAATTATCACCCCGGCGGCCCGGCCGCATGACCCCCCACCCACCCGTACACAACTTATCCCCGTCCGTGCGAAGAGCTTCCCCTCCCCGTCCCGTCCGTGCGAAGAAGAAGCTTCTCCTCCCCGTCGTTCTTCTCGAGACGCACCGGCGGTCAAGTTGATCCACGGTAGGGCTGCTATCTCTAGCTCAATCATGTATCGGGCAAGACAGCCTAACGATTTATATTTTCTTGATGCTGCTAAAAAAATTCGTCAGTATGCTCGAACTAATTGGCACTTTATAGTTTTCCGCTCGATTTGTCATCGATCAATTTGTTCATTTGCGTGGGCATATAGAGTCAGTTCTGCACTCGATCCGTTAATTTGCTGAAATGCCATGGCAGAGTTTTGTACACGATCTGTTTGCTAAAATGTCGATGGGCATTTTTTGTTTTGTACTCGACATGATTGCTGAAATGCATAATCATGTAGTATAGTTTTGTACTCGATGGATATACATTTCCTACTTCGCCTTAAATTAATCACCAACCACTGTATCTCATAATTAAACAGATGGACAGAACTTGGAAACTGCATGGACACTTATGTTCCCCTTCATATATAAATGGTGTTCAACCCTTTATGGGGTTTATTAGAGCTCATGATGGTCACAACCTGGACGTGTATTGCCCGCGCTGCACATGTATGAATGGTGAGAAGAGGCCTCACCCTGTAGTGGCAGATCATTTACACATTTTTGGGATGGACCGCACATATGTTAGGCGGGTTTAGCATGGTGAACCATATAATGATCCTTTAGCAGGAGAAGCAGATCTTGCTCACACTGTATGTGTGCTGGCATATGTAGTTAATTATTTATATTGATGCTGCCGCTGTTTCAATCAATAGTTTGCATTGCTGTGCAAGGTTCTGTACTCAAATTTAACTTGTTGCAGATGGATGGACGGGAAGGAGAGAAAAAGCGCTTGCTTCAGGAAACGGGTTTCAGCTCTGGGACATGTGCTGTGCCAGATGAGAAGGTAAATATGTAAAACGGCATTTGTTCAGGTTGCATCCCTTAGATGTTTGTCTAATCGGTTGATGTACTAATTGCAGAAGCATAGAGTTAAAGAGGTCTCTCAGTTTGATGGGAGATTTGAAGATGAATCTCAGTTTGATGCACCTGTGGATGGTACTGATGACGAGCCTTTCATAGACGAAGGTCCTGCACCTGAGATTATCCAGCCTACAGAAGGAGGCCGTGGACCGAGTACACAGCTTTGCGTTGAAGTGGATGCACGCCCGGAGATCATCACGGGCGTCCGGGTAGTCTCAAGACCACCCAGCCCTGATGCACCTGTGGATGGTACTGATGACGAGCCTCTCATAGACGAAGGTCCTGCACCTGAGATTATCCAGCCTACAGAAGGAGGCCGTGGACCGAGTACACAGCTTTGCGTTGAAGAGGATGCACACCCGGAGATCATCAGGGGCGTCCCGGTAGTCTCAGGACCACCCAGCCCTGATGCAAAATGTTGAGCTACTTTATGATTCGTACTCTTATGTTCTGGTGCTGTAGTATGTTATGATTTGTACGCCTTTGGCGCTAGATTAAGCATTCAGTGGATGATCGCGTTGCAAAATTCGACACCCACACAATCAGTTCATCGTACAAGTAGTAGCACAATTACTTCTACAGCGATTCCTGCCAGCGCATTAGTTGGTAGCATGAAACACTTTCAGGTACTCCCCTCTGATTCATATTAATGGACTCAATTCTGTCTAGATATGGATGTATCTAGATGCATTTGTTAACTAGACTAACAAACTTGAGTCAGTTAATATGAATCCGTGTAAACCGCCCAAGTCCTCGAGCAGCTAGTTTATTGACTCTGGACTCCAAGCCTCTCGCGGCAAGCCATCGACGAAGCTTTGACCAGATCTTGGCCCGCAATTTTTTGTGTGTGGCGAATAGCAAAGCTTTGACCAGTTCCTCTCGGGATACAGCACGCCGGTGAGCTTGCACGGTTGCCATGAGCACTTTCCGGCGGAACTTCCTCTTCAGCGCCCTCAAGCCGCTGCTGCGAGACAGCACGCAGTGCCTCGAGGTGGACGGAATTCTGGATCTCAGGGCGGGTGGTCCGCATCGTCCGGGAACGATCTCCAGCGGGTTAACGAGGACATGCATGGCGGCCAGGGGATTTGTTTTTTGTTTTTTTTTTGGTTTGAGCTTGGGATTTGGGGTTTTTTCGGATAGGGGAGGAGGAACCGAGGAAGAGGAAGGAACAGCCGCGTGCTTGGCGCGTGGCGGTGTGCTTGAATTTCGAATTTTTGTGAAATGTTTCATTTCCCCGCTACAATTCGGGGGTTTCTTGACGCGCCAATGCGTCCCGCCGGGCAGCTTCAAGTAAATTTGGGGTGCCACACTATGGGCCCTAGTTTCAGTGAGACATGTAATGACTAGTCACATCAGTAAGTTCACTGTGTAATAAAATATGTTACCCCTCCCCTTTATGTAGCACCCCTTCTCTCCCGATCGAGTGCCGATTGCCGACGGATGCAAGCCGCTAGCTCGATCCCCTCCTTTCGCCTCCACCGTCCAGGCATCCAGCTTGGAGGGGCAAGCTGCATCTAGCCCAAGCGGATTAGGTAGGACTAGTAATGTTCTCTCCTTTCTCGAGATCGGTTCTTTTTTCCTCTCCTCGATATCTTGCGCATCTCTTTCCTATTCTGGGCAAAGGGGTGTCTTTCTGGTCACCCTCGAGCTGGGAGTGATTGATGGGGGTGGGGGGCGGGGGCTACCTTTGCTTGGATTGGGGTGTTCTTCCTTTATTTGTCGACATTTGCAACCTTTGTAGTTTCTGCTGATCCTCACTGTATCTTTTGTCAGCTTGTACAGGAAAGGCAAGACCTCGGCGGTGGGGGCAATGGAGCGTAAGGCCACCACGCATGTGGGCAGTTGGCTGAGCCTGAGCTGCGTCCCCAGCCCCGCGAAGCAGGTACTCCGTTTGCTTATCCACTCTTTACCTTTTAAGTGTCTCTCTGGTCTCTGCATCCTCAATCTGTTCCTGTTCTGGAATATGCTTAAAGTAGCACATGTCTTCAGCTGTTTGTGCGTAAAGCCTCTGTGACACCATGCTCTATATTCTCTGTATCAGGTTGGTACCTCCAGGTTCCGTGCTGAGGCTATGGGGAACGAGAATAGCGCCCCACCTGCTGCAGGAGCATGGCCCGATCTGCAGCACAAGAAGCGAAATGCCACTGCCGAGCTGGGCAGGGACCGCCCAGGGGTAATTTTTTTAACCAACTTACCATGATGTAGTCTGAATCTGATACTCCCTCAGATCCAAATTAATTGACTCAACTATCTGTAGATACGGATGTATCTAGATGTGTTTTAGCTCTAGATACTACTGCCTCCATCCCAAAGCTTTGGGCTTATATTATTTTTAGAAAGTCAAACTATACCATGTTTGACTAAGCTTTTACCAAAAATCAGTAACATGCAAAATACAAAATTAATATCATTAAATAGATAATAAAATATATTTTCCTACGGTATCTACACAGTATTATATTTGTTGATAGAATGTTCTAAAATTTTGGTCAAACTTTGCTTGTTTTGATTTCTCAAAAATAAATAAGGCTTAAGCTTTTGGATGGTGGTAGTACATTCATATCTAGACAAAGCTGAGTTAACTAGTTTTTTTGTCTGTCCATAGCTAGTGTTCACGCTGCAAAAGGCTAAGAGCATCCACTATATGCATCAGTCTATCTCATACAGTAATTCAATATCACTGCTGAGGTCTGCCTTTTGTTTTGCTATTCATATGCAGACTGAAACTTTAGGGCCTTTACTCAAAAGGAAGATCAAAACTGCGGCTGATCAGGCTGCCAGTATGTTGATGCCGCCCCCATCTTCTAAATGCCTCTACAAGCACAAGGCCACGCACCAGCTGGGTGGTGATCTTTTAATGAATATGGTATATTTTCTTAATCCACAAAACATGCCTTGATTTTTCTCTGTTTATTGTCGGTTTTTTCTATGCTTGCCAAAAGTTTACAACAACAACAACAACAACCAAGCCTTTCAGTCCCAAACAAGTTGGGGTAGGCTAGAGTTGAAACCCATAAGATCTCGAAGCCAAAAGTTTAGAAACACCAAATTCGTTTGCTTACAATCATCATACAGTAATGTTCATCTACTCCAGTTCCCCTAACCCAACATAAAATGATGTTAATTTCGATTTTTAGATTAAAAGAGCACCATTAGGCGCTGTTAATTACGACTTTGAGATTAAAATGTCATTTGCAATTGTTAATTACAATTTTGAGACAATTGGTTAGTTTAACCTCGATCTCTTCTGCTCTCCATTTTTCCCAACCGAACAAAAATGTAACCATTCCATTCCTCTGAAATGGAACCATTCCATTCCATTCCACGCTGTTTCAGAACCGAACACACCCTTGCATTGTTGTGAACTGTTGTCCATACACGGCCATACCCTTCCACTTACATCTAGCACTATATGCATCAGTCTGTCTCAGAGTCATTCAATATCACTGCTGAGATCTGTTCCCATTCTTATGCAGGCTGAAACTGCTGCGCCTTTACTCAAGTGGATGCAAAATGGGGCTAATGAGGCTGCTGTGAGGACGATGGTGCCGGCACCATCTTCCGAAAACCTCTACAAGCACGAGGCCATGGGCCAGCTGGGTGGTGACCTTTTAATGAATCTGGTATATTTTCTTAATCCACATACATGATTTCATTATTATCTGTTTAATTACTGTTGGCTTTGTCTAATGCTTACCAAAAGTTCAGAAACACTGCGTTTGCTTACAATCATCATACACTAATTTTTCACTTTTCAGTCTGTCTCATCCAGTATATAAACTGTTGATTTCCATTGGCTTCTTTTGTAATCATTTGCATTGTTGTCAACTGTTCTCTATGCACAACCCTATTCTTCCACTTACACCCCGCACTATTTGCATCAGTCTATCTCATAGATTTATTAAATATCAATGATGAGTTCTGTTGCTATTCATATGCAGGATGAAACTTCTGTTCCTCTACTCAAATGGATAAAAAATGATCCTGATGAGGCTGCTGTGAAGACGATGGTGCTGCCACCATCTTCTGAAAACCTCCTCAAGCACAAGGCCACGGGCCAGCTGGGTGGTACCCTTTTCAGTAAGCAGGTATATTTTCTTAATCCTCATACATGATTTGATTTTTGTCTGTTTATTGCCGGCTTTGTCTAATGCTTACCAATAGTTCAGAAACACACACACCTATTCTTCCACTTACATCCAGCACTATATGCATCAGTGTCTCATAGATTCATTTTATATATCACTGCTGATGTCTGTTGCTCTTCAATTTTTATATGCAGACTGAAACTGCTAAGCCTTCATTGGTCAAAAGGATTGCAACTGCTGCTGATGAGGCATCTGCAGAGGCTGCCACCAAGTTACTGTCAGCCCCACCTTCTGGATGCTTATATAAGCTCAAGTCCAAGGATCAGCCGGGCCGTAACCATCCAAGGGTTCGGGTATATTTTCTTAAGCCACATATACATGCCATGATTTATGTCTGATATTATCACTGGCTCTGTCTAATGCTTTTTGGAATTCGGAAACACCAAATTAGCATGCTTATATTCATCATACACTAATTTTTCACTGTTCAGTTTGTAACATAGTGTTATGCACTTGCTTGTCAACATTTGCATTGCTCTGAACTATGCACTTTACACAACCTAATTCTTCCACTTACGTTCAGCGCTACGCACCAGTAGTACCTCCCATGTTTCCTTCACCATCCCGATGCCGAGCTTGCGGGAATATGGCGGGCCCATGTACATACCCCGCATATAACACCTCCTATGGCTCTATCTACCTTTCTAGTAGCTCCTTCACAGAGTTACAGGTATGTATTCTCAGTGGTTTAGCATGAATTGGCATATAGTAAAGTCTTGTTTTTAGTCTTCCTGCTTCTTACATTTGTATCAATTTTCACATGCAGACTGTACCTTGTGAACTTCGTCCAATGATTAACCAGATGTGTCCGCATGAAGGATCTTTCACTATGCATGGCAATGGCAAATTGATGAACACCTACACGGTCTATGAGGTGTATGTCTACAAGACGCAGGCCATCACATATTTGTATGGACATGATTGGAGAAAGTTTGCTTTTGACTACGGTCTGAAGAAGGGCGACGAGCTGAGGATCAGAAACTCAAACGGGCAGATATACGTAACTGCTTACAGAGTTGGAGACACTTCCAAATATATAATATGTAACTTTTTTCTACTCATATCTTTTGATAACTGCATTCTGAGCAGTTGTTCTAAACCATTCCCTCTGTTCTAGCTTGCTGGGTTTAACATGATCAAAGCTGCAGATCCCCTGACGGAACAGGAGCGGATGTCACAAAGGGCAACCACACCAGCACCGGCACCGGCTTCCCACTCTCCTGCATCAGCACCGGTTCCTGTACCAGCTCCGTTTACTGCATCTACCCAGCAGTCCCCTACATCAGCATTGGTTCCTGTAGAGGCCCCATATACTACACATGCCCAGCAGGCTCCTGCATCAGCACTGGTTCCTCTAGCTGCACCGTTTACTGCACCTGCCCAACAGTCTCCTGCATCAGCACCGGTTCCTCTAGAGGCACCGTTTACTGCACCTGCCCAGCAGTCTCCTGCATCAGCACCAGCTCGTGTACCAGCCCAGGCTCATGCACCTGCCCCAGCCAGATCACCGAGGTCTCAGCTCATTGCTGTGGCCACCCGTGTGGTGACCAGGACGCATCTGAAGGCTATGTTCGTGAGTATATGACAGCATAACTGCTCTTATCTTGATGTCTTCTCTGCTCAAAGTCTCACATGGTTCAGTGCATTGGTGCCATTGACTAATTTTTGGTGGTATCTCTTGCTTTGAATCAGAAATTGCCTAAAAGTATCTCCAAGGATCTCAATGCTGGCCGAAGGGGCAAGATATCCCTCGTCATGGAGAGTGAAGGTCTCACCGTGGAGGGACGGTACTCTGTCAGTCCCACAGATGGCCGCTTGGCTGTTACTTCCAGGTGGAAAAAGTTCATTGACGGTGCCAAACTTCGCATTGGATCAAAGTTGAAGGTCAAGATCTTTCGATGCCGCTGTGACATGCTGGTCATAAAGTTCGCGGTTGTCTAGTTCTGTTGTCCCATGAGCCCTTAGCAAATGCATTTGTAGTTATACTTATATAAGGTTATCTTATCTGAACTGCTAATTAATTGTATGGGTGGTAAAACTCTGGCAAGCTTTTGCTCTTAGCAAGTATGTATGTATGATCAGCTATTATGATAACTAATGTTTGTGTTCATCTTAATTTGCATTTCCCTTTTAGAAAAAAACTTAATTTCTATTTTGGCTGACCTGTTAGAGAACTATCAGATTGAACCCACAACATGATTCATATAGATTCATTACACCGAGCCACATGTCTTGACCTTGCGATACACTACTTCCATTAATTAGTGCAAGAAGGCTTACCTGAGCTGCCTGAACCATGGCAGATTCGAATCCACCTTATCTATCTAGAAATACAACCTTTGCAGAAAGAGGATTTGCAGTATGGGGAGGCTGACATTGGGGACCCATGAGCCAGCAGCGTCGTCAACGTTTTAAAGGTGGCAGGAGATCGAAAGAAAAAATAAGCCAAAAATCAGTTGGTAAACAAATTCAAGAAAAGAAACATTTACCTTTCTGAGAGTATGACATGCGGGACCCATGAGGCAGCAGCATCCTCAACTATTTCAAGGCGGCAGGGGATCAAAATAAAAAAGGAAATAGCCAGAAATTAATTAGGGTAAAAAATAAATCCATCAAAGGAAACTTTTATTGTTCATAGAGGATGACATGTGGGACCGACTTGCCAGCTGCGTCGTCATCGTTTCAAAGGGGGCAGGGGATCAAAAGAAAAAGACAAATAGCCAGAAATTAGGGGAAAAAAATAAATCCAACAAAGAAAACTTTTATTGTTCATAGAGGATGACATGCGGGACCCATGAGCCAGCAGCTTCCTCAACGTTTCAAAGTCGGCATGAGATTGAAAGAAAAAGTCAAGTGACATAATATCAGGAGCCAAAAATAATCCAAGAAAAGAAACTTTATTGTACATAGAGGATGACATGCGGGTCCCATTTTGTAGCAGCGGTCTCAACGCTTCCAAGGCGGCACAGGACCGAAAGAAAAATGAAGTAGCCAGAAATCAGGGTGTGAAAAAAATCCAAGAAAAGAAAGATTTTAATTGGGCTGTATCTGGACATCTGGGCCTTCGAACTATACTGCTGGGCCTTTTGACTCGTACAATTTCAGCCCACTCCAAAACAGGAAAGGTCGGATTTTTCTCAAAAAAAAAACAGGAAAGTCCTATGCTTCGCAAAAACAAAAAACAAGGAGATTCAACATATAAGTTTGTTTATGTAGATATAAAGATTTAATTTATCCGTTTGCAATAGCTCAGAGCGAAATACAACGTTTATTGTCTGCAAAATAAAATATCACATGTTTCTTGTACGGGGAGGCTGACATCGGGGACCCATGAGCCAGCAGCGGAGTCAACGTTTCAAAGGCGGCAGGGGATCGAAAATAAAAAAAGCCAAAAATCAGTTGGTAAAAAAATACAAGAAAACAAAACATTTATCGTTCTGAGAGGATGACATGCGGGACCCATGAGGCAGCAGCATCCTCAACGTTTCAAAGTCGGCATGAGATCGAAAGAAAAAGGCAAGTGACATAATATCAGGAGCCAAAAATAATCCAAGAAAAGAAACTTTATTGTACATAGAGGATGACATGCGGGTCCCATTTTGTAGCAGCGGTCTCAACGTTTCCAAGGCGGCACAGGACCAAAAGAAAAATGAGGCAGCAGCATTCTCAACAATTCCAAGGCGGCAGGGGATCAAAAGAAAAATAAAGGAAATAGCCAGAAATTAATTAGGGGTCAAAAATAAATCCACCAAAGGAAACTTTTATTGTTCATAGAGGATGACATGTGGGACCGACCTGCCAACAACGTCCTCATCGTTTCAACGGGGGCAGGGGATCAAAAGAAAAAGGCAAATAGCCAGAAATTAGGGGTAAAAAATAACTCCAAGAAAGGAAACTTTTATTGTTCGTAGAGGATGACATGCGGGACCCATGAGCCAGCAGCTTACTCAACGTTTCAAAGGCGGCATGAGATCGAAAGAAAAAGGCAAGTGACCAAATATCAGGAGCCAAAAATAATCCAAGATTTATTGTACATAGAGGATGACATGTGGGTCCCATTTTGCAGCAGCGGTCTCAATGTTTGTAATGCGGCTTGAGATCAAAAGAAAAAGAAAGTAGCTAGTAAAAAAAAAATCCAAGAAAAGAAAGTTGATGGACATAGAGGATGACATGCGGGTCCCTTGAGCCAACAGCTTACTCAACGTTTCAAAGGGGGCAGGGGATCAAAAGAAAAAGGCAAGCCAAAAATCAGAGGGTGAAAAAAAATCCAACAAAGGAAACTTTTATAGCACATAGAGGATGACATGCGGGTCCCATGAGCCAGCAGGTTCCTCAACGTTTCAAACGTGGCATGAGATCGAAAGAAAAAGGCAAGTGCCCAAATATGAGGAGCCAAAAATAATTCAAGAAAAGAAAGTTTTATAGTACATAGAGGATGACATGCGGGTCCCATTTAGCAGCAGCGGTATCACCGTTTGAGAGGCAGCAGGGGATCGAAAGAAAAAGTCAAGTGACCAAATATGAGGTGCCAAAAAAATCCAAGAAAAGAAAGTTTTATAGTACATAGAGGATGACATGCGGGTCCCATTTAGCAGCAGCGGTATCACCGTTTGAGAGGCAGCAGGGGATCGAAAGAAAAAGTCAAGTGACCAAATATGAGGTGCCAAAAAAATCCAAGAAAAGAAAGTTTTATAGTACATAGAGGATGACATGCGGGTCCCATTTAGCAGCAGCGGTATCACCGTTTGAGAGGCAGCAGGTGATCGAAAGAAAAAGTCAAGTGACGAAATATGAGGTGCCAAAAAAATCCAAGAAAAGAAAGTTTTATAGTACATAGAGGATGACATGCGGGTCCCATTTAGCAGCAGCGGTATCACCGTTTGAGAGGCGGCAGGGGATCGAAAGAAAAAGGTAAGTGACCAAATATGAGGTGCCAAAAATAATTCAAGAAAAGAAAGTTTTATAGTACATAGAGGATGACATGCGGGTCCCAGCAGCAGCGGTATCACCGTTTGAGAGGCGGCAGGGGATCGAAAGAAAAAGGCAAGTGACCAAATTTGAGGTGCCAAAAATAATCCAGAAAAGAAAGTTTTATAGTACATTGAGGATGACATGCGGGTCCCGTTAGCAGCAGCGGTATCACCGTTTGAGAGGCGGCAGGGATCGAAAGAAAAAGGCAAGTGACCAAATTTGAGGTGCCAAAAATAATCCAGGAAAAGAAAGTTTTATAGTACATTGAGGATGACATGCGGGTCCCAGCAGCAGCGGTATCACCGTTTGAGAGGCAGGATCGAAAGAAAAAAGTGACCAAATATGAGGTGCCAAAAATAATTCAAGAAAAGAAAGTTTTATAGTACATAGAGGATGACATGCGGGTCCCTAGCAGCAGCGGTATCACCGTTTGAGAGGCGGCAGGGGATCGAAAGAAAAAGGCAAGTGACCAAATTTGAGGTGAAAAAACTCCAAGAAAAGAAAGTTGATTGCACATAGAGGATGACATGCGGGTCCCATTTAGCAGCAGCGGTCTCAACGTTTCCAAGGCGGCAAGGGATCAAAAGAAAAAGGAAGTAGCCAGAAATCAGGGGGTCAAAAAAATCCAAGAATAGAAAGAATTTTGGTTCATAGAGGATGACATGCGGGACCCATGATCCTGCATCGTAAACGGCTCGATCGGAGAACGTTGAACGAGATGGCGCGATGTAGAAAAAAACAATGCCAGAGAGGCTGCCATCTGGGCCCTACATCCCTCGGCGGTGCGGATTTGCGTTGACTCGGCCGGCGAACCCGAGATTTCGAGATGCACCACGTCCCGGGCCACCATACGCCACGTTTTGGCCGCTTTCGTCGGGCTAGGTGGCCTCAAAAACGAGAAAAAAAAGTTTTGACATGCACCACGGAGGGACCAAAATCGTCGGCCATGGTACACCAGCAACCACGGCGCGACTTCAACTTCGTCGGCCATGGCAACTTTTCTTGTAGTGCATGTCATCCTCTCAGAACGGTAAATGTTTCTTTTCTTGGATTTTGTTTACCAAATGATTTTTGGCTTATTTTTTCTTTCGATCTCCTGCAGCCTTTAAAACGTTGAGGACGCTGCTGGCTCACGGGTCCCACATGTCAGCCTCTATGAACAATAAACGCTGAGGATGCTGCTGCCTCATGGGTCCCGCATGTCATCCTCTTAGAACGAAAATGTTTCTTTTCTTGGATTTTTTACCAACAGATTTTTGGTTTATTTTTTCTTTCCATCCCCTGCCGCCTTTAAAACGTTGACGACGCTGCTGGCTCATGGGTCCCCGATGTCAGCCTCCCCGTAGAACAAACATGTGATATCTTGATTATTTTGCAGACAATAAACAGTGTATTGCGCTCTGAGCTATTTCAAACGGATAAATTAAATCTTTATTTTTACATAAACAAACTTATATGTTGAATCTCCTTGTTTTTTTGTTTTTGCGAAGCATAGGACTTTCCTGTTTTGTTTAGAAAATTCCGAACTTTCCTGTTTTGGAGTGGGCTGAAATTGTACGAGTCAAAAGGCCAAGCACGATAGTTCGAAGGCCCAGATGTCCAGATGCAGCCCAATTGAAATCTTTCTTCTTGGAATTTTTTTCACCCCCTGATTTCTGGCTACTACATTTTTCTTTTGGTCCTGTGCCGCCTTGGAAACATTGAGACCGCTGCTGCAAAATGGGACCCGCATATCATCCTCTATGTACTATAAAACTTTCTTTTCTTGAATTATTTTTGGCTCCTGATATTTGGTCAATTGCCTTTCTCTTTCGATCCCATGCAGCCTCTCAAACGGTGATACCGCTGCTGCTAAATGGGACCCGCATGTCATCCTCTATGTACAATCAAGTTTCTTTTCTTGAATTATTTTTGGCTCCTGATATTTGGTCACTTACCTTTTTCTTTCGATCTCATGCCACGTTTGAAACGTTGAGGAACCTGCTGGCTCATGGGACCCGCATGTCATCCTCTATGTGCTATAAAAGTTTATTTTCTTGGATTTTTTTTCACCCTCTGATTTTTGGCTATTTCCTTTTTCTTTTGATCCCCTGCCGCCTTGGAAACGTTGAGTAAGCTGGGACCCGCATGTCATCCTCTATGTACAATCAAGTTTCTTTTCTTGAATTATTTTTGGCTCCTGATATTTGGTCACTTGCCTTTTTGTTTCGATCTCATGCCACGTTTGAAACGTTGAGGAACCTGCTGGCTCATGGGACCCGCATGTCATCCTCTATGTGCTATAAAAGTTTATTTTCTTGGATTTTTTTCACCCTCTGATTTTGGCTATTTCCTTTTTCTTTTGATCCCTGCCGCCTTGGAAACGTTGAGTAATGGACCCGCATGTCATCCTCTATGTACAATCAAGTTTCTTTTCTTGAATTACTTTTGGATCCTGATATTTGGTCACTTGCCTTTTTGTTTCGATCTCATGCCACGTTTGAAACGTTGAGGAACCTGCTGGCTCATGGGACCCGCATGTCATCCTCTATGTGCTATAAAAGTTTATTTTCTTTGTTTTTTTTCACCCTCTGATTTTTGGCTATTTCCTTTTTCTTTTGATCCCCTGCCGCCTTGGAAACGTTGGGTAAGCTGCTGACTCATGGGATCCGCATGTCATCCTCTATGTACAATCAACTTTCTTTTTCTTTTGATCTCAAGACGCATTTGAAACGTTAAGACCGCTGCTGCTAAATGGGACCCGCATGTCATCCTCTATGTACAATAAAGTTTCTTTTCTTGGATTATCTTTGGATCCTGATATTTGGTCACTTGCCTATTTCTTTCGATCTCATGCCACGTTTGAAACGTTGAGGAACCTGCTGGCTCATGGGACCCGCATGTCATCCTCTATGTACTACAAAAGTTCATTTTCTTGGGTTTTTTTCACCCTCTGATTTTTGGCTATTTCCTATTTCTTTTGATCCCCTGCGGCCTTTGAAAGTTGAGGACTCTGCTGCCTCATAGGTCCCACATGTCAGCCTGTATGAACGATAAAGCTTTCCTTTCTTGGAGTTTTTTTACCCCCTAATTTCTGGCTACTTTCTTTTTCTTTTGATCTCAAGCCGCATTTGAAACGTTGGGACCGCTGCTGCAAAATGGGACCCGCATGCAATTCTCCATGTACAATAAAAGTTTCTTTTCTTGGATTATTTTTCACCCTCATTTTTGGTCACTTGCCTTTTTCTTTTGATCCCCTACCGCCTTGGAAACGTTGAGTAAGCTGCTGACTCGTGGGACCCGCATGTCATCCTCTATGTACAATCAACTTTTTTTTTCTTTTGATCTCAAGCCGCATTTGAAACGTTGAGACCGCTGCTGCTAAATGGGACCCGCATGTCATCCTCTATGCACAATAAAGTTTCTTTTCTTGGATTATCTTTGGCTCCTGATATTTTGTCACTTGCCTTTTGCTTTCGATCTCATGCCGCCTTTGAAACGTTGAGTAAGCTGCTGGCTCATGGGTCCCGCATGTCATCATCTACGAACAATAAAAGTTTCCTATCTTCGAATTATTTTTACCCCTAATTTTTGGCTACTTCCTTTTTTCTTTTGATCACCTGCAGCCTTTGAAACTTAGAGGATTCTGCTGGCTCATGGGTCCCACATGTCAGCCTCTATGAACAATAAACCTTTCCTTTCTTGGAGTTATTTTGACCTCTAATTTCTGGCTATTTCGCCTTTTTTAAAATCCTGTGTCGCCTTGGAAACGTTGAGAATGCTGCTGCCTCATGGGTCCCGCATGTCATCCTCTCAAAACGATAAATGTTTCTTTTTTTTTGGATTTTTTTACCAACTGATTTTTTTCCGATCCTCTGCCGTCTTTAAAAACGTTGACGACGCTGCTAATACAAGCTCTTTCGCTCCAAGATCTTGCAAGTTAATAGAATAAATCATGGAATTATTAGGATATGTTTTAAATTTCAAATCCACTTTATGAATTTTTTAAAAATACCGTGATCCGTGTGGGTATGGAGCGATCAAGGATTTTCATATTGGCCATGAGCAGTTTCAAAAATTGCAACCGGATAATTCTAAATAAATAAAAACAACTTTTATGCAGAATCTCCGTGTTTTTGTTTTTTGCCATCATAGGATCTATGGTTCATTAGAAAAGGGCCGAAATTGCATGAGCAGAAAAGCCCATTTCTAGTTATTGGGCTTCAACAGCCTGAGCAAGTAGGCCTATAGCAAATACCATGTAGATGGCCGTTGAAACCCAAAAGTATTTGTTGCCTAGACTTGACATGAACCTTGCTATGCACACGACAATTTCAGTCCGATCCGTGTACGCAACACAAGATCAAACCCAACGTGTGAGGAAGCAGGTGGCAGCACACCTCCAGATGCTCAATCGTACACATATCATATAGGAGTTGTCGTATGTACATTAGTTCCGTATTGACATGTTTGTTTCTTTGGTTAACATGTGGGGTCCGCACAGTCACCTAGGTCGCACATCAACTTCTTTGCTCATAGTTGATGCATGTTTAGTGGCCTGCAGCAAGAATCGCTGCCCCCAGGGATGTACTTTACCCTTTAGCGGCGAAAAAAATAGGAATGGTCCTCTCATGACTATGATCAACAAGAGGTGGCTATATTATAGTGCTGAAATAAAGTCAATCCTAAAACAGCCATGCATGGGTTATAATATGAAGGCAACACGAAATACAAAAGCAGGGCAGTGTTCAAATAAACTGATTCAAACTAGTACATACTAAAAACAGTGTACTACTTCTCAACACTTCAAGCATAATAAAAAAGTGTGTCAGTGTTTTTTTAAAGGTAACACCGAACGGGCAATGTTTAAAGCAGGCTTAAACCACATAGCCGCTTGTCGGACACTACCCCAACTAACTCTGGGAAGGCTGATAACTCCCACAGTCTCACCTTCATCTGGCTGGAGGTTGCAGCGCAAAATTTTAGGGTATTGATTATGAAGATACTTCCGGTATGCTGTGTAGACGCAGTTTTTCCTCATGAATGGAACCAATGTGCCATCAGGAGCTTTGGATTCACGCTTCTTCAGGTTGGCAATGATCGGGTAATTGAGTCCGAGGAACAGAGAGTGGTCGCCGAGGCTGTTAACCTGCCTCCAATGAAAGTCCCCTGCACGTGCTGCAACGAACAGAGATATGGGATCCTGCTCAAAGACGTAGGTGGCAACAGGAGGATACTGCCGTAGCTGAAGCCCATTAGCAGCATAGGGAATGTCATGAGGTACTTCAGCATTGGCAATCCCAATGTTGTTTACTGTAAGGATGATCATCAATCGCTTGCCATCAGCAGTTGGAGCGAGGAACCACGCGTACTGCTGATCATCCACCACCGGTGGCGGGATTACGAACATGGACATCGGGTTTTCTGCAATATTAGAAATGGAGACGAATAGGGTGTTACTGGCAACCATATTCAAACAGCAGCATTGTTCATCGTTCATGCTCACAGTATAAATACGACTATGTAAGCTAAGGACATTGGTCATTCATGTGTTCAAATCGAGTGTCCAATATATCAGTTATACTGCATGCATCCCACGAAACAAGTCTTAACTTCGCCAAAACTAGACACTAGTTAGTGTATACACAGTTATATACTACCTCTGTCCCACCGAAAGTGTCTGAGATTTGTCCAAATTCAGATGTATCTAGACAGTGAAAGCATATAGATACATTCAAATTTTGACAAATATATCATCTTAAGTTTAAGTCCTGTGTTGTAGTTAATTCCCTTTGTCTTAAGTGATCCAACGGTGTATATGATTAGATATTTGTATACAATATAGGAGTACAGACAATCTACCAGTTGGTCCAGTTTTAAACTGAGTATAGAGCTTCAATCATGACCCTTGGAGTGCTAAATCTAACGGTGCACAACAGCAGGATTCTCTGTGAAGAGTGCACATAGCTAACTCTACAATATTTTAGAACCATCACGTGAGCCTTGGGTCTACCCCAAAAAATGACCAAATATCTGAAACCCCTGAAGCATATGAATAACCCCATCAAAGAAATCGCTATTCAGCACTGCTACATGGATCAATGGAAGGTTCTTACGGTCTCAACTCTCAAGGAAACATCAAAGGAAAAGGTAGATAAGAAATGAGTGAGTGTTAGATGTACACATATTTTTAATTTTTTATTTGTTCCCTTCGTTTGCCGACTGATGGGAAGAAACATCATTTTTTGTAGGACCACTCTTGTTTTCGTATTTTATATATGCATTGCTGGCAATATTTTCTTTCGAAAACCATGAATATAGCTCGAGCTACATGTAGCATGGTTTTTGAAAATTTTGAGAGCTGCATTTTGAAGTTCCAAAGAAAACGGAGATTAAATACGGGTGTCAACAATGTTGTGTTCTACCAACATTCAAATGTCCAAATCAAAATATCTTATATTTAAGGTTTTGCAACAACAAAAAAATCTGACATATATTTTCCAACATTTTGTAACTTCAAAATCTATCAGATTCTGTCATTTTTGTGCGGCCCGAATATAGGGTATCTCAATTTCAGATTTTACACTCTGGTAGAATAATACATTCTCTACATCTATTTTTTTTAGATTTTTTATATATTCTTTCAAAACTTGCGAAAGGCATGCTATAAATATTCTTTTGATTATCAAACAGAATCTTTAATGGTTTGACGTGCATACATACTAGTAATATAAAAATATAAAAGTTCTCGCCTTGTACACATTTTGTTGATTTTTTGGAATGAATACAACATTCAATTTGGTAGATAGAGTACTAAACATTTCATGGGAAACTTAAAGCAGCTTGCCAAACAAAGGCTAATAGAAGAAAAAAATAGAGGTATGACAGGCATAACATCCACGATGGGGTTGAAATATGCATAAGCTTCGGGCAATTTGGCAAAGAAAAATCTAGCCGGATAAAGAACATAATTAAAAAAGGTACAGGTTAAACTAAGTAAATTAGGCATAACAAGTATTTCATTCTTGTTTAGTAAATAATTGGATTTTGATTGAGTTACTTTTCTAAGGGAAAAAAGGAGAAGGCAGATATTCAAGACACTTTTGGTGGGACGGAGGGAGTAAATCAAAAGTAAGAAAAAGTTATAACATGTTTCATGAGATGGAGTACTAAATAACGGCCATATGCATCTCTTCGATGCAGAGGCCGGGGTACCTCGCCCTCTATTTCGAGCAAAAATCAACTAGTTATATGAAACAATGGGTGTAAAAGTTAATCAAGAAGGGTGCCTTCATTGTGCTACGTTAACATTTGAGATACTTGTTAATTACATCCATATTCTGCAGTGGATAGAGTTAGTAATTCAGGATTGCATTCACATACGGAGTATACTATGTTTGCTGATGACTGATTAGTACTAATTCGTTGCAAGCAACGGTTCATTCATATTCAGATAAAGGATGTGATCGTTAAGTCATATACTTATGAAAGTCCTTATGCATCTCTCTAATGCAGATGGCGGGGGTCTCTCGTCCTCCTTTTGGAGCAAAAATCAATTAGTTATATATGAAACAATGGGTGTAAAAGGTTATCAAAAAGGGTGCCTTCATAGTGCTACCTTATCTTTTGAGATACTGGGTAATTACATCCATATTCTGCAGTGGCGTAGAATTACTAATTCAGGAATGCAATCACATACTGAGCATACTATGTTTGTTGGTGACTAATTAGTACTAATTCATTGCAAGCAACGGTTCATTCATATTCAGCAAAAGGCGGTGTGATCATTAAGTCATTTATGAAAGGTAAAATATAAACAAGGTAGTTCATGAATAACTTCATTGATTAAGGCAGTGTATCATGCAATGCAACATAAGGACTGAAAAAATACCATTTGGGGTGTCCCAGCAGTACGTCCAGCCCCTAATTTCGTCCACCGCAAAAACTTGGCCACCGAGTTCAATGGCATCACAGAACGCCGGCACAATTTGTTCAGGTGTAGGGTTCTTCAGCATTCTCCAGTCGCCACCCCCTTCAAGGTAGAAAATCCTTTTGTCGAACAAGGCGATGAGCTTGTAATCTGCGTACCTCCCACCTTTTGTGGGCACTTGGCAGATTACAATCTTCAACAAATTAATTGCTCGACTCCAGCAAAGATAGTATAACCAATCTTTAGTAGCAGGTTGATATGTAACACCATGACCAATCTTCGGATCAGGTGGGGATGGAAGGGGGATATGTCGCTCGGTGTAGACGTTCACAAGGCACCACTGGCACCCACGATGATCGGCGGCGGCGATCCAGTCGCCGTTCGCGCCAAGCCATTTTCTGTCGTGCATGAACGGCAGGGTGACAGAACGGCGAGGATGGTCAAGGGGCACCAGGTCGTACACGGTAACATGCAGACGAGATGCTGTCGCCACGAACCAGGGTTCATCGAACCAATAAGCAGGCGGAGGCATCAGCAGGCAGGGTTCATCCCAATGGTGCATCTTACCTTCATCATTGCTGATCTGGTCGTAGAGCTCCCTGGAACATGCGGCAAGTCGGACGGTGTAGGTAACGTCCAGATGCGCAGCGATGAGGTCGATGTTGTCGCCGGTGAGAGCCTCCAAGTGGCCGTCCCCGCCGCACCGGCAAAGCCTTGAATATTCCATCAGGTGAAGATGGATTTAGATGGATGGCGGATGCAACTTCGCTTGGGGTTTTCGGAGGAGAGGGCGAGCGCTATGGAAGAAACGATGCGCGCCGCGGCCGGGTGGGGTGAGGAGAGAAAGGTATAGTACTAGTGATGAGGCGTGGTGGGGATCGAGATCCTGCGCGTGCGCGTGATTCTGCGAGGGTGAAGAAAAAGATGATAGACATGCAAGGGGCAAAACCTAGGCAGTACTCTAGGCTGCTGCTGCTGCGACTGGGCGCCGATTTGACTGTTGGTAGATGGTAGACTAGCACGCCACCCATCTATAAATTTGCGACGACGTTTGGTGCAGTGATGTCTCGTCACATCAGCTTGAGCAGAGAGGGCTTTTTTTACAGTTTCCATTACGATATATTTTTCGCCGATAATCGTAGTACTCTATGCCAGAGACACGTACCTTAACACGTGGGCAGCATGCAACCGCGCGAGCACCAAAATGAAATGAGAGATGTTTTAGAGCAGAACTTCATTTTCAATGCCTTTCCTAGCTTGGTTTGGAGGAGCTTCAGTGACTTGATGCTTCCAAGTCTCATTGTGACTAGGTGCCACCATCTACCATCTTTCGAGATCCAACGTTCCAAACTATCTGTTATTTCGAAGCTAAAAAAGAAAAAACTATTCAGAAAATTTTGAAAAAAATCCAGTAATATGTAGATGCCTTGTTTTAAAATCTATGAATATTTCATCCCATTCGGATGACTAGCTTGTGATTAAATAGCTTCTTACGTATTCGAGCACTAGTTTAAACTAAATATTATTTGCTCACAAACCAATTATTCAAATCGAATGAAACTCCACCAAAATATAAATCGAAATATGCATGATTTACTGCAATGTGAGCGGATAATTCAATCCCACGAAAAGACAATATGCTCCAAGACCAGTAATCTCTTCCCTAGCTTATCTGAACATAACTGACAGTGTCCTTAGAGAACATCTTGCAGCCTCAGTAAAGCCTCAGGTATGAACAAGAAGCATACTGCCATCTACAGATCACGCTAAGAACCACAACCCAGGATCATCCTCATAGCCTATATCATCAAGGTTTCCCTCCAAAATGCTTATGTTTTTGGAAAGTTTTCTTGACGATAGGGAAGATTCTGAAGGGCTTAGATTCGCTACAATAGCAACAAATGGAAAATTTTCGCCGCTAAAAAGAGTATCCCGCCATTTTAATATACACTTACTAGTAGTTGATCAATTGTGCATTGCAAAACACAAAGTTCAGATCAAATGTGCAACATACCAACAGATAGTTAACTAGCAGTTTTACGAGCACATGGCGATACTAAGGTGATGAAGCAGTTAACTAGCAGAACAAGATCTCCTACTCAGGGACGCTCTTGGTGGACGCCGAGATATAGGTCGCTAGCTGTGCACGGAGATCCTCCTTCTCCTTGATAATCGCATTAAGGACGGCGGTTTGTCCGCGCATTAGCACCCTCGAGATCTGCCTCTTGAGCTTTAATTTCAACTTCTGTTCCATGAGATACTTGATGAGGTTGCTTCCAGTATCCATCCATGTGACGCTCTTGTTGTTCAGTTCCACCCAGTAGGCGTTCTGCTGCTTAAGCATGTCGACGCATTGCGCAAGATGAAAGGAGATCTCCTTCTCAGACGCCAAAACTCTGTGAAGACGATCACACTCCAGGGTGAGGGAGTGTTCATTCTCCAGCTGGCTGCCTATGTGGGCCTTGTTCTCCTCCTTTTGCTACAACAATAATTGTATGAAAAAAAAAGAAATCAACCCATTCATATATGAGTATTAGTTACCCGCAAACAATAGGACTACTAATTTCTAGCATGGATATTGATAAAGGAATGGACAACACTCGGACGCTCCACAAATACCACAGGGTTCATCAACACATAATTAATCGGAAAGCAGTGATTACATAAACTATAAAAAAACAAGTGGACAGAGGCATACAGCCTACCTGGCTTGGCCGGGAAACGGGGCCGAACTTAGCTTCGGACGGCCGGACTTGGGGCGCCACCGTCGTTGTGGTTACCGGGGAGACATTTGAACCGCCGGCCCTTTGAGATGTAAATAAATGTAAAAACGGTTAGAAAATAAGAATCAACTGAAGGACACCCCGCTAGAAACTTACCCGGACGAACCCTCGCCCTTGATGGTGGTGTTTGCATCATCATCATTCATCAATGTGACGCTCTGGTTATGCAGTTCCACACAAACGCGGTTCTGCTCATTAAGCCTGTCGAGCTCGGCAGTAAAGGTATTGATGCCTTGCTGAAGATTATGGCAGATCTTGTTCTCGGACGCCAAATCTACGTGAACAGGCTCAAACTCTGGGGTAAGGGAGAGTTCATTCCCCAGCTGGCTGCCTATGTGGGCCATGTTCACCTCCATTTGCTGGCACGATCATTGTATGGAACAAAAAAGAATCCAACCAATTCATATATGAGTAATTACACGCAAAAAAATAGGAGTACTACTAATTTCTAGCACAGATCTTGATACAGGAATGGACATCACATGGACGCTCCACAAATATCACAGTGTTCATCAACACATAATTAAAAGGAAAGCCGTGATTACATAAACTACTCCATCCTATCCCTTTTAGTAGTAGTAGTAGTAAACACGGATTTAGTAAAGTTGTATTCTCCCTATGATCCCTTTTAGTTGACTCGGATTTAGTACAAAGTTGTACAAATTTTATTTGACTCAAATTTAGACTAAATTTGAGTCAAATAAAATGGATCGGAGGGAGTACTAAATCAGAGTCTATTAAAATGGATTGGAGGGAGTATTAAAAAAAAGTGGATAGAGGCATACAGCCTACCTGGCTTGGCCGTGAAACGGGGCCGAACTCAGCTTCCGACGACCGGACTTGGGGCGCCACCGTCGTGGGGGTTACCGGGTAGACGTTTGAACCGCCGGCCCTGTGAGATGTAAATAAATGGAAAAAACAGTTAGAAAATAAGAATGAACTGGAGGACACGCCACTAGAAACCTACCCGGACGAACCCTCGCCCACTGGCTCGCTCTCCATCGAATAGAGGATAGACTGCTCTGCGAGAATGCTCAGGCGATCATAAGTGGCCATACAACGACGCGCTAGCTGGCTAGATGAGTTTTTCTCGGCGGTCCTAGTCCTCATCGTCTTCCCTAGGATATCCTGCCGCCGGGCCGCCCGGCTCAATGGAGCCATGGCTTGCGAGGTACGTAGTACTTTACTACTCAGTAGTTAGGGTGGAGGGCTGGTGAAGGCTAGTTACTAGCTACCAGCAGAACAGAAAGAGAAGAAGGGCGGAGGGCTGGTCAAGGATAAATCTTACATACACCCAGAAAAGACCATCGTGCCCTCGCGGGGCTTCTGAGCAATTATAGGGACGTGTGTTCTCAAATGGGCAAGATAGGGTACCTTCCCGAGGAAGCATCTAGCACCCAAGCCAATGGACTGCGCGTTGAACAATGGTTACAGTATGTGTGGCATACTGTAAAAGAAAAGATAACAAGGGAAATGCCTGGCAGGGTCCAGAGGTGCATTTAATCGGACATGGGATTCCATAGTACAGTACACCATAGAGTATGTGAACATAAACACAGAATACAATCAAGCGCTTAGTGTTGGACCCTCTCCGCCAAATAAGATCATATATCGTCGTTAGGGCCGCCCTGGTGAATCCTCTGAATGAAAAAAGCCCATAGTTGGCAACCTAAACCCGCCGCTCCGAATAGGAACTTCCGTCCGACGATAACTTTCTGACAACAAAAATTAATTAATTCAGTACTGCATAAACCGCAATTTCAATTAGATAACCACGAAGATTAAGATAGGCGCATGTATCACCTGTCGATGCGAACCCAGATAGTCAGCTCCGTGCACGGTTGATACCATTGCAACGACCGCTCTAGTTCCGACCATTTGGCGGCGCCCGGCGTGGTCGTGCTGTTCGCCAGAATAGTGGCCGTATAGTTGGGGAGCATTAAACCAATCTCAGAGCGATTAAGTAATGGCTTGCCGTGCGACGACATACTCACATTGTACTCCGGCCACACGCACGCCGCCGACCTAACGCACTCAACGGATAGGCAGGCCAGCACGCATCCATTTTTCGGCTGGACTTGCGTATATGTGTGCCAGACGAACACGGTACCATCGTTCCCGTAGAAGATGACCGGACGTCTTGGCTCTGGCGGTGCCAGCACCGGGATGATGAACGCCATCGCGGTGCCGTACGGGATCATGTCCACACAAATCGAATGGATTTCTCTGAGGTGGGCGATGAGCGCTGCTGGCGAGGCGGAGAAGTCGCAGCCGGCCTCTGTGCAGTCGCACGGGCTGTGCGGGCACGCGAGCTCGTGGTCGTGGAGCTCGTTGTAGGCGACCACGCTCCCGCACCCGTCGTGGGGGCACTCCATCCTCTTTAATCTGCTTTGAAGAAGATATTGATGGGGAGGGGAGGGGAGGGGCGAGTGGAGAAGAAGGAAGGTGGTGGCTATTAATTCGGGCCTCACCGTCCCACCAGTTTGGCTAATTAAGGTGACGCTGAAAGTTTCACTGTCTATGTTTTCACACGCAGTACACCTTATATGATGGCCAAAAATGGGATATGAAGATTTTCTCGAAATATCAAAAAAAAAGATTGATGTTTGACATATGTGTGATGTTACTCAAAATTGAACTACATGTTACGAATGGACGGTCGGCAATTTTTAGGGAAGAAAATGAATTTTAAAATATTGAAATACTTTGAGTGTCTCTGTGTGAAGCCTTGCACTAAGATCATAGAAATTTCCATTACCCTTGTACGGATGGTGGGTCCTAAAAGTTGAAGTAATTTGAGTGCAACAAAAAGAACTTCAATGAAATTAAGGGCTCCTTTGATTTAAAGGATAGGAAAAGCATAGGAATAGGAAATGTATAGGATTGGAATGGCATGTCTACTTGAATCCTATAGGAAGATGAAGTGTGTTTGATTGTAGCAAAGGAATTTTTTCATGAGCTATGAGCTAATGCTTATTTCCTATAGGAATTACACTACAAGATTCCTATAGGAATTTTTCCTATAGGATATGTTCCTATGAATCAAACAACATGTATAGGAAATTTTCCCATAGGAACCAAATCCTTCACACTTCCTATGCAAATCCTTTGAATCAAAGGAGCCCTAAAAATGTGGACTAGCTTGTGTCGTCATATGAGATATAGATGGTATAAAAATAACAAACTACAATACTAAGAGTGATTTATATAAATCAAGTTTGATTTCTTGCTTTCATGTATGAGTTAATTTATTAACATGGCTTTCTACCCCCCCCCCCCACACACACACACACAACACACTCTCTCTCTCTCTCTCAAATGGGGGTGAGAGGAGAAGAAGGATGTTCGTAACTCATGCCTCACCATCCTACCAGACTTTGGTCGATGCCCAACACATTCATGACCTAAAAAGGTGACGTTGACTATTTCATAGTCTACATTTTCACAAGCATTATACAATGTATATTGGCCAAAATGTGATGTGTAGATTTTCTCGAATTGTACCTTATTTGGATTCATGTTTGACGTATGAGCGGTTTTACTCAAAATTCAACTACATGTTCAAATGCCAGGTCGGAAAATTTGAATGAAGAAAATATAGTTTAAATATTGAAATAAGTGAGCATATGTGTGCGTGTGTGCGTGTGTGTGTGTGTGTCTTTTGTGCACTACGATACGTAAAATTGGCACTACCATTTTACGAATGTGGTGGGTCCTAGAATATTGAAGCAAATTCAAAAAAAATGTGCTAGCTTGAGTCATCGTATGAGATAAAATCGCTATACAAATAACAAACTTACAACCTTAAGGTAATTTAAGAAAGATTTATTTTCTTGCTTGCACATGTGTGGTCATGTTGATTGCATTGTATATTAGTATGAACTTACTAATAATTATCCCAAATATTGGCAGCAATGTGCATCTTACCGTTCACATATATTTTATTCAACTTCATTTCACACATAAATACATTCTACTTTATTAGTGTAAAATAAGAGCTTTATGTGAGCTTTATTGTGAAGTGGCTGCCTGAGAGAAGGGCCAAATTTTCAAGGTAACAATTTCGAAACATGGCATACTTCATAAGATGACCATTTAGGTGATATATATGTTGATTATTTCTCGAGTTTGTAATATATGTGGACTTATGTTGAGTTTTAACCAATTTTAGTCAATTTAAAATTGCATGTTCTTTAAAGTTCGGCACGAGTTTTGGTAGAAAATATGCAGATTTTACCATGGTAAGGTGTTATGCTTCATGCATGAAAAAACTACAAAGAAAAGATGAACAATTTGTACGAATGGTGAAGCCGGTGAATTTGAAGCAAATTGAATGCAACCAAAGGAAATTCATTAAAACTAAAAAAAAGATGAAGAGTTCACGAGGAAATGGTATGGCGATTTGAAAAGAAAATGAATCACTACATATGTGAATCTGGTCATAGTAAACGAAAATGCCAAGTAGAGTTTCCAATTTTGTTCATAAAAATAGATCAAATTTGAACTAGATTTGTGATGTAGATTGGTCATAGAAACCGCTATAAGCCATCGCAATGTACGGAAGTGAATAATTCTAGGCATCCATATTTTAATTACTTCATGTAATGTAATTGAACAAGCTAGATTGGGTATTGCCCCATGAAATTGTACCACACATGCCAACAATAGTAAACCTGGTTGCTTACAAGTACGCCAACATTATGTGGCTTGATTAAATGTGCATTAAACTTAAAATGCCTATTTATTTATATTGTTTTAGTAGTCGTATGACAGTGAAGGATCCAGAGTTGCATTAATCGGCGAATTGGGTTACATATTACATAGACTAATTCATGGTAAACATAAAATACATCCAATCCGTCAACATTTTTAGATAAAGGTCTAAGTAGTCCTTCCCCACCGAAGTAGATGACCACCTCCAACACTACGGCCGTCCTGACAAGAACCATCAGCAAAACGTCTCTTTTAGTCCTTGTACTGAGTACTTTGAAGCAGGAAGCCCCAGACACACCCTTCCTTTTACGGTGATGAAGCAATATTAAACATCAAAAGAAGAGGCAGAACAAGATCTCCTACTCAGGGACACTTGGTGGACGCCGAGATATAGGTCGCTAGCTGTGCACCGAGATCCTCTTCTCCTTGCTAATCGCCCTGTCACAAGAAAAACAAATTAATTCAGCATTACTTAAATCCGCATTAGCATCGTCCCAATAAGATTGAGGGTAGTGTTATGTTCACTCACTCCTTATCGATGCGCAAATAGATAGTCAGCTGCTTCGATGATTCATTGCCGCACAGGTACCGCGGCGGCACCGAGAGGAAGGAAGTGACATCTCCCAAAGAAACTGTGCCCGGAGTCGGGCTGCTCGTCGGCTCTAATACCGCCTTCACCACGTCAAACAAGTGTTCCCCGGTAAGCTTACGCGGCCCCGGCATCGGCGGGCCGTTCGCCCACATTGTCACCCTATACCGGGGCAAGTTGCACGCCGCCGGCCTGACGCACACGAAGGATACCGCGGTGTCCATGCCGCAAGGGTGGATGTGCAAGGCGAACACTGCGCCATCCGTCCCGTAGCCGATGAGCTGTAGTTTTGGCGAGCCCGGTGCCGGCACCTTCAGATGAACAAATCCGAAGTCCTCGTCGTACGGGAACCTATCCACAGCGGTCAAGTGGGCTTCTCTGAGGTGTAGGATGAACGGTACCTTCGAATCGGCGAATTCGCAGCCGGGGTGCGTGCAGAAGCAAGAGCCGTGCGGGCACGCCATCATGTGCTTGTCTTCCTCGTTGTAAGGGATCTCCCTCCCGCACCAGTCGTTGATACACTGGATCGTCGGCTTCAGAGGCTGCTTCTTCGGCACAGGCAACTCCATAGTCTAAGGTCTGATGAGGGATCGGAAAGGGGCGCGGGGGGTTGTGGCGGCGGCGGCGCGAGCGAGGGGGGAGCAGTGAGAAGCTGAGAACTGAGAAGGGAGATTGATGTTTATGGAGATTGATGTTTCTTTATAATAATATAGAGGGCTCTTCTTTTAACGGGAGCCTCTAGACTGGTGGACACATGACCTGTGCTCACTGAAGTGTGGGACCTCACGCATGGGAACCACACGTAAGTGACAGACCAGTTGGTGTACTCGGGTGATTATTATAATGTATAAGTACTCCATAGTTTCCTATAGATCCAAGGGTAGGAAAGCCAAGTTATCTCATTTACAAGACATTATTTTTTCCATGAAGCCAAGTTTATCCCCCTCCCCCAGTGATTTGACCTAGATTTGAAATCAAGGCACACGTGATTCAAAAAAGGCAATCTAAAAACATGGAGTATTCATCATTTTGTAGTACATATATCTAGGGAAAATACCAAACATGCCATACCAGTGTTTTAGAGAAGAACCCTCAAGTAGATTGGCACCATGTTGGAGTTCGTCTAGCTAAATTTCCTCCCACATGCATGTGAGCTTGGTACCACTACACAAGAACCATGCCAAACTTTTGAATCATGGCCCAATTTTATGTATATATTTGCAACTTTTCATCATGCAAGCATGAATACTTTGCAAAATATGTGCATTTTGGGTTGTCGCCCATAAATGTGTTTTTGCTTGTCTGCCACCAATCAAGTTTTCATTCGCGGGGAAACATGCATGACAGGATGACCATTTCCAAGGTTTCATGAATTATCTCAATGTGCATCTATATATATACAATTTCTTGGGCTAAATCCGATAAAATGCAAATTTGACACAGTGTGTAGATGAAGTACAGATCAAACAAATAATTTAAAAAATACATGGGTGTGTGGCCTGAATGTGTGGATCGAGCCAAGTACATTTTATATAATAATGGCCAAACACATGCACCGCACCCTCCTACTAGAGCAAATTAAAACAAGCAGGGTGAGAGCATCGTGAGATTGCTCGACCTAGCTAAATTTTAAAACAAGCCGAATTAATAAGTTATTGTGTGGGGATTGATAGAAAAGATCGAAACAAAGCATGCATAGTCATATCATTTGTGGTTTACATAATACCTCTATGAACAGTACCAAATAAACATGGCATATATACACTTCTATGTTTAGACAAGAACCCTGCATATTTTTTTGCACCATGTGTTTGAGGCCTCGCTTCCCCAGAAGTGTGTGTGAGAGCATTTTGCATGCTACGAGAAAACAATGCCAAACATTTGAATCGCATGACTCATTTTTTGGTAGTGATATATAGGTTTATGGTTTATATATATAAGGTTTAGTGTTAGGGTCTAGGGGTTTAATATAATTAGGGTTTAGGGTTTATAGAGATTCACATCATCTGTTTCATTTCACATTTGTGATGTACAATACTACATACCTAAGTAAAATCGATCCCTTCTTAGTCACTCCAAAATGGAGCTCGTGGCCGGGAGGTTTTTGGAATTTCCATGTTTGAAACCCAATACCACTTCTCTTTGGTTCAAAAACCTCCCAAAATTAAGCCCGTTTTCAAATATTTCAAACTTATTCAAATTTGGTTCAAATTTGAAAGACATACAAGTTATATCACACATATTGCATACATTTTCACACAAACTGCACTAGATGCTAACCCTATAATTTGAGACCATTTGGATGAGGTCGAAAAAATTCTTGGATTAGAATCGTGTTGTTCGAACCCCGTAGTTGGATTTTTTTGAACCCTTGATCTGTAGAACTGGGCAAAACCCGAGTTTAACCTATTTAATTATAGATTCGTATATCGATTTTTCTACTACCTTTTTATTATTACTATGCAGCACATGGGTGTTTGCCCGTCGAGTGAAACACGGAGGAAGAGGGATCACTCGGAAGGAGAGAAGAAGGGGGTGTCTCCCCTTTTTCGGGTGATGATGTTGACTTTTGTGCAGGGTTTGTCAGTGAGCAGGAGGTGCGAGCGAGCGAGCGAGCGAGTCGAGCGAGGCCGAGAATGAGAGAGATTTGTTTTTTTGTGAGAGGGACAACCGAAGGATCCAGAAGGACCCACAGACTTCCAATACGCATCTGATGCGTCTTCTCTTGACAAAGAAGATGGCTGGGAGTTTGCGTACCTACTGCACGTGACTTGTGCTCACTGAAGTGTGGGACCTCAAGGGTGGGCACCACACGTAAGTGACAGACCTGTTGGTGTAAAAACTCGGTTGATTATAATAGTGCATTAGAACAAAGTTTCCTATGGATTCAAGGGTAGGAAATCCAAGTTAACTCATTTACGTGTTAAACTTGTCTAAATCTTGGTCAAACCTAGGATTTGACCAAGATTCAAATGGGTAAAAAAGGTCCATACATATTCAAACCACACAAATCATGTATCTATACCCCCTAACCCCTAAACTCCGTCTTATGAAGTCAAACATGGAAATTTCAAAAACCATCCTAAGAGCTACATTTTGGGGTGACTAAGAAGGATACATGCTTCCCTTTTCATTTTCATGTTTTAAACTTGTTTAAATTATCTTGGTCAAACCTAGGATTAGACAAGATTCAAATGGGCATCAAAATTGAAAAAAATTCAGCAAAAAGAAAAACCAAAGCAAATAGTTTTCTTATGTCATATAGTAAGCATTAAAGTTGATAAACAAGGTCTAGACATAATCAAACCAGACAAATCATGTAGCTATACCCCTAACCCCTAAACTCTGTCTTATGAATTGAAGTCAAGCATGTGAAGAGAAGTGGTTTTGGGTTTCAAACATGGAAATTTCAAAAACCTCCCAAAAGCTTCATTTTAGAGTGACTAAGAAGGATCCATGCTTACCTTTTCATTTTCATGTTTTAAACTTGTTTAAATTATCTTGGTCGTCAAACCTAGGATTTGACAAGATCCAAATGGGCATCAAAATTGAAAAAAAAATCAGAAAAAAGAAAAACCAAAGCAAATAGTTTTCTTATGTCATATATATAGTAAGCATTGAAGTTGATAAACAAGGTCCATACATATTCAAACCACACAAATCATGTATCTATACCCCTAACCCCTAAATTGATTAACTATGTCTTATGAAGTCAAGCATGTGAAGAGAAGTGGTTTTGGGTTTCAAACATGGAAATTTCAAAAACCTCCCAAAAGCTTCATTTTAGAGTGACTAAGAAGGATCCATGCTTACATTTGCATTTTCATATTTTAAAATTGTTTAAATCATTATCAAACCTAGGATTTGACCAAGATACAAATGGGTGGGCACAAAATTCAAAAAAATCAGAAAAATGAAAAACAAAAGCACATAGTCTTCTTATATATGTCATATCGTAAGCATTCGAGTTGATAAACGAGGTCTAGGTATATATATCCAAACCAGACAAATCATGTATCTACCCCCCATCGATCTTATGAAGTCTAGCATGAAGAGAAGTCGTTTTGGGTTTCAAACATGGAAATTTCAAGAACATCCCAAAAGCTTCATTTTAGAGTGACTAAGAAGGATACATGCTTACCTTTTAATTTTCATGTTTTAAACTTGTTTAAATCTTGGTTGAACCTAGGATTTGACCAAGATTCAAATATATGGGCATAAAATTCAAAAAAAATAGAAAAATGAAAAACCAAAGCACATAGTCTTCTTATGTCTATAGTTAGCATTAAAGTTGATAAACATGTCTAGACATATTCAAACTAGAAAATCATGTATATATCTACACCCCTAACCCTAAACTCTGTCTTATGAAGTCAAGCATGCATGAAGAGAAGTGTTTTTTTTGTTTCAAACATGGAAATTTCAAAAACCCTCCCAAGAGCTACATTTTGGGGTGACTAAGAAGGATAGATGCTTATTTTTTCATATTCATGATTTAAACTTGTTTAAACCATGGTAAAACCTAGGATTTGACCAAGATTCAAATGGGCATCAAAATTGAAAAAAAATCAGCAAAAAGAAAAACCAAAGCAAATAGTTTTCTTATGTTATATAGTAAGCATTAAAGTTGATAAACAAGGTCTAGACATATTCAAACCAGACAAATCATGTATCTATACCCCTAACCCCTAAACTCTGTCTTATGAAGTCAAGCATGAAGAGAAGTGGTTTTGGGTTTCAAACATGGAAATTTCAAAAACCTCCCAAAAGCCCCTTTTCAAATATTTCAAACTTATTCAAATTTGGTTCAAATTTGAAAGACATACAAGTTATAGCACACATAGTGCATACATTTTCACACAAACTGCACTAGATGCTAACCCTATAAATTGAGGCCATTTGGATGAGGTCGAAAAAATTCTTGGATTAGAATCGTGTTGTTCGAACCCCGTAGTTGGATTTTTTTGAACCCTTGATCTGTAGAACTGGGCAAAACCCGAGTTTAACCTATTTAATTATAGATTCGTATATCGATTTTTCTACTACCTTTTTATTATTACTATGCAGCACATGGGTGTTTGCCCGTCGAGTGAAACACGGAGGAAGAGGGATCACTCGGAAGGAGAGAAGAAGGGAGAGCATTATGGTGTCTCCCCTTTTTCGGGTGATGATGTTGACTTTTGTGCAGGGTTTGTCAGTGAGCAGGAGGTGCGAGCGAGCGAGCGAGCGAGTCGAGCGAGGCCGAGAATGAGAGAGATTTGTTTTTTTTGTGAGAGGGACAACCGAAGGATCCAGAAGGACCCACAGACTTCCAATACGCATCTGATGCGTCTTCTCTTGACAAAGAAGATGGCTGGGAGTTTGCGTACCTACTGCACGTTACTTGTGCTCACTGAAGTGTGGGACCTCAAGGGTGGGCACCACACGTAAGTGACAGACCTGTTGGTGTAAAAACTCGGTTGATTATAATAGTGCATTAGAACAAAGTTTCCTATGGATTCAAGGGTAGGAAATCCAAGTTAACTCATTTACGTGTTAAACTTGTCTAAATCTTGGTCAAACCTAGGATTTGACCAAGATTCAAATGGGCAGAAAAATAAAAAAACAGAAAAATGAAAAACAAAATCACATAGTCTTCTTATGTCATATAGTAAGCATTAAAGTTGATAAACAAGGTCTAGACATATCAAACCATACAAATCATGTATCTACCCCTAACCCCTAAACTCCGTCTTATGAAGTCAAGCATGAAGAGAAGTGGTTTTGGGTTTCAAACATGGAAATTTCAAAAACCTCCCAAAAGCCCCTTTTCAAATATTTCAAACTTATTCAAATTTGGTTCAAATTTGAAAGACATACAAGTTATAGCACACATAGTGCATACATTTTCACAAAAACTGCACTAGATGCTAACCCTATAGCTTGAGGCCATTTGGATGAGGTCGAAAAAATTCTTGGATTAGAATCGTGTTGTTCGAACCCCGTAGTTGGATTTTTTGAACCCTTGATCTGTAGAACTGGGCAAAACCCGAGTTTAGAGTGACTAAGAAGGATACATGCTTCCCTTTTCATTTTCATGTTTTAAACTTGTTTAAATTATCTTGGTCAAACCTAGGATTAGACAAGATTCAAATGGGCATCAAAATTGAAAAAAAATCAGCAAAAAGGAAAACCAAAGCAAATAGTTTGCGTACCTATTGCACGTGACTTGTGCTCACTGAAGTGTGGGACCTCAAGCGTGGGCACCACACGTAAGTGACAGACCTGTTGGTGTAAAAACTCGGTTGATTATTATAGTGCATTAGAACAAAGTTTCCTATGGATTCAAGGGTAGGAAATCCAAGTTAACTCATTTACGTGTTAAACTTGTCTAAATCTTGGTCAAACCTAGGATTTGACCAAGATTCAAATGGGCAGAAAAATAAAAAAACAGAAAAATGAAAAACCAAATCACATAGTCTTCTTATGTCATATAGTAAGCATTAAAGTTGATAAACAAGGTCCATACATATTCAAACCACACAAATCATGTATCTATACCCCCTAACCCCTAAATTAATTAACTATGTCTTATGAAGTCAAGCATGTGAAGAGAAGTGGTTTTGGGTTTCAAACATGGAAATTTCAAAAACCTCCCAAAAGCTTCATTTTAGAGTGACTAAGAAGGATCCATGCTTACATTTGCATTTTCATATTTTAAACTTGTTTAAATCATTATCAAACCTAGGATTTGACCAAGATACAAATGGGTGGGCACAAAATTCAAAAAAATCAGAAAAATGAAAAACAAAAGCACATAGTCTTCTTATATATGTCATATCGTAAGCATTCGAGTTGATAAACGAGGTCTAGGTATATATATCCAAACCAGAATAATCATGTATCTACCCCCCATCGATCTTATGAAGTCTAGCATGAAGAGAAGTCGTTTTGGGTTTCAAACATGGAAATTTCAAGAACATCCCAAAAGCTTCATTTTAGAGTGACTAAGAAGGATACATGCTTACCTTTTAATTTTCATGTTTTAAACTTGTTTAAATCTTGGTTGAACCTAGGATTTGACCAAGATTCAAATATATGGGCATAAAATTCAAAAAAAAACAGAAAAATGAAAAACCAAAGCACATAGTCTTCTTATGTCTATAGTTAGCATTAAAGATGATAAACAGGTCTAGACATATTCAAACTAGATTATCATGTATATATCTACACCCCTAACCCCAAACTCTGTCTTATGAAGTCAAGCATGCATGAAGAGAAGTGTTTTTTTTGTTTCAAACATGGAAATTTCAAAAACCCTCCCAAGAGCTACATTTTGGGGTGACTAAGAAGGATAGATGCTTATTTTTTCATATTCATGATTTAAACTTGTTTAAACCATGGTAAAACCTAGGATTAATTTGACCAAGATTCAAATGGGCATCAAAATTGAAAAAAAATCAGCAAAAAGAAAAACCAAAGCAAATAGTTTTCTTATGTTATATAGTAATTAAGCATTAAAGTTGACAAACAAGGTCTAGACATATTCAAACCAGACAAATCATGTATATATACCCCTAACCCCTAAACTTCGTCTTATGAAGTCAAGCATGAAGAGAAGTGGTTTTGGGTCTCAAACATGGAAATTTCAAAAACCTCCCAAAAGCTTCATTTTAGAGTGACTAAGAAGGATCCATGCTTCCCTTTTCATTTTCATGTTTTAAACTTGTATAAATTTCGTCAAACCTAGGATTTGACAAGATCCAAATGGGCATCAAAATTGAAAAAAAATCAGAAAAAAGAAAAACCAAACCAAATAGTTTTCTTATGTCATATATATAGTAAGCATTGAAGTTGATAAACAAGGTCCATACATATTCAAACCACACAAATCATGTATCTATACCCCTAACCCCTAAATTGATTAACTATGTCTTATGAAGTCAAGCATGTGAAGAGAAGTGGTTTTGGGTTTCAAACATGGAAATTTCAAAAACCTCCCAAAAGCTTCATTTTAGAGTGACTAAGAAGGATCCATGCTTACATTTGCATTTTCATATTTTAAAATTGTTTAAATCATTATCAAACCTAGGATTTGACCAAGATACAAATGGGTGGGCACAAAATTCAAAAAAATCAGAAAAATGAAAAACAAAAGCACATAGTCTTCTTATATATGTCATATCGTAAGCATTCGAGTTGATAAACGAGGTCTAGGTATATATATCCAAACCAGACAAATCATGTATCTACCCCCCATCGATCTTATGAAGTCTAGCATGAAGAGAAGTCGTTTTGGGTTTCAAACATGGAAATTTCAAGAACATCCCAAAAGCTTCATTTTAGAGTGACTAAGAAGGATACATGCTTACCTTTTAATTTTCATGTTTTAAACTTGTTTAAATCTTGGTTGAACCTAGGATTTGACCAAGATTCAAATATATGGGCATAAAATTCAAAAAAAATAGAAAAATGAAAAACCAAAGCACATAGTCTTCTTATGTCTATAGTTAGCATTAAAGTTGATAAACATGTCTAGACATATTCAAACTAGAAAATCATGTATATATCTACACCCCTAACCCTAAACTCTGTCTTATGAAGTCAAGCATGCATGAAGAGAAGTGGTTTTTTTGTTTCAAACATGGAAATTTCAAAAACCCTCCCAAGAGCTACATTTTGGGGTGACTAAGAAGGATAGATGCTTATTTTTTCATATTCATGATTTAAACTTGTTTAAACCATGGTCAAACCTAGGATTTGACCAAGATTCAAATGGGCATCAAAATTGAAAAAAAATCAGCAAAAAGAAAAACCAAAGCAAATAGTTTTCTTATGTTATATAGTAAGCATTAAAGTTGATAAACAAGGTCTAGACATATTCAAACCAGACAAATCATGTATCTATACCCCCTAACCCCTAAACTCTGTCTTATGAAGTCAAGCATGAAGAGAAGTGGTTTTGGGTTTCAAACATGGAAATTTCAAAAACATCCCAAAAGCTTAATTTTAGAGTGACTAAAAAGGATCGAAGCTTACCTTTTCATTTTCATGTTTATGCGTGTTTAAATCTTGGTCAAACATAGGATTTGACCAAGATTCAAATGGGCCTAACCTAGTTCGACTTGGACAGGCCCAAGTCAAACGGACTCTATTAAAACCCTAGATGGCCCACAGCATGACCTGGCTACATTATTATCTCCTAATAACAAGATTATAATAAACTACTGGTACAACCTTAGACCCAAATATCATATCAATGGCTGTCCTAGAGTACCAGGCCCGGATATCCATACCCATCCTAGTACTACTCTCGCCCAAGCACGCTTAACTTCGGAGTTCTGATGGGATCCGGTGCTTTAGTGCTGGTATGATCGCATCCGACATGTTATGCACTCATTTTCCTTTATGCTTGCCCCTCCCGCACCTTGTCTGCTCTATTTTGTACCATGCCCATCCCGCTTTTCCATCCCCACCACCGTTTCCCATCAGAAATAGCCGAGCACGAGTGCCCATAAAAAAATATCGTCGTAACTTCACTATGAATGTCGCCGCCAGATGCAAAAAAAGGGATGCAACACGAGGACTTCCCAGGAGGTCACCCATCCTAGTACTACTCTCGCCCAAGCACGCTTAACTTCGGAGTTCTGATGGGATCCGATGCTTTAGTGCTGGTATGATCGCATCCGACATGTTATGCACTCATTTTCCTTTATGCTTGCCCCTCCCGCACCTTGTCTGCTCTATTTTGTACCATGCCCATCCCGCTTTTCCATCCCCACCACCGTTTCCCATCAGAAATAGCCGAGCACGAGTGCCCATAAAAAAATATCGTCGTAACTTCACTATGAATGTCGCCGCCAGACGCAAAAAAAGGGATGCAACACGAGGACTTCCCAGGAGGTCACCCATCCTAGTACTACTCTCGCCCAAGCACGCTTAACTTCGGAGTTCTGATGGGATCCGGTGCTTTAGTGCTGGTATGATCGCATCCGACATGTTATGCACTCATTTTCCTTTATGCTTGCCCCTCCCGCACCTTGTCTGCTCTATTTTGTACCATGCCCATCCCGCTTTTCCATCCCCACCACCGTTTCCCATCAGAAATAGCCGAGCACGAGTGCCCATAAAAAAATATCGTCGTAACTTCACTATGAATGTCGCCGCCAGATGCAAAAAAAAGGGATGCAACACGAGGACTTCCCAGGAGGTCACCCATCCTAGTACTACTCTCGCCCAAGCACGCTTAACTTCGGAGTTCTGATGGGATCCGGTGCTTTAGTGCTGGTATGATCGCATCCGACATGTTATGCACTCATTTTCCTTTATGCTTGCCCCTCCCGCACCTTGTCTGCTCTATTTTGTACCATGCCCATCCCGCTTTTCCATCCCCACCACCGTTTCCCATCAGAAATAGCCGAGCACGAGTGCCCATAAAAAAATATCGTCGTAACTTCACTATGAATGTCGCCGCCAGATGCAAAAAAAAGGGATGCAACACGAGGACTTCCCAGGAGGTCACCCATCCTAGTACTACTCTCGCCCAAGCACGCTTAACTTCGGAGTTCTGATGGGATCCGGTGCTTTAGTGCTGGTATGATCGCATCCGACATGTTATGCACTCATTTTCCTTTATGCTTGCCCCTCCCGCACCTTGTCTGCTCTATTTTGTACCATGCCCATCCCGCTTTTCCATCCCCACCACCGTTTCCCATCAGAAATAGCCGAGCACGAGTGCCCATAAAAAAATATCGTCGTAACTTCACTATGAATGTCGCCGCCAGATGCAAAAAAAAGGGATGCAACACGAGGACTTCCCAGGAGGTCACCCATCCTAGTACTACTCTCGCCCAAGCACGCTTAACTTCGGAGTTCTGATGGGATCCGGTGCTTTAGTGCTGGTATGATCGCATCCGACATGTTATGCACTCATTTTCCTTTATGCTTGCCCCTCCCGCACCTTGTCTGCTCTATTTTGTACCATGCCCATCCCGCTTTTCCATCCCCACCACCGTTTCCCATCAGAAATAGCCGAGCACGAGTGCCCATAAAAAAATATCGTCGTAACTTCACTATGAATGTCGCCGCCAGACGCAAAAAAAGGGATGCAACACGAGGACTTCCCAGGAGGTCACCCATCCTAGTACTACTCTCGCCCAAGCACGCTTAACTTCGGAGTTCTGATGGGATCCGGTGCTTTAGTGCTGGTATGATCGCATCCGACATGTTATGCACTCATTTTCCTTTATGCTTGCCCCTCCCGCACCTTGTCTGCTCTATTTTGTACCATGCCCATCCCGCTTTTCCATCCCCACCACCGTTTCCCATCAGAAATAGCCGAGCACGAGTGCCCATAAAAAAATATCGTCGTAACTTCACTATGAATGTCGCCGCCAGATGCAAAAAAAAGGGATGCAACACGAGGACTTCCCAGGAGGTCACCCATCCTAGTACTACTCTCGCCCAAGCACGCTTAACTTCGGAGTTCTGATGGGATCCGGTGCTTTAGTGCTGGTATGATCGCATCCGACATGTTATGCACTCATTTTCCTTTATGCTTGCCCCTCCCGCACCTTGTCTGCTCTATTTTGTACCATGCCCATCCCGCTTTTCCATCCCCACCACCGTTTCCCATCAGAAATAGCCGAGCACGAGTGCCCATAAAAAAATATCGTCGTAACTTCACTATGAATGTCGCCGCCAGACGCAAAAAAAAGGGATGCAACACGAGGACTTCCCAGGAGGTCACCCATCCTAGTACTACTCTCGCCCAAGCACGCTTAACTTCGGAGTTCTGATGGGATCCGGTGCTTTAGTGCTGGTATGATCGCATCCGACATGTTATGCACTCATTTTCCTTTATGCTTGCCCCTCCCGCACCTTGTCTGCTCTATTTTGTACCATGCCCATCCCGCTTTTCCATCCCCACCACCGTTTCCCATCAGAAATAGCCGAGCACGAGTGCCCATAAAAAAATATCGTCGTAACTTCACTATGAATGTCGCCGCCAGATGCAAAAAAAAGGGATGCAACACGAGGACTTCCCAGGAGGTCACCCATCCTAGTACTACTCTCGCCCAAGCACGCTTAACTTCGGAGTTCTGATGGGATCCGGTGCTTTAGTGCTGGTATGATCGCATCCGACATGTTATGCACTCATTTTCCTTTATGCTTGCCCCTCCCGCACCTTGTCTGCTCTATTTTGTACCATGCCCATCCCGCTTTTCCATCCCCACCACCGTTTCCCATCAGAAATAGCCGAGCACGAGTGCCCATAAAAAAATATCGTCGTAACTTCACTATGAATGTCGCCGCCAGACGCAAAAAAAAGGGATGCAACACGAGGACTTCCCAGGAGGTCACCCATCCTAGTACTACTCTCGCCCAAGCACGCTTAACTTCGGAGTTCTGATGGGATCCGGTGCTTTAGTGCTGGTATGATCGCATCCGACATGTTATGCACTCATTTTCCTTTATGCTTGCCCCTCCCGCACCTTGTCTGCTCTATTTTGTACCATGCCCATCCCGCTTTTCCATCCCCACCACCGTTTCCCATCAGAAATAGCCGAGCACGAGTGCCCATAAAAAAATATCGTCGTAACTTCACTATGAATGTCGCCGCCAGATGCAAAAAAAAGGGATGCAACACGAGGACTTCCCAGGAGGTCACCCATCCTAGTACTACTCTCGCCCAAGCACGCTTAACTTCGGAGTTCTGATGGGATCCGGTGCTTTAGTGCTGGTATGATCGCATCCGACATGTTATGCACTCATTTTCCTTTATGCTTGCCCCTCCCGCACCTTGTCTGCTCTATTTTGTACCATGCCCATCCCGCTTTTCCATCCCCACCACCGTTTCCCATCAGAAATAGCCGAGCACGAGTGCCCATAAAAAAATATCGTCGTAACTTCACTATGAATGTCGCCGCCAGACGCAAAAAAAAGGGATGCAACACGAGGACTTCCCAGGAGGTCACCCATCCTAGTACTACTCTCGCCCAAGCACGCTTAACTTCGGAGTTCTGATGGGATCCGGTGCTTTAGTGCTGGTATGATCGCATCCGACATGTTATGCACTCATTTTCCTTTATGCTTGCCCCTCCCGCACCTTGTCTGCTCTATTTTGTACCATGCCCATCCCGCTTTTCCATCCCCACCACCGTTTCCCATCAGAAATAGCCGAGCACGAGTGCCCATAAAAAAATATCGTCGTAACTTCACTATGAATGTCGCCGCCAGACGCAAAAAAAGGGATGCAACACGAGGACTTCCCAGGAGGTCACCCATCCTAGCACCTTGTCTGCTCTATTTTGTACCATGCCCATCCCGCTTTTCCATCCCCACCACCGTTTCCCATCAGAAATAGCCGAGCACGAGTGCCCATAAAAAATATCGTCGTAACTTCACTATGAATGTCGCCGCCACGCAAAAGGGATGCAACACGAGGACTTCCCAGGAGGTCACCCATCCTAGTACTACTCTCGCCCAAGCACGCTTAACTTCGGAGTTCTGATGGGATCCGGTGCTTTAGTGCTGGTATGATCGCATCCGACATGTTATGCACTCATTTTCCTTTATGCTTGCCCCTCCCGCACCTTGTCTGCTCTATTTTGTACCATGCCCATCCCGCTTTTCCATCCCCACCACCGTTTCCCATCAGAAATAGCCGAGCACGAGTGCCCATAAAAAAATATCGTCGTAACTTCACTATGAATGTCGCCGCCAGACGCAAAAAAAAGGGATGCAACACGAGGACTTCCCAGGAGGTCACCCATCCTAGTACTACTCTCGCCCAAGCACGCTTAACTTCGGAGTTCTGATGGGATCCGGTGCTTTAGTGCTGGTATGATCGCATCCGACATGTTATGCACTCATTTTCCTTTATGCTTGCCCCTCCCGCACCTTGTCTGCTCTATTTTGTACCATGCCCATCCCGCTTTTCCATCCCCACCACCGTTTCCCATCAGAAATAGCCGAGCACGAGTGCCCATAAAAAAATATCGTCGTAACTTCACTATGAATGTCGCCGCCAGATGCAAAAAAAAGGGATGCAACACGAGGACTTCCCAGGAGGTCACCCATCCTAGTACTACTCTCGCCCAAGCACGCTTAACTTCGGAGTTCTGATGGGATCCGGTGCTTTAGTGCTGGTATGATCGCATCCGACATGTTATGCACTCATTTTCCTTTATGCTTGCCCCTCCCGCACCTTGTCTGCTCTATTTTGTACCATGCCCATCCCGCTTTTCCATCCCCACCACCGTTTCCCATCAGAAATAGCCGAGCACGAGTGCCCATAAAAATATCGTCGTAATCCTTTACTACGCTTAACTTCGGAGTTCTGATGGGATCCGGTGCTTTAGTGCTGGTATGATCGCATCCGACATGTTATGCACTCATTTTCCTTTATGCTTGCCCCTCCCGCACCTTGTCTGCTCTATTTTGTACCATGCCCATCCCGCTTTTCCATCCCCACCACCGTTTCCCATCAGAAATAGCCGAGCACGAGTGCCCATAAAAAAATATCGTCGTAACTTCACTATGAATGTCGCCGCCAGACGCAAAAAAAAGGGATGCAACACGAGGACTTCCCAGGAGGTCACCCATCCTAGTACTACTCTCGCCCAAGCACGCTTAACTTCGGAGTTCTGATGGGATCCGGTGCTTTAGTGCTGGTATGATCGCATCCGACATGTTATGCACTCATTTTCCTTTATGCTTGCCCCTCCCGCACCTTGTCTGCTCTATTTTGTACCATGCCCATCCCGCTTTTCCATCCCCACCACCGTTTCCCATCAGAAATAGCCGAGCACGAGTGCCCATAAAAAAATATCGTCGTAACTTCACTATGAATGTCGCCGCCAGACGCAAAAAAAAGGGATGCAACACGAGGACTTCCCAGGAGGTCACCCATCCTAGTACTACTCTCGCCCAAGCACGCTTAACTTCGGAGTTCTGATGGGATCCGGTGCTTTAGTGCTGGTATGATCGCATCCGACATGTTATGCACTCATTTTCCTTTATGCTTGCCCCTCCCGCACCTTGTCTGCTCTATTTTGTACCATGCCCATCCCGCTTTTCCATCCCCACCACCGTTTCCCATCAGAAATAGCCGAGCACGAGTGCCCATAAAAAAATATCGTCGTAACTTCACTATGAATGTCGCCGCCAGATGCAAAAAAAGGGATGCAACACGAGGACTTCCCAGGAGGTCACCCATCCTAGTACTACTCTCGCCCAAGCACGCTTAACTTCGGAGTTCTGATGGGATCCGGTGCTTTAGTGCTGGTATGATCGCATCCGACATGTTATGCACTCATTTTCCTTTATGCTTGCCCCTCCCGCACCTTGTCTGCTCTATTTTGTACCATGCCCATCCCGCTTTTCCATCCCCACCACCGTTTCCCATCAGAAATAGCCGAGCACGAGTGCCCATAAAAAAATATCGTCGTAACTTCACTATGAATGTCGCCGCCAGACGCAAAAAAAAGGGATGCAACACGAGGACTTCCCAGGAGGTCACCCATCCTAGTACTACTCTCGCCCAAGCACGCTTAACTTCGGAGTTCTGATGGGATCCGGTGCTTTAGTGCTGGTATGATCGCATCCGACATGTTATGCACTCATTTTCCTTTATGCTTGCCCCTCCCGCACCTTGTCTGCTCTATTTTGTACCATGCCCATCCCGCTTTTCCATCCCCACCACCGTTTCCCATCAGAAATAGCCGAGCACGAGTGCCCATAAAAAAATATCGTCGTAACTTCACTATGAATGTCGCCGCCAGACGCAAAAAAAAGGGATGCAACACGAGGACTTCCCAGGAGGTCACCCATCCTAGTACTACTCTCGCCCAAGCACGCTTAACTTCGGAGTTCTGATGGGATCCGGTGCTTTAGTGCTGGTATGATCGCATCCGACATGTTATGCACTCATTTTCCTTTATGCTTGCCCCTCCCGCACCTTGTCTGCTCTATTTTGTACCATGCCCATCCCGCTTTTCCATCCCCACCACCGTTTCCCATCAGAAATAGCCGAGCACGAGTGCCCATAAAAAAATATCGTCGTAACTTCACTATGAATGTCGCCGCCAGATGCAAAAAAAAGGGATGCAACACGAGGACTTCCCAGGAGGTCACCCATCCTAGTACTACTCTCGCCCAAGCACGCTTAACTTCGGAGTTCTGATGGGATCCGGTGCTTTAGTGCTGGTATGATCGCATCCGACATGTTATGCACTCATTTTCCTTTATGCTTGCCCCTCCCGCACCTTGTCTGCTCTATTTTGTACCATGCCCATCCCGCTTTTCCATCCCCACCACCGTTTCCCATCAGAAATAGCCGAGCACGAGTGCCCATAAAAAAATATCGTCGTAACTTCACTATGAATGTCGCCGCCAGATGCAAAAAAAAGGGATGCAACACGAGGACTTCCCAGGAGGTCACCCATCCTAGTACTACTCTCGCCCAAGCACGCTTAACTTCGGAGTTCTGATGGGATCCGGTGCTTTAGTGCTGGTATGATCGCATCCGACATGTTATGCACTCATTTTCCTTTATGCTTGCCCCTCCCGCACCTTGTCTGCTCTATTTTGTACCATGCCCATCCCGCTTTTCCATCCCCACCACCGTTTCCCATCAGAAATAGCCGAGCACGAGTGCCCATAAAAAAATATCGTCGTAACTTCACTATGAATGTCGCCGCCAGATGCAAAAAAAAGGGATGCAACACGAGGACTTCCCAGGAGGTCACCCATCCTAGTACTACTCTCGCCCAAGCACGCTTAACTTCGGAGTTCTGATGGGATCCGGTGCTTTAGTGCTGGTATGATCGCATCCGACATGTTATGCACTCATTTTCCTTTATGCTTGCCCCTCCCGCACCTTGTCTGCTCTATTTTGTACCATGCCCATCCCGCTTTTCCATCCCCACCACCGTTTCCCATCAGAAATAGCCGAGCACGAGTGCCCATAAAAAAATATCGTCGTAACTTCACTATGAATGTCGCCGCCAGACGCAAAAAAAAGGGATGCAACACGAGGACTTCCCAGGAGGTCACCCATCCTAGTACTACTCTCGCCCAAGCACGCTTAACTTCGGAGTTCTGATGGGATCCGGTGCTTTAGTGCTGGTATGATCGCATCCGACATGTTATGCACTCATTTTCCTTTATGCTTGCCCCTCCCGCACCTTGTCTGCTCTATTTTGTACCATGCCCATCCCGCTTTTCCATCCCCACCACCGTTTCCCATCAGAAATAGCCGAGCACGAGTGCCCATAAAAAAATATCGTCGTAACTTCACTATGAATGTCGCCGCCAGACGCAAAAAAAAGGGATGCAACACGAGGACTTCCCAGGAGGTCACCCATCCTAGTACTACTCTCGCCCAAGCACGCTTAACTTCGGAGTTCTGATGGGATCCGGTGCTTTAGTGCTGGTATGATCGCATCCGACATGTTATGCACTCATTTTCCTTTATGCTTGCCCCTCCCGCACCTTGTCTGCTCTATTTTGTACCATGCCCATCCCGCTTTTCCATCCCCACCACCGTTTCCCATCAGAAATAGCCGAGCACGAGTGCCCATAAAAAAATATCGTCGTAACTTCACTATGAATGTCGCCGCCAGATGCAAAAAAAAGGGATGCAACACGAGGACTTCCCAGGAGGTCACCCATCCTAGTACTACTCTCGCCCAAGCACGCTTAACTTCGGAGTTCTGATGGGATCCGGTGCTTTAGTGCTGGTATGATCGCATCCGACATGTTATGCACTCATTTTCCTTTATGCTTGCCCCTCCCGCACCTTGTCTGCTCTATTTTGTACCATGCCCATCCCGCTTTTCCATCCCCACCACCGTTTCCCATCAGAAATAGCCGAGCACGAGTGCCCATAAAAAAATATCGTCGTAACTTCACTATGAATGTCGCCGCCAGACGCAAAAAAAAGGGATGCAACACGAGGACTTCCCAGGAGGTCACCCATCCTAGTACTACTCTCGCCCAAGCACGCTTAACTTCGGAGTTCTGATGGGATCCGGTGCTTTAGTGCTGGTATGATCGCATCCGACATGTTATGCACTCATTTTCCTTTATGCTTGCCCCTCCCGCACCTTGTCTGCTCTATTTTGTACCATGCCCATCCCGCTTTTCCATCCCCACCACCGTTTCCCATCAGAAATAGCCGAGCACGAGTGCCCATAAAAAAATATCGTCGTAACTTCACTATGAATGTCGCCGCCAGACGCAAAAAAAAGGGATGCAACACGAGGACTTCCCAGGAGGTCACCCATCCTAGTACTACTCTCGCCCAAGCACGCTTAACTTCGGAGTTCTGATGGGATCCGGTGCTTTAGTGCTGGTATGATCGCATCCGACATGTTATGCACTCATTTTCCTTTATGCTTGCCCCTCCCGCACCTTGTCTGCTCTATTTTGTACCATGCCCATCCCGCTTTTCCATCCCCACCACCGTTTCCCATCAGAAATAGCCGAGCACGAGTGCCCATAAAAAAATATCGTCGTAACTTCACTATGAATGTCGCCGCCAGACGCAAAAAAAAGGGATGCAACACGAGGACTTCCCAGGAGGTCACCCATCCTAGTACTACTCTCGCCCAAGCACGCTTAACTTCGGAGTTCTGATGGGATCCGGTGCTTTAGTGCTGGTATGATCGCATCCGACATGTTATGCACTCATTTTCCTTTATGCTTGCCCCTCCCGCACCTTGTCTGCTCTATTTTGTACCATGCCCATCCCGCTTTTCCATCCCCACCACCGTTTCCCATCAGAAATAGCCGAGCACGAGTGCCCATAAAAAAATATCGTCGTAACTTCACTATGAATGTCGCCGCCAGATGCAAAAAAAAGGGATGCAACACGAGGACTTCCCAGGAGGTCACCCATCCTAGTACTACTCTCGCCCAAGCACGCTTAACTTCGGAGTTCTGATGGGATCCGGTGCTTTAGTGCTGGTATGATCGCATCCGACATGTTATGCACTCATTTTCCTTTATGCTTGCCCCTCCCGCACCTTGTCTGCTCTATTTTGTACCATGCCCATCCCGCTTTTCCATCCCCACCACCGTTTCCCATCAGAAATAGCCGAGCACGAGTGCCCATAAAAAAATATCGTCGTAACTTCACTATGAATGTCGCCGCCAGACGCAAAAAAAAGGGATGCAACACGAGGACTTCCCAGGAGGTCACCCATCCTAGTACTACTCTCGCCCAAGCACGCTTAACTTCGGAGTTCTGATGGGATCCGGTGCTTTAGTGCTGGTATGATCGCATCCGACATGTTATGCACTCATTTTCCTTTATGCTTGCCCCTCCCGCACCTTGTCTGCTCTATTTTGTACCATGCCCATCCCGCTTTTCCATCCCCACCACCGTTTCCCATCAGAAATAGCCGAGCACGAGTGCCCATAAAAAAATATCGTCGTAACTTCACTATGAATGTCGCCGCCAGACGCAAAAAAAAGGGATGCAACACGAGGACTTCCCAGGAGGTCACCCATCCTAGTACTACTCTCGCCCAAGCACGCTTAACTTCGGAGTTCTGATGGGATCCGGTGCTTTAGTGCTGGTATGATCGCATCCGACATGTTATGCACTCATTTTCCTTTATGCTTGCCCCTCCCGCACCTTGTCTGCTCTATTTTGTACCATGCCCATCCCGCTTTTCCATCCCCACCACCGTTTCCCATCAGAAATAGCCGAGCACGAGTGCCCATAAAAAAATATCGTCGTAACTTCACTATGAATGTCGCCGCCAGATGCAAAAAAAAGGGATGCAACACGAGGACTTCCCAGGAGGTCACCCATCCTAGTACTACTCTCGCCCAAGCACGCTTAACTTCGGAGTTCTGATGGGATCCGGTGCTTTAGTGCTGGTATGATCGCATCCGACATGTTATGCACTCATTTTCCTTTATGCTTGCCCCTCCCGCACCTTGTCTGCTCTATTTTGTACCATGCCCATCCCGCTTTTCCATCCCCACCACCGTTTCCCATCAGAAATAGCCGAGCACGAGTGCCCATAAAAAAATATCGTCGTAACTTCACTATGAATGTCGCCGCCAGATGCAAAAAAAAGGGATGCAACACGAGGACTTCCCAGGAGGTCACCCATCCTAGTACTACTCTCGCCCAAGCACGCTTAACTTCGGAGTTCTGATGGGATCCGGTGCTTTAGTGCTGGTATGATCGCATCCGACATGTTATGCACTCATTTTCCTTTATGCTTGCCCCTCCCGCACCTTGTCTGCTCTATTTTGTACCATGCCCATCCCGCTTTTCCATCCCCACCACCGTTTCCCATCAGAAATAGCCGAGCACGAGTGCCCATAAAAAAATATCGTCGTAACTTCACTATGAATGTCGCCGCCAGACGCAAAAAAAAGGGATGCAACACGAGGACTTCCCAGGAGGTCACCCATCCTAGTACTACTCTCGCCCAAGCACGCTTAACTTCGGAGTTCTGATGGGATCCGGTGCTTTAGTGCTGGTATGATCGCATCCGACATGTTATGCACTCATTTTCCTTTATGCTTGCCCCTCCCGCACCTTGTCTGCTCTATTTTGTACCATGCCCATCCCGCTTTTCCATCCCCACCACCGTTTCCCATCAGAAATAGCCGAGCACGAGTGCCCATAAAAAAATATCGTCGTAACTTCACTATGAATGTCGCCGCCAGACGCAAAAAAAAGGGATGCAACACGAGGACTTCCCAGGAGGTCACCCATCCTAGTACTACTCTCGCCCAAGCACGCTTAACTTCGGAGTTCTGATGGGATCCGGTGCTTTAGTGCTGGTATGATCGCATCCGACATGTTATGCACTCATTTTCCTTTATGCTTGCCCCTCCCGCACCTTGTCTGCTCTATTTTGTACCATGCCCATCCCGCTTTTCCATCCCCACCACCGTTTCCCATCAGAAATAGCCGAGCACGAGTGCCCATAAAAAAATATCGTCGTAACTTCACTATGAATGTCGCCGCCAGATGCAAAAAAAAGGGATGCAACACGAGGACTTCCCAGGAGGTCACCCATCCTAGTACTACTCTCGCCCAAGCACGCTTAACTTCGGAGTTCTGATGGGATCCGGTGCTTTAGTGCTGGTATGATCGCATCCGACATGTTATGCACTCATTTTCCTTTATGCTTGCCCCTCCCGCACCTTGTCTGCTCTATTTTGTACCATGCCCATCCCGCTTTTCCATCCCCACCACCGTTTCCCATCAGAAATAGCCGAGCACGAGTGCCCATAAAAAAATATCGTCGTAACTTCACTATGAATGTCGCCGCCAGATGCAAAAAAAAGGGATGCAACACGAGGACTTCCCAGGAGGTCACCCATCCTAGTACTACTCTCGCCCAAGCACGCTTAACTTCGGAGTTCTGATGGGATCCGGTGCTTTAGTGCTGGTATGATCGCATCCGACATGTTATGCACTCATTTTCCTTTATGCTTGCCCCTCCCGCACCTTGTCTGCTCTATTTTGTACCATGCCCATCCCGCTTTTCCATCCCCACCACCGTTTCCCATCAGAAATAGCCGAGCACGAGTGCCCATAAAAAAATATCGTCGTAACTTCACTATGAATGTCGCCGCCAGACGCAAAAAAAAGGGATGCAACACGAGGACTTCCCAGGAGGTCACCCATCCTAGTACTACTCTCGCCCAAGCACGCTTAACTTCGGAGTTCTGATGGGATCCGGTGCTTTAGTGCTGGTATGATCGCATCCGACATGTTATGCACTCATTTTCCTTTATGCTTGCCCCTCCCGCACCTTGTCTGCTCTATTTTGTACCATGCCCATCCCGCTTTTCCATCCCCACCACCGTTTCCCATCAGAAATAGCCGAGCACGAGTGCCCATAAAAAAATATCGTCGTAACTTCACTATGAATGTCGCCGCCAGACGCAAAAAAAAGGGATGCAACACGAGGACTTCCCAGGAGGTCACCCATCCTAGTACTACTCTCGCCCAAGCACGCTTAACTTCGGAGTTCTGATGGGATCCGGTGCTTTAGTGCTGGTATGATCGCATCCGACATGTTATGCACTCATTTTCCTTTATGCTTGCCCCTCCCGCACCTTGTCTGCTCTATTTTGTACCATGCCCATCCCGCTTTTCCATCCCCACCACCGTTTCCCATCAGAAATAGCCGAGCACGAGTGCCCATAAAAAAATATCGTCGTAACTTCACTATGAATGTCGCCGCCAGATGCAAAAAAAAGGGATGCAACACGAGGACTTCCCAGGAGGTCACCCATCCTAGTACTACTCTCGCCCAAGCACGCTTAACTTCGGAGTTCTGATGGGATCCGGTGCTTTAGTGCTGGTATGATCGCATCCGACATGTTATGCACTCATTTTCCTTTATGCTTGCCCCTCCCGCACCTTGTCTGCTCTATTTTGTACCATGCCCATCCCGCTTTTCCATCCCCACCACCGTTTCCCATCAGAAATAGCCGAGCACGAGTGCCCATAAAAAAATATCGTCGTAACTTCACTATGAATGTCGCCGCCAGACGCAAAAAAAAGGGATGCAACACGAGGACTTCCCAGGAGGTCACCCATCCTAGTACTACTCTCGCCCAAGCACGCTTAACTTCGGAGTTCTGATGGGATCCGGTGCTTTAGTGCTGGTATGATCGCATCCGACATGTTATGCACTCATTTTCCTTTATGCTTGCCCCTCCCGCACCTTGTCTGCTCTATTTTGTACCATGCCCATCCCGCTTTTCCATCCCCACCACCGTTTCCCATCAGAAATAGCCGAGCACGAGTGCCCATAAAAAAATATCGTCGTAACTTCACTATGAATGTCGCCGCCAGACGCAAAAAAAAGGGATGCAACACGAGGACTTCCCAGGAGGTCACCCATCCTAGTACTACTCTCGCCCAAGCACGCTTAACTTCGGAGTTCTGATGGGATCCGGTGCTTTAGTGCTGGTATGATCGCATCCGACATGTTATGCACTCATTTTCCTTTATGCTTGCCCCTCCCGCACCTTGTCTGCTCTATTTTGTACCATGCCCATCCCGCTTTTCCATCCCCACCACCGTTTCCCATCAGAAATAGCCGAGCACGAGTGCCCATAAAAAAATATCGTCGTAACTTCACTATGAATGTCGCCGCCAGATGCAAAAAAAAGGGATGCAACACGAGGACTTCCCAGGAGGTCACCCATCCTAGTACTACTCTCGCCCAAGCACGCTTAACTTCGGAGTTCTGATGGGATCCGGTGCTTTAGTGCTGGTATGATCGCATCCGACATGTTATGCACTCATTTTCCTTTATGCTTGCCCCTCCCGCACCTTGTCTGCTCTATTTTGTACCATGCCCATCCCGCTTTTCCATCCCCACCACCGTTTCCCATCAGAAATAGCCGAGCACGAGTGCCCATAAAAAAATATCGTCGTAACTTCACTATGAATGTCGCCGCCAGATGCAAAAAAAAGGGATGCAACACGAGGACTTCCCAGGAGGTCACCCATCCTAGTACTACTCTCGCCCAAGCACGCTTAACTTCGGAGTTCTGATGGGATCCGGTGCTTTAGTGCTGGTATGATCGCATCCGACATGTTATGCACTCATTTTCCTTTATGCTTGCCCCTCCCGCACCTTGTCTGCTCTATTTTGTACCATGCCCATCCCGCTTTTCCATCCCCACCACCGTTTCCCATCAGAAATAGCCGAGCACGAGTGCCCATAAAAAAATATCGTCGTAACTTCACTATGAATGTCGCCGCCAGACGCAAAAAAAAGGGATGCAACACGAGGACTTCCCAGGAGGTCACCCATCCTAGTACTACTCTCGCCCAAGCACGCTTAACTTCGGAGTTCTGATGGGATCCGGTGCTTTAGTGCTGGTATGATCGCATCCGACATGTTATGCACTCATTTTCCTTTATGCTTGCCCCTCCCGCACCTTGTCTGCTCTATTTTGTACCATGCCCATCCCGCTTTTCCATCCCCACCACCGTTTCCCATCAGAAATAGCCGAGCACGAGTGCCCATAAAAAAATATCGTCGTAACTTCACTATGAATGTCGCCGCCAGATGCAAAAAAAAGGGATGCAACACGAGGACTTCCCAGGAGGTCACCCATCCTAGTACTACTCTCGCCCAAGCACGCTTAACTTCGGAGTTCTGATGGGATCCGGTGCTTTAGTGCTGGTATGATCGCATCCGACATGTTATGCACTCATTTTCCTTTATGCTTGCCCCTCCCGCACCTTGTCTGCTCTATTTTGTACCATGCCCATCCCGCTTTTCCATCCCCACCACCGTTTCCCATCAGAAATAGCCGAGCACGAGTGCCCATAAAAAAATATCGTCGTAACTTCACTATGAATGTCGCCGCCAGACGCAAAAAAAAGGGATGCAACACGAGGACTTCCCAGGAGGTCACCCATCCTAGTACTACTCTCGCCCAAGCACGCTTAACTTCGGAGTTCTGATGGGATCCGGTGCTTTAGTGCTGGTATGATCGCATCCGACATGTTATGCACTCATTTTCCTTTATGCTTGCCCCTCCCGCACCTTGTCTGCTCTATTTTGTACCATGCCCATCCCGCTTTTCCATCCCCACCACCGTTTCCCATCAGAAATAGCCGAGCACGAGTGCCCATAAAAAAATATCGTCGTAACTTCACTATGAATGTCGCCGCCAGACGCAAAAAAAAGGGATGCAACACGAGGACTTCCCAGGAGGTCACCCATCCTAGTACTACTCTCGCCCAAGCACGCTTAACTTCGGAGTTCTGATGGGATCCGGTGCTTTAGTGCTGGTATGATCGCATCCGACATGTTATGCACTCATTTTCCTTTATGCTTGCCCCTCCCGCACCTTGTCTGCTCTATTTTGTACCATGCCCATCCCGCTTTTCCATCCCCACCACCGTTTCCCATCAGAAATAGCCGAGCACGAGTGCCCATAAAAAAATATCGTCGTAACTTCACTATGAATGTCGCCGCCAGACGCAAAAAAAAAGGGATGCAACACGAGGACTTCCCAGGAGGTCACCCATCCTAGTACTACTCTCGCCCAAGCACGCTTAACTTCGGAGTTCTGATGGGATCCGGTGCTTTAGTGCTGGTATGATCGCATCCGACATGTTATGCACTCATTTTCCTTTATGCTTGCCCCTCCCGCACCTTGTCTGCTCTATTTTGTACCATGCCCATCCCGCTTTTCCATCCCCACCACCGTTTCCCATCAGAAATAGCCGAGCACGAGTGCCCATAAAAAAATATCGTCGTAACTTCACTATGAATGTCGCCGCCAGATGCAAAAAAAAGGGATGCAACACGAGGACTTCCCAGGAGGTCACCCATCCTAGTACTACTCTCGCCCAAGCACGCTTAACTTCGGAGTTCTGATGGGATCCGGTGCTTTAGTGCTGGTATGATCGCATCCGACATGTTATGCACTCATTTTCCTTTATGCTTGCCCCTCCCGCACCTTGTCTGCTCTATTTTGTACCATGCCCATCCCGCTTTTCCATCCCCACCACCGTTTCCCATCAGAAATAGCCGAGCACGAGTGCCCATAAAAAAATATCGTCGTAACTTCACTATGAATGTCGCCGCCAGATGCAAAAAAAAGGGATGCAACACGAGGACTTCCCAGGAGGTCACCCATCCTAGTACTACTCTCGCCCAAGCACGCTTAACTTCGGAGTTCTGATGGGATCCGGTGCTTTAGTGCTGGTATGATCGCATCCGACATGTTATGCACTCATTTTCCTTTATGCTTGCCCCTCCCGCACCTTGTCTGCTCTATTTTGTACCATGCCCATCCCGCTTTTCCATCCCCACCACCGTTTCCCATCAGAAATAGCCGAGCACGAGTGCCCATAAAAAAATATCGTCGTAACTTCACTATGAATGTCGCCGCCAGACGCAAAAAAAAGGGATGCAACACGAGGACTTCCCAGGAGGTCACCCATCCTAGTACTACTCTCGCCCAAGCACGCTTAACTTCGGAGTTCTGATGGGATCCGGTGCTTTAGTGCTGGTATGATCGCATCCGACATGTTATGCACTCATTTTCCTTTATGCTTGCCCCTCCCGCACCTTGTCTGCTCTATTTTGTACCATGCCCATCCCGCTTTTCCATCCCCACCACCGTTTCCCATCAGAAATAGCCGAGCACGAGTGCCCATAAAAAAATATCGTCGTAACTTCACTATGAATGTCGCCGCCAGATGCAAAAAAAAGGGATGCAACACGAGGACTTCCCAGGAGGTCACCCATCCTAGTACTACTCTCGCCCAAGCACGCTTAACTTCGGAGTTCTGATGGGATCCGGTGCTTTAGTGCTGGTATGATCGCATCCGACATGTTATGCACTCATTTTCCTTTATGCTTGCCCCTCCCGCACCTTGTCTGCTCTATTTTGTACCATGCCCATCCCGCTTTTCCATCCCCACCACCGTTTCCCATCAGAAATAGCCGAGCACGAGTGCCCATAAAAAAATATCGTCGTAACTTCACTATGAATGTCGCCGCCAGACGCAAAAAAAAGGGATGCAACACGAGGACTTCCCAGGAGGTCACCCATCCTAGTACTACTCTCGCCCAAGCACGCTTAACTTCGGAGTTCTGATGGGATCCGGTGCTTTAGTGCTGGTATGATCGCATCCGACATGTTATGCACTCATTTTCCTTTATGCTTGCCCCTCCCGCACCTTGTCTGCTCTATTTTGTACCATGCCCATCCCGCTTTTCCATCCCCACCACCGTTTCCCATCAGAAATAGCCGAGCACGAGTGCCCATAAAAAAATATCGTCGTAACTTCACTATGAATGTCGCCGCCAGACGCAAAAAAAAGGGATGCAACACGAGGACTTCCCAGGAGGTCACCCATCCTAGTACTACTCTCGCCCAAGCACGCTTAACTTCGGAGTTCTGATGGGATCCGGTGCTTTAGTGCTGGTATGATCGCATCCGACATGTTATGCACTCATTTTCCTTTATGCTTGCCCCTCCCGCACCTTGTCTGCTCTATTTTGTACCATGCCCATCCCGCTTTTCCATCCCCACCACCGTTTCCCATCAGAAATAGCCGAGCACGAGTGCCCATAAAAAAATATCGTCGTAACTTCACTATGAATGTCGCCGCCAGATGCAAAAAAAAGGGATGCAACACGAGGACTTCCCAGGAGGTCACCCATCCTAGTACTACTCTCGCCCAAGCACGCTTAACTTCGGAGTTCTGATGGGATCCGGTGCTTTAGTGCTGGTATGATCGCATCCGACATGTTATGCACTCATTTTCCTTTATGCTTGCCCCTCCCGCACCTTGTCTGCTCTATTTTGTACCATGCCCATCCCGCTTTTCCATCCCCACCACCGTTTCCCATCAGAAATAGCCGAGCACGAGTGCCCATAAAAAAATATCGTCGTAACTTCACTATGAATGTCGCCGCCAGACGCAAAAAAAAGGGATGCAACACGAGGACTTCCCAGGAGGTCACCCATCCTAGTACTACTCTCGCCCAAGCACGCTTAACTTCGGAGTTCTGATGGGATCCGGTGCTTTAGTGCTGGTATGATCGCATCCGACATGTTATGCACTCATTTTCCTTTATGCTTGCCCCTCCCGCACCTTGTCTGCTCTATTTTGTACCATGCCCATCCCGCTTTTCCATCCCCACCACCGTTTCCCATCAGAAATAGCCGAGCACGAGTGCCCATAAAAAAATATCGTCGTAACTTCACTATGAATGTCGCCGCCAGACGCAAAAAAAAGGGATGCAACACGAGGACTTCCCAGGAGGTCACCCATCCTAGTACTACTCTCGCCCAAGCACGCTTAACTTCGGAGTTCTGATGGGATCCGGTGCTTTAGTGCTGGTATGATCGCATCCGACATGTTATGCACTCATTTTCCTTTATGCTTGCCCCTCCCGCACCTTGTCTGCTCTATTTTGTACCATGCCCATCCCGCTTTTCCATCCCCACCACCGTTTCCCATCAGAAATAGCCGAGCACGAGTGCCCATAAAAAAATATCGTCGTAACTTCACTATGAATGTCGCCGCCAGACGCAAAAAAAAAGGGATGCAACACGAGGACTTCCCAGGAGGTCACCCATCCTAGTACTACTCTCGCCCAAGCACGCTTAACTTCGGAGTTCTGATGGGATCCGGTGCTTTAGTGCTGGTATGATCGCATCCGACATGTTATGCACTCATTTTCCTTTATGCTTGCCCCTCCCGCACCTTGTCTGCTCTATTTTGTACCATGCCCATCCCGCTTTTCCATCCCCACCACCGTTTCCCATCAGAAATAGCCGAGCACGAGTGCCCATAAAAAAATATCGTCGTAACTTCACTATGAATGTCGCCGCCAGACGCAAAAAAAAGGGATGCAACACGAGGACTTCCCAGGAGGTCACCCATCCTAGTACTACTCTCGCCCAAGCACGCTTAACTTCGGAGTTCTGATGGGATCCGGTGCTTTAGTGCTGGTATGATCGCATCCGACATGTTATGCACTCATTTTCCTTTATGCTTGCCCCTCCCGCACCTTGTCTGCTCTATTTTGTACCATGCCCATCCCGCTTTTCCATCCCCACCACCGTTTCCCATCAGAAATAGCCGAGCACGAGTGCCCATAAAAAAATATCGTCGTAACTTCACTATGAATGTCGCCGCCAGACGCAAAAAAAAGGGATGCAACACGAGGACTTCCCAGGAGGTCACCCATCCTAGTACTACTCTCGCCCAAGCACGCTTAACTTCGGAGTTCTGATGGGATCCGGTGCTTTAGTGCTGGTATGATCGCATCCGACATGTTATGCACTCATTTTCCTTTATGCTTGCCCCTCCCGCACCTTGTCTGCTCTATTTTGTACCATGCCCATCCCGCTTTTCCATCCCCACCACCGTTTCCCATCAGAAATAGCCGAGCACGAGTGCCCATAAAAAAATATCGTCGTAACTTCACTATGAATGTCGCCGCCAGACGCAAAAAAAAGGGATGCAACACGAGGACTTCCCAGGAGGTCACCCATCCTAGTACTACTCTCGCCCAAGCACGCTTAACTTCGGAGTTCTGATGGGATCCGGTGCTTTAGTGCTGGTATGATCGCATCCGACATGTTATGCACTCATTTTCCTTTATGCTTGCCCCTCCCGCACCTTGTCTGCTCTATTTTGTACCATGCCCATCCCGCTTTTCCATCCCCACCACCGTTTCCCATCAGAAATAGCCGAGCACGAGTGCCCATAAAAAAATATCGTCGTAACTTCACTATGAATGTCGCCGCCAGACGCAAAAAAAAGGGATGCAACACGAGGACTTCCCAGGAGGTCACCCATCCTAGTACTACTCTCGCCCAAGCACGCTTAACTTCGGAGTTCTGATGGGATCCGGTGCTTTAGTGCTGGTATGATCGCATCCGACATGTTATGCACTCATTTTCCTTTATGCTTGCCCCTCCCGCACCTTGTCTGCTCTATTTTGTACCATGCCCATCCCGCTTTTCCATCCCCACCACCGTTTCCCATCAGAAATAGCCGAGCACGAGTGCCCATAAAAAAATATCGTCGTAACTTCACTATGAATGTCGCCGCCAGATGCAAAAAAAAGGGATGCAACACGAGGACTTCCCAGGAGGTCACCCATCCTAGTACTACTCTCGCCCAAGCACGCTTAACTTCGGAGTTCTGATGGGATCCGGTGCTTTAGTGCTGGTATGATCGCATCCGACATGTTATGCACTCATTTTCCTTTATGCTTGCCCCTCCCGCACCTTGTCTGCTCTATTTTGTACCATGCCCATCCCGCTTTTCCATCCCCACCACCGTTTCCCATCAGAAATAGCCGAGCACGAGTGCCCATAAAAAAATATCGTCGTAACTTCACTATGAATGTCGCCGCCAGACGCAAAAAAAAGGGATGCAACACGAGGACTTCCCAGGAGGTCACCCATCCTAGTACTACTCTCGCCCAAGCACGCTTAACTTCGGAGTTCTGATGGGATCCGGTGCTTTAGTGCTGGTATGATCGCATCCGACATGTTATGCACTCATTTTCCTTTATGCTTGCCCCTCCCGCACCTTGTCTGCTCTATTTTGTACCATGCCCATCCCGCTTTTCCATCCCCACCACCGTTTCCCATCAGAAATAGCCGAGCACGAGTGCCCATAAAAAAATATCGTCGTAACTTCACTATGAATGTCGCCGCCAGACGCAAAAAAAAGGGATGCAACACGAGGACTTCCCAGGAGGTCACCCATCCTAGTACTACTCTCGCCCAAGCACGCTTAACTTCGGAGTTCTGATGGGATCCGGTGCTTTAGTGCTGGTATGATCGCATCCGACATGTTATGCACTCATTTTCCTTTATGCTTGCCCCTCCCGCACCTTGTCTGCTCTATTTTGTACCATGCCCATCCCGCTTTTCCATCCCCACCACCGTTTCCCATCAGAAATAGCCGAGCACGAGTGCCCATAAAAAAATATCGTCGTAACTTCACTATGAATGTCGCCGCCAGACGCAAAAAAAAGGGATGCAACACGAGGACTTCCCAGGAGGTCACCCATCCTAGTACTACTCTCGCCCAAGCACGCTTAACTTCGGAGTTCTGATGGGATCCGGTGCTTTAGTGCTGGTATGATCGCATCCGACATGTTATGCACTCATTTTCCTTTATGCTTGCCCCTCCCGCACCTTGTCTGCTCTATTTTGTACCATGCCCATCCCGCTTTTCCATCCCCACCACCGTTTCCCATCAGAAATAGCCGAGCACGAGTGCCCATAAAAAAATATCGTCGTAACTTCACTATGAATGTCGCCGCCAGACGCAAAAAAAAGGGATGCAACACGAGGACTTCCCAGGAGGTCACCCATCCTAGTACTACTCTCGCCCAAGCACGCTTAACTTCGGAGTTCTGATGGGATCCGGTGCTTTAGTGCTGGTATGATCGCATCCGACATGTTATGCACTCATTTTCCTTTATGCTTGCCCCTCCCGCACCTTGTCTGCTCTATTTTGTACCATGCCCATCCCGCTTTTCCATCCCCACCACCGTTTCCCATCAGAAATAGCCGAGCACGAGTGCCCATAAAAAAATATCGTCGTAACTTCACTATGAATGTCGCCGCCAGACGCAAAAAAAAGGGATGCAACACGAGGACTTCCCAGGAGGTCACCCATCCTAGTACTACTCTCGCCCAAGCACGCTTAACTTCGGAGTTCTGATGGGATCCGGTGCTTTAGTGCTGGTATGATCGCATCCGACATGTTATGCACTCATTTTCCTTTATGCTTGCCCCTCCCGCACCTTGTCTGCTCTATTTTGTACCATGCCCATCCCGCTTTTCCATCCCCACCACCGTTTCCCATCAGAAATAGCCGAGCACGAGTGCCCATAAAAAAATATCGTCGTAACTTCACTATGAATGTCGCCGCCAGACGCAAAAAAAAGGGATGCAACACGAGGACTTCCCAGGAGGTCACCCATCCTAGTACTACTCTCGCCCAAGCACGCTTAACTTCGGAGTTCTGATGGGATCCGGTGCTTTAGTGCTGGTATGATCGCATCCGACATGTTATGCACTCATTTTCCTTTATGCTTGCCCCTCCCGCACCTTGTCTGCTCTATTTTGTACCATGCCCATCCCGCTTTTCCATCCCCACCACCGTTTCCCATCAGAAATAGCCGAGCACGAGTGCCCATAAAAAAATATCGTCGTAACTTCACTATGAATGTCGCCGCCAGACGCAAAAAAAAGGGATGCAACACGAGGACTTCCCAGGAGGTCACCCATCCTAGTACTACTCTCGCCCAAGCACGCTTAACTTCGGAGTTCTGATGGGATCCGGTGCTTTAGTGCTGGTATGATCGCATCCGACATGTTATGCACTCATTTTCCTTTATGCTTGCCCCTCCCGCACCTTGTCTGCTCTATTTTGTACCATGCCCATCCCGCTTTTCCATCCCCACCACCGTTTCCCATCAGAAATAGCCGAGCACGAGTGCCCATAAAAAAATATCGTCGTAACTTCACTATGAATGTCGCCGCCAGATGCAAAAAAAAGGGATGCAACACGAGGACTTCCCAGGAGGTCACCCATCCTAGTACTACTCTCGCCCAAGCACGCTTAACTTCGGAGTTCTGATGGGATCCGGTGCTTTAGTGCTGGTATGATCGCATCCGACATGTTATGCACTCATTTTCCTTTATGCTTGCCCCTCCCGCACCTTGTCTGCTCTATTTTGTACCATGCCCATCCCGCTTTTCCATCCCCACCACCGTTTCCCATCAGAAATAGCCGAGCACGAGTGCCCATAAAAAAATATCGTCGTAACTTCACTATGAATGTCGCCGCCAGACGCAAAAAAAAGGGATGCAACACGAGGACTTCCCAGGAGGTCACCCATCCTAGTACTACTCTCGCCCAAGCACGCTTAACTTCGGAGTTCTGATGGGATCCGGTGCTTTAGTGCTGGTATGATCGCATCCGACATGTTATGCACTCATTTTCCTTTATGCTTGCCCCTCCCGCACCTTGTCTGCTCTATTTTGTACCATGCCCATCCCGCTTTTCCATCCCCACCACCGTTTCCCATCAGAAATAGCCGAGCACGAGTGCCCATAAAAAAATATCGTCGTAACTTCACTATGAATGTCGCCGCCAGATGCAAAAAAAAGGGATGCAACACGAGGACTTCCCAGGAGGTCACCCATCCTAGTACTACTCTCGCCCAAGCACGCTTAACTTCGGAGTTCTGATGGGATCCGGTGCTTTAGTGCTGGTATGATCGCATCCGACATGTTATGCACTCATTTTCCTTTATGCTTGCCCCTCCCGCACCTTGTCTGCTCTATTTTGTACCATGCCCATCCCGCTTTTCCATCCCCACCACCGTTTCCCATCAGAAATAGCCGAGCACGAGTGCCCATAAAAAAATATCGTCGTAACTTCACTATGAATGTCGCCGCCAGACGCAAAAAAAAGGGATGCAACACGAGGACTTCCCAGGAGGTCACCCATCCTAGTACTACTCTCGCCCAAGCACGCTTAACTTCGGAGTTCTGATGGGATCCGGTGCTTTAGTGCTGGTATGATCGCATCCGACATGTTATGCACTCATTTTCCTTTATGCTTGCCCCTCCCGCACCTTGTCTGCTCTATTTTGTACCATGCCCATCCCGCTTTTCCATCCCCACCACCGTTTCCCATCAGAAATAGCCGAGCACGAGTGCCCATAAAAAAATATCGTCGTAACTTCACTATGAATGTCGCCGCCAGACGCAAAAAAAAGGGATGCAACACGAGGACTTCCCAGGAGGTCACCCATCCTAGTACTACTCTCGCCCAAGCACGCTTAACTTCGGAGTTCTGATGGGATCCGGTGCTTTAGTGCTGGTATGATCGCATCCGACATGTTATGCACTCATTTTCCTTTATGCTTGCCCCTCCCGCACCTTGTCTGCTCTATTTTGTACCATGCCCATCCCGCTTTTCCATCCCCACCACCGTTTCCCATCAGAAATAGCCGAGCACGAGTGCCCATAAAAAAATATCGTCGTAACTTCACTATGAATGTCGCCGCCAAAAAAAAAGGGATGCAACACGAGGACTTCCCAGGAGGTCACCCATCCTAGTACTACTCTCGCCCAAGCACGCTTAACTTCGGAGTTCTGATGGGATCCGGTGCTTTAGTGCTGGTATGATCGCATCCGACATGTTATGCACTCATTTTCCTTTATGCTTGCCCCTCCCGCACCTTGTCTGCTCTATTTTGTACCATGCCCATCCCGCTTTTCCATCCCCACCACCGTTTCCCATCAGAAATAGCCGAGCACGAGTGCCCATAAAAAAATATCGTCGTAACTTCACTATGAATGTCGCCGCCAGACGCAAAAAAAAGGGATGCAACACGAGGACTTCCCAGGAGGTCACCCATCCTAGTACTACTCTCGCCCAAGCACGCTTAACTTCGGAGTTCTGATGGGATCCGGTGCTTTAGTGCTGGTATGATCGCATCCGACATGTTATGCACTCATTTTCCTTTATGCTTGCCCCTCCCGCACCTTGTCTGCTCTATTTTGTACCATGCCCATCCCGCTTTTCCATCCCCACCACCGTTTCCCATCAGAAATAGCCGAGCACGAGTGCCCATAAAAAAATATCGTCGTAACTTCACTATGAATGTCGCCGCCAGACGCAAAAAAAAGGGATGCAACACGAGGACTTCCCAGGAGGTCACCCATCCTAGTACTACTCTCGCCCAAGCACGCTTAACTTCGGAGTTCTGATGGGATCCGGTGCTTTAGTGCTGGTATGATCGCATCCGACATGTTATGCACTCATTTTCCTTTATGCTTGCCCCTCCCGCACCTTGTCTGCTCTATTTTGTACCATGCCCATCCCGCTTTTCCATCCCCACCACCGTTTCCCATCAGAAATAGCCGAGCACGAGTGCCCATAAAAAAATATCGTCGTAACTTCACTATGAATGTCGCCGCCAGACGCAAAAAAAAGGGATGCAACACGAGGACTTCCCAGGAGGTCACCCATCCTAGTACTACTCTCGCCCAAGCACGCTTAACTTCGGAGTTCTGATGGGATCCGGTGCTTTAGTGCTGGTATGATCGCATCCGACATGTTATGCACTCATTTTCCTTTATGCTTGCCCCTCCCGCACCTTGTCTGCTCTATTTTGTACCATGCCCATCCCGCTTTTCCATCCCCACCACCGTTTCCCATCAGAAATAGCCGAGCACGAGTGCCCATAAAAAAATATCGTCGTAACTTCACTATGAATGTCGCCGCCAGACGCAAAAAAAAGGGATGCAACACGAGGACTTCCCAGGAGGTCACCCATCCTAGTACTACTCTCGCCCAAGCACGCTTAACTTCGGAGTTCTGATGGGATCCGGTGCTTTAGTGCTGGTATGATCGCATCCGACATGTTATGCACTCATTTTCCTTTATGCTTGCCCCTCCCGCACCTTGTCTGCTCTATTTTGTACCATGCCCATCCCGCTTTTCCATCCCCACCACCGTTTCCCATCAGAAATAGCCGAGCACGAGTGCCCATAAAAAAATATCGTCGTAACTTCACTATGAATGTCGCCGCCAGACGCAAAAAAAAGGGATGCAACACGAGGACTTCCCAGGAGGTCACCCATCCTAGTACTACTCTCGCCCAAGCACGCTTAACTTCGGAGTTCTGATGGGATCCGGTGCTTTAGTGCTGGTATGATCGCATCCGACATGTTATGCACTCATTTTCCTTTATGCTTGCCCCTCCCGCACCTTGTCTGCTCTATTTTGTACCATGCCCATCCCGCTTTTCCATCCCCACCACCGTTTCCCATCAGAAATAGCCGAGCACGAGTGCCCATAAAAAAATATCGTCGTAACTTCACTATGAATGTCGCCGCCAGACGCAAAAAAAAGGGATGCAACACGAGGACTTCCCAGGAGGTCACCCATCCTAGTACTACTCTCGCCCAAGCACGCTTAACTTCGGAGTTCTGATGGGATCCGGTGCTTTAGTGCTGGTATGATCGCATCCGACATGTTATGCACTCATTTTCCTTTATGCTTGCCCCTCCCGCACCTTGTCTGCTCTATTTTGTACCATGCCCATCCCGCTTTTCCATCCCCACCACCGTTTCCCATCAGAAATAGCCGAGCACGAGTGCCCATAAAAAAATATCGTCGTAACTTCACTATGAATGTCGCCGCCAGACGCAAAAAAAAGGGATGCAACACGAGGACTTCCCAGGAGGTCACCCATCCTAGTACTACTCTCGCCCAAGCACGCTTAACTTCGGAGTTCTGATGGGATCCGGTGCTTTAGTGCTGGTATGATCGCATCCGACATGTTATGCACTCATTTTCCTTTATGCTTGCCCCTCCCGCACCTTGTCTGCTCTATTTTGTACCATGCCCATCCCGCTTTTCCATCCCCACCACCGTTTCCCATCAGAAATAGCCGAGCACGAGTGCCCATAAAAAAATATCGTCGTAACTTCACTATGAATGTCGCCGCCAGACGCAAAAAAAAGGGATGCAACACGAGGACTTCCCAGGAGGTCACCCATCCTAGTACTACTCTCGCCCAAGCACGCTTAACTTCGGAGTTCTGATGGGATCCGGTGCTTTAGTGCTGGTATGATCGCATCCGACATGTTATGCACTCATTTTCCTTTATGCTTGCCCCTCCCGCACCTTGTCTGCTCTATTTTGTACCATGCCCATCCCGCTTTTCCATCCCCACCACCGTTTCCCATCAGAAATAGCCGAGCACGAGTGCCCATAAAAAAATATCGTCGTAACTTCACTATGAATGTCGCCGCCAGACGCAAAAAAAAGGGATGCAACACGAGGACTTCCCAGGAGGTCACCCATCCTAGTACTACTCTCGCCCAAGCACGCTTAACTTCGGAGTTCTGATGGGATCCGGTGCTTTAGTGCTGGTATGATCGCATCCGACATGTTATGCACTCATTTTCCTTTATGCTTGCCCCTCCCGCACCTTGTCTGCTCTATTTTGTACCATGCCCATCCCGCTTTTCCATCCCCACCACCGTTTCCCATCAGAAATAGCCGAGCACGAGTGCCCATAAAAAAATATCGTCGTAACTTCACTATGAATGTCGCCGCCAGACGCAAAAAAAAGGGATGCAACACGAGGACTTCCCAGGAGGTCACCCATCCTAGTACTACTCTCGCCCAAGCACGCTTAACTTCGGAGTTCTGATGGGATCCGGTGCTTTAGTGCTGGTATGATCGCATCCGACATGTTATGCACTCATTTTCCTTTATGCTTGCCCCTCCCGCACCTTGTCTGCTCTATTTTGTACCATGCCCATCCCGCTTTTCCATCCCCACCACCGTTTCCCATCAGAAATAGCCGAGCACGAGTGCCCATAAAAAAATATCGTCGTAACTTCACTATGAATGTCGCCGCCAGACGCAAAAAAAAGGGATGCAACACGAGGACTTCCCAGGAGGTCACCCATCCTAGTACTACTCTCGCCCAAGCACGCTTAACTTCGGAGTTCTGATGGGATCCGGTGCTTTAGTGCTGGTATGATCGCATCCGACATGTTATGCACTCATTTTCCTTTATGCTTGCCCCTCCCGCACCTTGTCTGCTCTATTTTGTACCATGCCCATCCCGCTTTTCCATCCCCACCACCGTTTCCCATCAGAAATAGCCGAGCACGAGTGCCCATAAAAAAATATCGTCGTAACTTCACTATGAATGTCGCCGCCAGACGCAAAAAAAAGGGATGCAACACGAGGACTTCCCAGGAGGTCACCCATCCTAGTACTACTCTCGCCCAAGCACGCTTAACTTCGGAGTTCTGATGGGATCCGGTGCTTTAGTGCTGGTATGATCGCATCCGACATGTTATGCACTCATTTTCCTTTATGCTTGCCCCTCCCGCACCTTGTCTGCTCTATTTTGTACCATGCCCATCCCGCTTTTCCATCCCCACCACCGTTTCCCATCAGAAATAGCCGAGCACGAGTGCCCATAAAAAAATATCGTCGTAACTTCACTATGAATGTCGCCGCCAGATGCAAAAAAAAGGGATGCAACACGAGGACTTCCCAGGAGGTCACCCATCCTAGTACTACTCTCGCCCAAGCACGCTTAACTTCGGAGTTCTGATGGGATCCGGTGCTTTAGTGCTGGTATGATCGCATCCGACATGTTATGCACTCATTTTCCTTTATGCTTGCCCCTCCCGCACCTTGTCTGCTCTATTTTGTACCATGCCCATCCCGCTTTTCCATCCCCACCACCGTTTCCCATCAGAAATAGCCGAGCACGAGTGCCCATAAAAAAATATCGTCGTAACTTCACTATGAATGTCGCCGCCAGACGCAAAAAAAAGGGATGCAACACGAGGACTTCCCAGGAGGTCACCCATCCTAGTACTACTCTCGCCCAAGCACGCTTAACTTCGGAGTTCTGATGGGATCCGGTGCTTTAGTGCTGGTATGATCGCATCCGACATGTTATGCACTCATTTTCCTTTATGCTTGCCCCTCCCGCACCTTGTCTGCTCTATTTTGTACCATGCCCATCCCGCTTTTCCATCCCCACCACCGTTTCCCATCAGAAATAGCCGAGCACGAGTGCCCATAAAAAAATATCGTCGTAACTTCACTATGAATGTCGCCGCCAGACGCAAAAAAAAGGGATGCAACACGAGGACTTCCCAGGAGGTCACCCATCCTAGTACTACTCTCGCCCAAGCACGCTTAACTTCGGAGTTCTGATGGGATCCGGTGCTTTAGTGCTGGTATGATCGCATCCGACATGTTATGCACTCATTTTCCTTTATGCTTGCCCCTCCCGCACCTTGTCTGCTCTATTTTGTACCATGCCCATCCCGCTTTTCCATCCCCACCACCGTTTCCCATCAGAAATAGCCGAGCACGAGTGCCCATAAAAAAATATCGTCGTAACTTCACTATGAATGTCGCCGCCAGACGCAAAAAAAAGGGATGCAACACGAGGACTTCCCAGGAGGTCACCCATCCTAGTACTACTCTCGCCCAAGCACGCTTAACTTCGGAGTTCTGATGGGATCCGGTGCTTTAGTGCTGGTATGATCGCATCCGACATGTTATGCACTCATTTTCCTTTATGCTTGCCCCTCCCGCACCTTGTCTGCTCTATTTTGTACCATGCCCATCCCGCTTTTCCATCCCCACCACCGTTTCCCATCAGAAATAGCCGAGCACGAGTGCCCATAAAAAAATATCGTCGTAACTTCACTATGAATGTCGCCGCCAGATGCAAAAAAAAGGGATGCAACACGAGGACTTCCCAGGAGGTCACCCATCCTAGTACTACTCTCGCCCAAGCACGCTTAACTTCGGAGTTCTGATGGGATCCGGTGCTTTAGTGCTGGTATGATCGCATCCGACATGTTATGCACTCATTTTCCTTTATGCTTGCCCCTCCCGCACCTTGTCTGCTCTATTTTGTACCATGCCCATCCCGCTTTTCCATCCCCACCACCGTTTCCCATCAGAAATAGCCGAGCACGAGTGCCCATAAAAAAATATCGTCGTAACTTCACTATGAATGTCGCCGCCAGACGCAAAAAAAAGGGATGCAACACGAGGACTTCCCAGGAGGTCACCCATCCTAGTACTACTCTCGCCCAAGCACGCTTAACTTCGGAGTTCTGATGGGATCCGGTGCTTTAGTGCTGGTATGATCGCATCCGACATGTTATGCACTCATTTTCCTTTATGCTTGCCCCTCCCGCACCTTGTCTGCTCTATTTTGTACCATGCCCATCCCGCTTTTCCATCCCCACCACCGTTTCCCATCAGAAATAGCCGAGCACGAGTGCCCATAAAAAAATATCGTCGTAACTTCACTATGAATGTCGCCGCCAGACGCAAAAAAAAGGGATGCAACACGAGGACTTCCCAGGAGGTCACCCATCCTAGTACTACTCTCGCCCAAGCACGCTTAACTTCGGAGTTCTGATGGGATCCGGTGCTTTAGTGCTGGTATGATCGCATCCGACATGTTATGCACTCATTTTCCTTTATGCTTGCCCCTCCCGCACCTTGTCTGCTCTATTTTGTACCATGCCCATCCCGCTTTTCCATCCCCACCACCGTTTCCCATCAGAAATAGCCGAGCACGAGTGCCCATAAAAAAATATCGTCGTAACTTCACTATGAATGTCGCCGCCAGACGCAAAAAAAAGGGATGCAACACGAGGACTTCCCAGGAGGTCACCCATCCTAGTACTACTCTCGCCCAAGCACGCTTAACTTCGGAGTTCTGATGGGATCCGGTGCTTTAGTGCTGGTATGATCGCATCCGACATGTTATGCACTCATTTTCCTTTATGCTTGCCCCTCCCGCACCTTGTCTGCTCTATTTTGTACCATGCCCATCCCGCTTTTCCATCCCCACCACCGTTTCCCATCAGAAATAGCCGAGCACGAGTGCCCATAAAAAAATATCGTCGTAACTTCACTATGAATGTCGCCGCCAGACGCAAAAAAAAGGGATGCAACACGAGGACTTCCCAGGAGGTCACCCATCCTAGTACTACTCTCGCCCAAGCACGCTTAACTTCGGAGTTCTGATGGGATCCGGTGCTTTAGTGCTGGTATGATCGCATCCGACATGTTATGCACTCATTTTCCTTTATGCTTGCCCCTCCCGCACCTTGTCTGCTCTATTTTGTACCATGCCCATCCCGCTTTTCCATCCCCACCACCGTTTCCCATCAGAAATAGCCGAGCACGAGTGCCCATAAAAAAATATCGTCGTAACTTCACTATGAATGTCGCCGCCAGATGCAAAAAAAAGGGATGCAACACGAGGACTTCCCAGGAGGTCACCCATCCTAGTACTACTCTCGCCCAAGCACGCTTAACTTCGGAGTTCTGATGGGATCCGGTGCTTTAGTGCTGGTATGATCGCATCCGACATGTTATGCACTCATTTTCCTTTATGCTTGCCCCTCCCGCACCTTGTCTGCTCTATTTTGTACCATGCCCATCCCGCTTTTCCATCCCCACCACCGTTTCCCATCAGAAATAGCCGAGCACGAGTGCCCATAAAAAAATATCGTCGTAACTTCACTATGAATGTCGCCGCCAGACGCAAAAAAAAGGGATGCAACACGAGGACTTCCCAGGAGGTCACCCATCCTAGTACTACTCTCGCCCAAGCACGCTTAACTTCGGAGTTCTGATGGGATCCGGTGCTTTAGTGCTGGTATGATCGCATCCGACATGTTATGCACTCATTTTCCTTTATGCTTGCCCCTCCCGCACCTTGTCTGCTCTATTTTGTACCATGCCCATCCCGCTTTTCCATCCCCACCACCGTTTCCCATCAGAAATAGCCGAGCACGAGTGCCCATAAAAAAATATCGTCGTAACTTCACTATGAATGTCGCCGCCAGACGCAAAAAAAAGGGATGCAACACGAGGACTTCCCAGGAGGTCACCCATCCTAGTACTACTCTCGCCCAAGCACGCTTAACTTCGGAGTTCTGATGGGATCCGGTGCTTTAGTGCTGGTATGATCGCATCCGACATGTTATGCACTCATTTTCCTTTATGCTTGCCCCTCCCGCACCTTGTCTGCTCTATTTTGTACCATGCCCATCCCGCTTTTCCATCCCCACCACCGTTTCCCATCAGAAATAGCCGAGCACGAGTGCCCATAAAAAAATATCGTCGTAACTTCACTATGAATGTCGCCGCCAGACGCAAAAAAAAGGGATGCAACACGAGGACTTCCCAGGAGGTCACCCATCCTAGTACTACTCTCGCCCAAGCACGCTTAACTTCGGAGTTCTGATGGGATCCGGTGCTTTAGTGCTGGTATGATCGCATCCGACATGTTATGCACTCATTTTCCTTTATGCTTGCCCCTCCCGCACCTTGTCTGCTCTATTTTGTACCATGCCCATCCCGCTTTTCCATCCCCACCACCGTTTCCCATCAGAAATAGCCGAGCACGAGTGCCCATAAAAAAATATCGTCGTAACTTCACTATGAATGTCGCCGCCAGACGCAAAAAAAAGGGATGCAACACGAGGACTTCCCAGGAGGTCACCCATCCTAGTACTACTCTCGCCCAAGCACGCTTAACTTCGGAGTTCTGATGGGATCCGGTGCTTTAGTGCTGGTATGATCGCATCCGACATGTTATGCACTCATTTTCCTTTATGCTTGCCCCTCCCGCACCTTGTCTGCTCTATTTTGTACCATGCCCATCCCGCTTTTCCATCCCCACCACCGTTTCCCATCAGAAATAGCCGAGCACGAGTGCCCATAAAAAAATATCGTCGTAACTTCACTATGAATGTCGCCGCCAGACGCAAAAAAAAGGGATGCAACACGAGGACTTCCCAGGAGGTCACCCATCCTAGTACTACTCTCGCCCAAGCACGCTTAACTTCGGAGTTCTGATGGGATCCGGTGCTTTAGTGCTGGTATGATCGCATCCGACATGTTATGCACTCATTTTCCTTTATGCTTGCCCCTCCCGCACCTTGTCTGCTCTATTTTGTACCATGCCCATCCCGCTTTTCCATCCCCACCACCGTTTCCCATCAGAAATAGCCGAGCACGAGTGCCCATAAAAAAATATCGTCGTAACTTCACTATGAATGTCGCCGCCAGACGCAAAAAAAAGGGATGCAACACGAGGACTTCCCAGGAGGTCACCCATCCTAGTACTACTCTCGCCCAAGCACGCTTAACTTCGGAGTTCTGATGGGATCCGGTGCTTTAGTGCTGGTATGATCGCATCCGACATGTTATGCACTCATTTTCCTTTATGCTTGCCCCTCCCGCACCTTGTCTGCTCTATTTTGTACCATGCCCATCCCGCTTTTCCATCCCCACCACCGTTTCCCATCAGAAATAGCCGAGCACGAGTGCCCATAAAAAAATATCGTCGTAACTTCACTATGAATGTCGCCGCCAGACGCAAAAAAAAGGGATGCAACACGAGGACTTCCCAGGAGGTCACCCATCCTAGTACTACTCTCGCCCAAGCACGCTTAACTTCGGAGTTCTGATGGGATCCGGTGCTTTAGTGCTGGTATGATCGCATCCGACATGTTATGCACTCATTTTCCTTTATGCTTGCCCCTCCCGCACCTTGTCTGCTCTATTTTGTACCATGCCCATCCCGCTTTTCCATCCCCACCACCGTTTCCCATCAGAAATAGCCGAGCACGAGTGCCCATAAAAAAATATCGTCGTAACTTCACTATGAATGTCGCCGCCAGATGCAAAAAAAAGGGATGCAACACGAGGACTTCCCAGGAGGTCACCCATCCTAGTACTACTCTCGCCCAAGCACGCTTAACTTCGGAGTTCTGATGGGATCCGGTGCTTTAGTGCTGGTATGATCGCATCCGACATGTTATGCACTCATTTTCCTTTATGCTTGCCCCTCCCGCACCTTGTCTGCTCTATTTTGTACCATGCCCATCCCGCTTTTCCATCCCCACCACCGTTTCCCATCAGAAATAGCCGAGCACGAGTGCCCATAAAAAAATATCGTCGTAACTTCACTATGAATGTCGCCGCCAGACGCAAAAAAAAGGGATGCAACACGAGGACTTCCCAGGAGGTCACCCATCCTAGTACTACTCTCGCCCAAGCACGCTTAACTTCGGAGTTCTGATGGGATCCGGTGCTTTAGTGCTGGTATGATCGCATCCGACATGTTATGCACTCATTTTCCTTTATGCTTGCCCCTCCCGCACCTTGTCTGCTCTATTTTGTACCATGCCCATCCCGCTTTTCCATCCCCACCACCGTTTCCCATCAGAAATAGCCGAGCACGAGTGCCCATAAAAAAATATCGTCGTAACTTCACTATGAATGTCGCCGCCAGACGCAAAAAAAAGGGATGCAACACGAGGACTTCCCAGGAGGTCACCCATCCTAGTACTACTCTCGCCCAAGCACGCTTAACTTCGGAGTTCTGATGGGATCCGGTGCTTTAGTGCTGGTATGATCGCATCCGACATGTTATGCACTCATTTTCCTTTATGCTTGCCCCTCCCGCACCTTGTCTGCTCTATTTTGTACCATGCCCATCCCGCTTTTCCATCCCCACCACCGTTTCCCATCAGAAATAGCCGAGCACGAGTGCCCATAAAAAAATATCGTCGTAACTTCACTATGAATGTCGCCGCCAGACGCAAAAAAAAGGGATGCAACACGAGGACTTCCCAGGAGGTCACCCATCCTAGTACTACTCTCGCCCAAGCACGCTTAACTTCGGAGTTCTGATGGGATCCGGTGCTTTAGTGCTGGTATGATCGCATCCGACATGTTATGCACTCATTTTCCTTTATGCTTGCCCCTCCCGCACCTTGTCTGCTCTATTTTGTACCATGCCCATCCCGCTTTTCCATCCCCACCACCGTTTCCCATCAGAAATAGCCGAGCACGAGTGCCCATAAAAAAATATCGTCGTAACTTCACTATGAATGTCGCCGCCAGATGCAAAAAAAAGGGATGCAACACGAGGACTTCCCAGGAGGTCACCCATCCTAGTACTACTCTCGCCCAAGCACGCTTAACTTCGGAGTTCTGATGGGATCCGGTGCTTTAGTGCTGGTATGATCGCATCCGACATGTTATGCACTCATTTTCCTTTATGCTTGCCCCTCCCGCACCTTGTCTGCTCTATTTTGTACCATGCCCATCCCGCTTTTCCATCCCCACCACCGTTTCCCATCAGAAATAGCCGAGCACGAGTGCCCATAAAAAAATATCGTCGTAACTTCACTATGAATGTCGCCGCCAGACGCAAAAAAAAGGGATGCAACACGAGGACTTCCCAGGAGGTCACCCATCCTAGTACTACTCTCGCCCAAGCACGCTTAACTTCGGAGTTCTGATGGGATCCGGTGCTTTAGTGCTGGTATGATCGCATCCGACATGTTATGCACTCATTTTCCTTTATGCTTGCCCCTCCCGCACCTTGTCTGCTCTATTTTGTACCATGCCCATCCCGCTTTTCCATCCCCACCACCGTTTCCCATCAGAAATAGCCGAGCACGAGTGCCCATAAAAAAATATCGTCGTAACTTCACTATGAATGTCGCCGCCAGACGCAAAAAAAAGGGATGCAACACGAGGACTTCCCAGGAGGTCACCCATCCTAGTACTACTCTCGCCCAAGCACGCTTAACTTCGGAGTTCTGATGGGATCCGGTGCTTTAGTGCTGGTATGATCGCATCCGACATGTTATGCACTCATTTTCCTTTATGCTTGCCCCTCCCGCACCTTGTCTGCTCTATTTTGTACCATGCCCATCCCGCTTTTCCATCCCCACCACCGTTTCCCATCAGAAATAGCCGAGCACGAGTGCCCATAAAAAAATATCGTCGTAACTTCACTATGAATGTCGCCGCCAGACGCAAAAAAAAGGGATGCAACACGAGGACTTCCCAGGAGGTCACCCATCCTAGTACTACTCTCGCCCAAGCACGCTTAACTTCGGAGTTCTGATGGGATCCGGTGCTTTAGTGCTGGTATGATCGCATCCGACATGTTATGCACTCATTTTCCTTTATGCTTGCCCCTCCCGCACCTTGTCTGCTCTATTTTGTACCATGCCCATCCCGCTTTTCCATCCCCACCACCGTTTCCCATCAGAAATAGCCGAGCACGAGTGCCCATAAAAAAATATCGTCGTAACTTCACTATGAATGTCGCCGCCAGACGCAAAAAAAAGGGATGCAACACGAGGACTTCCCAGGAGGTCACCCATCCTAGTACTACTCTCGCCCAAGCACGCTTAACTTCGGAGTTCTGATGGGATCCGGTGCTTTAGTGCTGGTATGATCGCATCCGACATGTTATGCACTCATTTTCCTTTATGCTTGCCCCTCCCGCACCTTGTCTGCTCTATTTTGTACCATGCCCATCCCGCTTTTCCATCCCCACCACCGTTTCCCATCAGAAATAGCCGAGCACGAGTGCCCATAAAAAAATATCGTCGTAACTTCACTATGAATGTCGCCGCCAGACGCAAAAAAAAAGGGATGCAACACGAGGACTTCCCAGGAGGTCACCCATCCTAGTACTACTCTCGCCCAAGCACGCTTAACTTCGGAGTTCTGATGGGATCCGGTGCTTTAGTGCTGGTATGATCGCATCCGACATGTTATGCACTCATTTTCCTTTATGCTTGCCCCTCCCGCACCTTGTCTGCTCTATTTTGTACCATGCCCATCCCGCTTTTCCATCCCCACCACCGTTTCCCATCAGAAATAGCCGAGCACGAGTGCCCATAAAAAAATATCGTCGTAACTTCACTATGAATGTCGCCGCCAGACGCAAAAAAAAGGGATGCAACACGAGGACTTCCCAGGAGGTCACCCATCCTAGTACTACTCTCGCCCAAGCACGCTTAACTTCGGAGTTCTGATGGGATCCGGTGCTTTAGTGCTGGTATGATCGCATCCGACATGTTATGCACTCATTTTCCTTTATGCTTGCCCCTCCCGCACCTTGTCTGCTCTATTTTGTACCATGCCCATCCCGCTTTTCCATCCCCACCACCGTTTCCCATCAGAAATAGCCGAGCACGAGTGCCCATAAAAAAATATCGTCGTAACTTCACTATGAATGTCGCCGCCAGATGCAAAAAAAAGGGATGCAACACGAGGACTTCCCAGGAGGTCACCCATCCTAGTACTACTCTCGCCCAAGCACGCTTAACTTCGGAGTTCTGATGGGATCCGGTGCTTTAGTGCTGGTATGATCGCATCCGACATGTTATGCACTCATTTTCCTTTATGCTTGCCCCTCCCGCACCTTGTCTGCTCTATTTTGTACCATGCCCATCCCGCTTTTCCATCCCCACCACCGTTTCCCATCAGAAATAGCCGAGCACGAGTGCCCATAAAAAAATATCGTCGTAACTTCACTATGAATGTCGCCGCCAGACGCAAAAAAAAGGGATGCAACACGAGGACTTCCCAGGAGGTCACCCATCCTAGTACTACTCTCGCCCAAGCACGCTTAACTTCGGAGTTCTGATGGGATCCGGTGCTTTAGTGCTGGTATGATCGCATCCGACATGTTATGCACTCATTTTCCTTTATGCTTGCCCCTCCCGCACCTTGTCTGCTCTATTTTGTACCATGCCCATCCCGCTTTTCCATCCCCACCACCGTTTCCCATCAGAAATAGCCGAGCACGAGTGCCCATAAAAAAATATCGTCGTAACTTCACTATGAATGTCGCCGCCAGACGCAAAAAAAAGGGATGCAACACGAGGACTTCCCAGGAGGTCACCCATCCTAGTACTACTCTCGCCCAAGCACGCTTAACTTCGGAGTTCTGATGGGATCCGGTGCTTTAGTGCTGGTATGATCGCATCCGACATGTTATGCACTCATTTTCCTTTATGCTTGCCCCTCCCGCACCTTGTCTGCTCTATTTTGTACCATGCCCATCCCGCTTTTCCATCCCCACCACCGTTTCCCATCAGAAATAGCCGAGCACGAGTGCCCATAAAAAAATATCGTCGTAACTTCACTATGAATGTCGCCGCCAGACGCAAAAAAAAGGGATGCAACACGAGGACTTCCCAGGAGGTCACCCATCCTAGTACTACTCTCGCCCAAGCACGCTTAACTTCGGAGTTCTGATGGGATCCGGTGCTTTAGTGCTGGTATGATCGCATCCGACATGTTATGCACTCATTTTCCTTTATGCTTGCCCCTCCCGCACCTTGTCTGCTCTATTTTGTACCATGCCCATCCCGCTTTTCCATCCCCACCACCGTTTCCCATCAGAAATAGCCGAGCACGAGTGCCCATAAAAAAATATCGTCGTAACTTCACTATGAATGTCGCCGCCAGACGCAAAAAAAAGGGATGCAACACGAGGACTTCCCAGGAGGTCACCCATCCTAGTACTACTCTCGCCCAAGCACGCTTAACTTCGGAGTTCTGATGGGATCCGGTGCTTTAGTGCTGGTATGATCGCATCCGACATGTTATGCACTCATTTTCCTTTATGCTTGCCCCTCCCGCACCTTGTCTGCTCTATTTTGTACCATGCCCATCCCGCTTTTCCATCCCCACCACCGTTTCCCATCAGAAATAGCCGAGCACGAGTGCCCATAAAAAAATATCGTCGTAACTTCACTATGAATGTCGCCGCCAGATGCAAAAAAAAGGGATGCAACACGAGGACTTCCCAGGAGGTCACCCATCCTAGTACTACTCTCGCCCAAGCACGCTTAACTTCGGAGTTCTGATGGGATCCGGTGCTTTAGTGCTGGTATGATCGCATCCGACATGTTATGCACTCATTTTCCTTTATGCTTGCCCCTCCCGCACCTTGTCTGCTCTATTTTGTACCATGCCCATCCCGCTTTTCCATCCCCACCACCGTTTCCCATCAGAAATAGCCGAGCACGAGTGCCCATAAAAAAATATCGTCGTAACTTCACTATGAATGTCGCCGCCAGACGCAAAAAAAAGGGATGCAACACGAGGACTTCCCAGGAGGTCACCCATCCTAGTACTACTCTCGCCCAAGCACGCTTAACTTCGGAGTTCTGATGGGATCCGGTGCTTTAGTGCTGGTATGATCGCATCCGACATGTTATGCACTCATTTTCCTTTATGCTTGCCCCTCCCGCACCTTGTCTGCTCTATTTTGTACCATGCCCATCCCGCTTTTCCATCCCCACCACCGTTTCCCATCAGAAATAGCCGAGCACGAGTGCCCATAAAAAAATATCGTCGTAACTTCACTATGAATGTCGCCGCCAGATGCAAAAAAAAGGGATGCAACACGAGGACTTCCCAGGAGGTCACCCATCCTAGTACTACTCTCGCCCAAGCACGCTTAACTTCGGAGTTCTGATGGGATCCGGTGCTTTAGTGCTGGTATGATCGCATCCGACATGTTATGCACTCATTTTCCTTTATGCTTGCCCCTCCCGCACCTTGTCTGCTCTATTTTGTACCATGCCCATCCCGCTTTTCCATCCCCACCACCGTTTCCCATCAGAAATAGCCGAGCACGAGTGCCCATAAAAAAATATCGTCGTAACTTCACTATGAATGTCGCCGCCAGACGCAAAAAAAAGGGATGCAACACGAGGACTTCCCAGGAGGTCACCCATCCTAGTACTACTCTCGCCCAAGCACGCTTAACTTCGGAGTTCTGATGGGATCCGGTGCTTTAGTGCTGGTATGATCGCATCCGACATGTTATGCACTCATTTTCCTTTATGCTTGCCCCTCCCGCACCTTGTCTGCTCTATTTTGTACCATGCCCATCCCGCTTTTCCATCCCCACCACCGTTTCCCATCAGAAATAGCCGAGCACGAGTGCCCATAAAAAAATATCGTCGTAACTTCACTATGAATGTCGCCGCCAGACGCAAAAAAAAGGGATGCAACACGAGGACTTCCCAGGAGGTCACCCATCCTAGTACTACTCTCGCCCAAGCACGCTTAACTTCGGAGTTCTGATGGGATCCGGTGCTTTAGTGCTGGTATGATCGCATCCGACATGTTATGCACTCATTTTCCTTTATGCTTGCCCCTCCCGCACCTTGTCTGCTCTATTTTGTACCATGCCCATCCCGCTTTTCCATCCCCACCACCGTTTCCCATCAGAAATAGCCGAGCACGAGTGCCCATAAAAAAATATCGTCGTAACTTCACTATGAATGTCGCCGCCAGACGCAAAAAAAAGGGATGCAACACGAGGACTTCCCAGGAGGTCACCCATCCTAGTACTACTCTCGCCCAAGCACGCTTAACTTCGGAGTTCTGATGGGATCCGGTGCTTTAGTGCTGGTATGATCGCATCCGACATGTTATGCACTCATTTTCCTTTATGCTTGCCCCTCCCGCACCTTGTCTGCTCTATTTTGTACCATGCCCATCCCGCTTTTCCATCCCCACCACCGTTTCCCATCAGAAATAGCCGAGCACGAGTGCCCATAAAAAAATATCGTCGTAACTTCACTATGAATGTCGCCGCCAGACGCAAAAAAAAGGGATGCAACACGAGGACTTCCCAGGAGGTCACCCATCCTAGTACTACTCTCGCCCAAGCACGCTTAACTTCGGAGTTCTGATGGGATCCGGTGCTTTAGTGCTGGTATGATCGCATCCGACATGTTATGCACTCATTTTCCTTTATGCTTGCCCCTCCCGCACCTTGTCTGCTCTATTTTGTACCATGCCCATCCCGCTTTTCCATCCCCACCACCGTTTCCCATCAGAAATAGCCGAGCACGAGTGCCCATAAAAAAATATCGTCGTAACTTCACTATGAATGTCGCCGCCAGACGCAAAAAAAAGGGATGCAACACGAGGACTTCCCAGGAGGTCACCCATCCTAGTACTACTCTCGCCCAAGCACGCTTAACTTCGGAGTTCTGATGGGATCCGGTGCTTTAGTGCTGGTATGATCGCATCCGACATGTTATGCACTCATTTTCCTTTATGCTTGCCCCTCCCGCACCTTGTCTGCTCTATTTTGTACCATGCCCATCCCGCTTTTCCATCCCCACCACCGTTTCCCATCAGAAATAGCCGAGCACGAGTGCCCATAAAAAAATATCGTCGTAACTTCACTATGAATGTCGCCGCCAGACGCAAAAAAAAGGGATGCAACACGAGGACTTCCCAGGAGGTCACCCATCCTAGTACTACTCTCGCCCAAGCACGCTTAACTTCGGAGTTCTGATGGGATCCGGTGCTTTAGTGCTGGTATGATCGCATCCGACATGTTATGCACTCATTTTCCTTTATGCTTGCCCCTCCCGCACCTTGTCTGCTCTATTTTGTACCATGCCCATCCCGCTTTTCCATCCCCACCACCGTTTCCCATCAGAAATAGCCGAGCACGAGTGCCCATAAAAAAATATCGTCGTAACTTCACTATGAATGTCGCCGCCAGATGCAAAAAAAAGGGATGCAACACGAGGACTTCCCAGGAGGTCACCCATCCTAGTACTACTCTCGCCCAAGCACGCTTAACTTCGGAGTTCTGATGGGATCCGGTGCTTTAGTGCTGGTATGATCGCATCCGACATGTTATGCACTCATTTTCCTTTATGCTTGCCCCTCCCGCACCTTGTCTGCTCTATTTTGTACCATGCCCATCCCGCTTTTCCATCCCCACCACCGTTTCCCATCAGAAATAGCCGAGCACGAGTGCCCATAAAAAAATATCGTCGTAACTTCACTATGAATGTCGCCGCCAGACGCAAAAAAAAGGGATGCAACACGAGGACTTCCCAGGAGGTCACCCATCCTAGTACTACTCTCGCCCAAGCACGCTTAACTTCGGAGTTCTGATGGGATCCGGTGCTTTAGTGCTGGTATGATCGCATCCGACATGTTATGCACTCATTTTCCTTTATGCTTGCCCCTCCCGCACCTTGTCTGCTCTATTTTGTACCATGCCCATCCCGCTTTTCCATCCCCACCACCGTTTCCCATCAGAAATAGCCGAGCACGAGTGCCCATAAAAAAATATCGTCGTAACTTCACTATGAATGTCGCCGCCAGACGCAAAAAAAAGGGATGCAACACGAGGACTTCCCAGGAGGTCACCCATCCTAGTACTACTCTCGCCCAAGCACGCTTAACTTCGGAGTTCTGATGGGATCCGGTGCTTTAGTGCTGGTATGATCGCATCCGACATGTTATGCACTCATTTTCCTTTATGCTTGCCCCTCCCGCACCTTGTCTGCTCTATTTTGTACCATGCCCATCCCGCTTTTCCATCCCCACCACCGTTTCCCATCAGAAATAGCCGAGCACGAGTGCCCATAAAAAAATATCGTCGTAACTTCACTATGAATGTCGCCGCCAGACGCAAAAAAAAGGGATGCAACACGAGGACTTCCCAGGAGGTCACCCATCCTAGTACTACTCTCGCCCAAGCACGCTTAACTTCGGAGTTCTGATGGGATCCGGTGCTTTAGTGCTGGTATGATCGCATCCGACATGTTATGCACTCATTTTCCTTTATGCTTGCCCCTCCCGCACCTTGTCTGCTCTATTTTGTACCATGCCCATCCCGCTTTTCCATCCCCACCACCGTTTCCCATCAGAAATAGCCGAGCACGAGTGCCCATAAAAAAATATCGTCGTAACTTCACTATGAATGTCGCCGCCAGACGCAAAAAAAAGGGATGCAACACGAGGACTTCCCAGGAGGTCACCCATCCTAGTACTACTCTCGCCCAAGCACGCTTAACTTCGGAGTTCTGATGGGATCCGGTGCTTTAGTGCTGGTATGATCGCATCCGACATGTTATGCACTCATTTTCCTTTATGCTTGCCCCTCCCGCACCTTGTCTGCTCTATTTTGTACCATGCCCATCCCGCTTTTCCATCCCCACCACCGTTTCCCATCAGAAATAGCCGAGCACGAGTGCCCATAAAAAAATATCGTCGTAACTTCACTATGAATGTCGCCGCCAGACGCAAAAAAAAGGGATGCAACACGAGGACTTCCCAGGAGGTCACCCATCCTAGTACTACTCTCGCCCAAGCACGCTTAACTTCGGAGTTCTGATGGGATCCGGTGCTTTAGTGCTGGTATGATCGCATCCGACATGTTATGCACTCATTTTCCTTTATGCTTGCCCCTCCCGCACCTTGTCTGCTCTATTTTGTACCATGCCCATCCCGCTTTTCCATCCCCACCACCGTTTCCCATCAGAAATAGCCGAGCACGAGTGCCCATAAAAAAATATCGTCGTAACTTCACTATGAATGTCGCCGCCAGACGCAAAAAAAAGGGATGCAACACGAGGACTTCCCAGGAGGTCACCCATCCTAGTACTACTCTCGCCCAAGCACGCTTAACTTCGGAGTTCTGATGGGATCCGGTGCTTTAGTGCTGGTATGATCGCATCCGACATGTTATGCACTCATTTTCCTTTATGCTTGCCCCTCCCGCACCTTGTCTGCTCTATTTTGTACCATGCCCATCCCGCTTTTCCATCCCCACCACCGTTTCCCATCAGAAATAGCCGAGCACGAGTGCCCATAAAAAAATATCGTCGTAACTTCACTATGAATGTCGCCGCCAGATGCAAAAAAAAGGGATGCAACACGAGGACTTCCCAGGAGGTCACCCATCCTAGTACTACTCTCGCCCAAGCACGCTTAACTTCGGAGTTCTGATGGGATCCGGTGCTTTAGTGCTGGTATGATCGCATCCGACATGTTATGCACTCATTTTCCTTTATGCTTGCCCCTCCCGCACCTTGTCTGCTCTATTTTGTACCATGCCCATCCCGCTTTTCCATCCCCACCACCGTTTCCCATCAGAAATAGCCGAGCACGAGTGCCCATAAAAAAATATCGTCGTAACTTCACTATGAATGTCGCCGCCAGATGCAAAAAAAAGGGATGCAACACGAGGACTTCCCAGGAGGTCACCCATCCTAGTACTACTCTCGCCCAAGCACGCTTAACTTCGGAGTTCTGATGGGATCCGGTGCTTTAGTGCTGGTATGATCGCATCCGACATGTTATGCACTCATTTTCCTTTATGCTTGCCCCTCCCGCACCTTGTCTGCTCTATTTTGTACCATGCCCATCCCGCTTTTCCATCCCCACCACCGTTTCCCATCAGAAATAGCCGAGCACGAGTGCCCATAAAAAAATATCGTCGTAACTTCACTATGAATGTCGCCGCCGCAAAAAAAAGGGATGCAACACGAGGACTTCCCAGGAGGTCACCCATCCTAGTACTACTCTCGCCCAAGCACGCTTAACTTCGGAGTTCTGATGGGATCCGGTGCTTTAGTGCTGGTATGATCGCATCCGACATGTTATGCACTCATTTTCCTTTATGCTTGCCCCTCCCGCACCTTGTCTGCTCTATTTTGTACCATGCCCATCCCGCTTTTCCATCCCCACCACCGTTTCCCATCAGAAATAGCCGAGCACGAGTGCCCATAAAAAAATATCGTCGTAACTTCACTATGAATGTCGCCGCCAGACGCAAAAAAAAGGGATGCAACACGAGGACTTCCCAGGAGGTCACCCATCCTAGTACTACTCTCGCCCAAGCACGCTTAACTTCGGAGTTCTGATGGGATCCGGTGCTTTAGTGCTGGTATGATCGCATCCGACATGTTATGCACTCATTTTCCTTTATGCTTGCCCCTCCCGCACCTTGTCTGCTCTATTTTGTACCATGCCCATCCCGCTTTTCCATCCCCACCACCGTTTCCCATCAGAAATAGCCGAGCACGAGTGCCCATAAAAAAATATCGTCGTAACTTCACTATGAATGTCGCCGCCAGACGCAAAAAAAAGGGATGCAACACGAGGACTTCCCAGGAGGTCACCCATCCTAGTACTACTCTCGCCCAAGCACGCTTAACTTCGGAGTTCTGATGGGATCCGGTGCTTTAGTGCTGGTATGATCGCATCCGACATGTTATGCACTCATTTTCCTTTATGCTTGCCCCTCCCGCACCTTGTCTGCTCTATTTTGTACCATGCCCATCCCGCTTTTCCATCCCCACCACCGTTTCCCATCAGAAATAGCCGAGCACGAGTGCCCATAAAAAAATATCGTCGTAACTTCACTATGAATGTCGCCGCCAGACGCAAAAAAAAGGGATGCAACACGAGGACTTCCCAGGAGGTCACCCATCCTAGTACTACTCTCGCCCAAGCACGCTTAACTTCGGAGTTCTGATGGGATCCGGTGCTTTAGTGCTGGTATGATCGCATCCGACATGTTATGCACTCATTTTCCTTTATGCTTGCCCCTCCCGCACCTTGTCTGCTCTATTTTGTACCATGCCCATCCCGCTTTTCCATCCCCACCACCGTTTCCCATCAGAAATAGCCGAGCACGAGTGCCCATAAAAAAATATCGTCGTAACTTCACTATGAATGTCGCCGCCAGACGCAAAAAAAAGGGATGCAACACGAGGACTTCCCAGGAGGTCACCCATCCTAGTACTACTCTCGCCCAAGCACGCTTAACTTCGGAGTTCTGATGGGATCCGGTGCTTTAGTGCTGGTATGATCGCATCCGACATGTTATGCACTCATTTTCCTTTATGCTTGCCCCTCCCGCACCTTGTCTGCTCTATTTTGTACCATGCCCATCCCGCTTTTCCATCCCCACCACCGTTTCCCATCAGAAATAGCCGAGCACGAGTGCCCATAAAAAAATATCGTCGTAACTTCACTATGAATGTCGCCGCCAGACGCAAAAAAAAAGGGATGCAACACGAGGACTTCCCAGGAGGTCACCCATCCTAGTACTACTCTCGCCCAAGCACGCTTAACTTCGGAGTTCTGATGGGATCCGGTGCTTTAGTGCTGGTATGATCGCATCCGACATGTTATGCACTCATTTTCCTTTATGCTTGCCCCTCCCGCACCTTGTCTGCTCTATTTTGTACCATGCCCATCCCGCTTTTCCATCCCCACCACCGTTTCCCATCAGAAATAGCCGAGCACGAGTGCCCATAAAAAAATATCGTCGTAACTTCACTATGAATGTCGCCGCCAGACGCAAAAAAAAGGGATGCAACACGAGGACTTCCCAGGAGGTCACCCATCCTAGTACTACTCTCGCCCAAGCACGCTTAACTTCGGAGTTCTGATGGGATCCGGTGCTTTAGTGCTGGTATGATCGCATCCGACATGTTATGCACTCATTTTCCTTTATGCTTGCCCCTCCCGCACCTTGTCTGCTCTATTTTGTACCATGCCCATCCCGCTTTTCCATCCCCACCACCGTTTCCCATCAGAAATAGCCGAGCACGAGTGCCCATAAAAAAATATCGTCGTAACTTCACTATGAATGTCGCCGCCAGATGCAAAAAAAAGGGATGCAACACGAGGACTTCCCAGGAGGTCACCCATCCTAGTACTACTCTCGCCCAAGCACGCTTAACTTCGGAGTTCTGATGGGATCCGGTGCTTTAGTGCTGGTATGATCGCATCCGACATGTTATGCACTCATTTTCCTTTATGCTTGCCCCTCCCGCACCTTGTCTGCTCTATTTTGTACCATGCCCATCCCGCTTTTCCATCCCCACCACCGTTTCCCATCAGAAATAGCCGAGCACGAGTGCCCATAAAAAAATATCGTCGTAACTTCACTATGAATGTCGCCGCCAGACGCAAAAAAAAGGGATGCAACACGAGGACTTCCCAGGAGGTCACCCATCCTAGTACTACTCTCGCCCAAGCACGCTTAACTTCGGAGTTCTGATGGGATCCGGTGCTTTAGTGCTGGTATGATCGCATCCGACATGTTATGCACTCATTTTCCTTTATGCTTGCCCCTCCCGCACCTTGTCTGCTCTATTTTGTACCATGCCCATCCCGCTTTTCCATCCCCACCACCGTTTCCCATCAGAAATAGCCGAGCACGAGTGCCCATAAAAAAATATCGTCGTAACTTCACTATGAATGTCGCCGCCAGACGCAAAAAAAAGGGATGCAACACGAGGACTTCCCAGGAGGTCACCCATCCTAGTACTACTCTCGCCCAAGCACGCTTAACTTCGGAGTTCTGATGGGATCCGGTGCTTTAGTGCTGGTATGATCGCATCCGACATGTTATGCACTCATTTTCCTTTATGCTTGCCCCTCCCGCACCTTGTCTGCTCTATTTTGTACCATGCCCATCCCGCTTTTCCATCCCCACCACCGTTTCCCATCAGAAATAGCCGAGCACGAGTGCCCATAAAAAAATATCGTCGTAACTTCACTATGAATGTCGCCGCCAGACGCAAAAAAAAGGGATGCAACACGAGGACTTCCCAGGAGGTCACCCATCCTAGTACTACTCTCGCCCAAGCACGCTTAACTTCGGAGTTCTGATGGGATCCGGTGCTTTAGTGCTGGTATGATCGCATCCGACATGTTATGCACTCATTTTCCTTTATGCTTGCCCCTCCCGCACCTTGTCTGCTCTATTTTGTACCATGCCCATCCCGCTTTTCCATCCCCACCACCGTTTCCCATCAGAAATAGCCGAGCACGAGTGCCCATAAAAAAATATCGTCGTAACTTCACTATGAATGTCGCCGCCAGACGCAAAAAAAAGGGATGCAACACGAGGACTTCCCAGGAGGTCACCCATCCTAGTACTACTCTCGCCCAAGCACGCTTAACTTCGGAGTTCTGATGGGATCCGGTGCTTTAGTGCTGGTATGATCGCATCCGACATGTTATGCACTCATTTTCCTTTATGCTTGCCCCTCCCGCACCTTGTCTGCTCTATTTTGTACCATGCCCATCCCGCTTTTCCATCCCCACCACCGTTTCCCATCAGAAATAGCCGAGCACGAGTGCCCATAAAAAAATATCGTCGTAACTTCACTATGAATGTCGCCGCCAGACGCAAAAAAAAGGGATGCAACACGAGGACTTCCCAGGAGGTCACCCATCCTAGTACTACTCTCGCCCAAGCACGCTTAACTTCGGAGTTCTGATGGGATCCGGTGCTTTAGTGCTGGTATGATCGCATCCGACATGTTATGCACTCATTTTCCTTTATGCTTGCCCCTCCCGCACCTTGTCTGCTCTATTTTGTACCATGCCCATCCCGCTTTTCCATCCCCACCACCGTTTCCCATCAGAAATAGCCGAGCACGAGTGCCCATAAAAAAATATCGTCGTAACTTCACTATGAATGTCGCCGCCAGACGCAAAAAAAAGGGATGCAACACGAGGACTTCCCAGGAGGTCACCCATCCTAGTACTACTCTCGCCCAAGCACGCTTAACTTCGGAGTTCTGATGGGATCCGGTGCTTTAGTGCTGGTATGATCGCATCCGACATGTTATGCACTCATTTTCCTTTATGCTTGCCCCTCCCGCACCTTGTCTGCTCTATTTTGTACCATGCCCATCCCGCTTTTCCATCCCCACCACCGTTTCCCATCAGAAATAGCCGAGCACGAGTGCCCATAAAAAAATATCGTCGTAACTTCACTATGAATGTCGCCGCCAGACGCAAAAAAAAGGGATGCAACACGAGGACTTCCCAGGAGGTCACCCATCCTAGTACTACTCTCGCCCAAGCACGCTTAACTTCGGAGTTCTGATGGGATCCGGTGCTTTAGTGCTGGTATGATCGCATCCGACATGTTATGCACTCATTTTCCTTTATGCTTGCCCCTCCCGCACCTTGTCTGCTCTATTTTGTACCATGCCCATCCCGCTTTTCCATCCCCACCACCGTTTCCCATCAGAAATAGCCGAGCACGAGTGCCCATAAAAAAATATCGTCGTAACTTCACTATGAATGTCGCCGCCAGACGCAAAAAAAAGGGATGCAACACGAGGACTTCCCAGGAGGTCACCCATCCTAGTACTACTCTCGCCCAAGCACGCTTAACTTCGGAGTTCTGATGGGATCCGGTGCTTTAGTGCTGGTATGATCGCATCCGACATGTTATGCACTCATTTTCCTTTATGCTTGCCCCTCCCGCACCTTGTCTGCTCTATTTTGTACCATGCCCATCCCGCTTTTCCATCCCCACCACCGTTTCCCATCAGAAATAGCCGAGCACGAGTGCCCATAAAAAAATATCGTCGTAACTTCACTATGAATGTCGCCGCCAGACGCAAAAAAAAGGGATGCAACACGAGGACTTCCCAGGAGGTCACCCATCCTAGTACTACTCTCGCCCAAGCACGCTTAACTTCGGAGTTCTGATGGGATCCGGTGCTTTAGTGCTGGTATGATCGCATCCGACATGTTATGCACTCATTTTCCTTTATGCTTGCCCCTCCCGCACCTTGTCTGCTCTATTTTGTACCATGCCCATCCCGCTTTTCCATCCCCACCACCGTTTCCCATCAGAAATAGCCGAGCACGAGTGCCCATAAAAAAATATCGTCGTAACTTCACTATGAATGTCGCCGCCAGACGCAAAAAAAAGGGATGCAACACGAGGACTTCCCAGGAGGTCACCCATCCTAGTACTACTCTCGCCCAAGCACGCTTAACTTCGGAGTTCTGATGGGATCCGGTGCTTTAGTGCTGGTATGATCGCATCCGACATGTTATGCACTCATTTTCCTTTATGCTTGCCCCTCCCGCACCTTGTCTGCTCTATTTTGTACCATGCCCATCCCGCTTTTCCATCCCCACCACCGTTTCCCATCAGAAATAGCCGAGCACGAGTGCCCATAAAAAAATATCGTCGTAACTTCACTATGAATGTCGCCGCCAGACGCAAAAAAAAGGGATGCAACACGAGGACTTCCCAGGAGGTCACCCATCCTAGTACTACTCTCGCCCAAGCACGCTTAACTTCGGAGTTCTGATGGGATCCGGTGCTTTAGTGCTGGTATGATCGCATCCGACATGTTATGCACTCATTTTCCTTTATGCTTGCCCCTCCCGCACCTTGTCTGCTCTATTTTGTACCATGCCCATCCCGCTTTTCCATCCCCACCACCGTTTCCCATCAGAAATAGCCGAGCACGAGTGCCCATAAAAAAATATCGTCGTAACTTCACTATGAATGTCGCCGCCAGACGCAAAAAAAAGGGATGCAACACGAGGACTTCCCAGGAGGTCACCCATCCTAGTACTACTCTCGCCCAAGCACGCTTAACTTCGGAGTTCTGATGGGATCCGGTGCTTTAGTGCTGGTATGATCGCATCCGACATGTTATGCACTCATTTTCCTTTATGCTTGCCCCTCCCGCACCTTGTCTGCTCTATTTTGTACCATGCCCATCCCGCTTTTCCATCCCCACCACCGTTTCCCATCAGAAATAGCCGAGCACGAGTGCCCATAAAAAAATATCGTCGTAACTTCACTATGAATGTCGCCGCCAGACGCAAAAAAAAGGGATGCAACACGAGGACTTCCCAGGAGGTCACCCATCCTAGTACTACTCTCGCCCAAGCACGCTTAACTTCGGAGTTCTGATGGGATCCGGTGCTTTAGTGCTGGTATGATCGCATCCGACATGTTATGCACTCATTTTCCTTTATGCTTGCCCCTCCCGCACCTTGTCTGCTCTATTTTGTACCATGCCCATCCCGCTTTTCCATCCCCACCACCGTTTCCCATCAGAAATAGCCGAGCACGAGTGCCCATAAAAAAATATCGTCGTAACTTCACTATGAATGTCGCCGCCAGACGCAAAAAAAAGGGATGCAACACGAGGACTTCCCAGGAGGTCACCCATCCTAGTACTACTCTCGCCCAAGCACGCTTAACTTCGGAGTTCTGATGGGATCCGGTGCTTTAGTGCTGGTATGATCGCATCCGACATGTTATGCACTCATTTTCCTTTATGCTTGCCCCTCCCGCACCTTGTCTGCTCTATTTTGTACCATGCCCATCCCGCTTTTCCATCCCCACCACCGTTTCCCATCAGAAATAGCCGAGCACGAGTGCCCATAAAAAAATATCGTCGTAACTTCACTATGAATGTCGCCGCCAGATGCAAAAAAAAGGGATGCAACACGAGGACTTCCCAGGAGGTCACCCATCCTAGTACTACTCTCGCCCAAGCACGCTTAACTTCGGAGTTCTGATGGGATCCGGTGCTTTAGTGCTGGTATGATCGCATCCGACATGTTATGCACTCATTTTCCTTTATGCTTGCCCCTCCCGCACCTTGTCTGCTCTATTTTGTACCATGCCCATCCCGCTTTTCCATCCCCACCACCGTTTCCCATCAGAAATAGCCGAGCACGAGTGCCCATAAAAAAATATCGTCGTAACTTCACTATGAATGTCGCCGCCAGACGCAAAAAAAAGGGATGCAACACGAGGACTTCCCAGGAGGTCACCCATCCTAGTACTACTCTCGCCCAAGCACGCTTAACTTCGGAGTTCTGATGGGATCCGGTGCTTTAGTGCTGGTATGATCGCATCCGACATGTTATGCACTCATTTTCCTTTATGCTTGCCCCTCCCGCACCTTGTCTGCTCTATTTTGTACCATGCCCATCCCGCTTTTCCATCCCCACCACCGTTTCCCATCAGAAATAGCCGAGCACGAGTGCCCATAAAAAAATATCGTCGTAACTTCACTATGAATGTCGCCGCCAGACGCAAAAAAAAGGGATGCAACACGAGGACTTCCCAGGAGGTCACCCATCCTAGTACTACTCTCGCCCAAGCACGCTTAACTTCGGAGTTCTGATGGGATCCGGTGCTTTAGTGCTGGTATGATCGCATCCGACATGTTATGCACTCATTTTCCTTTATGCTTGCCCCTCCCGCACCTTGTCTGCTCTATTTTGTACCATGCCCATCCCGCTTTTCCATCCCCACCACCGTTTCCCATCAGAAATAGCCGAGCACGAGTGCCCATAAAAAAATATCGTCGTAACTTCACTATGAATGTCGCCGCCAGACGCAAAAAAAAGGGATGCAACACGAGGACTTCCCAGGAGGTCACCCATCCTAGTACTACTCTCGCCCAAGCACGCTTAACTTCGGAGTTCTGATGGGATCCGGTGCTTTAGTGCTGGTATGATCGCATCCGACATGTTATGCACTCATTTTCCTTTATGCTTGCCCCTCCCGCACCTTGTCTGCTCTATTTTGTACCATGCCCATCCCGCTTTTCCATCCCCACCACCGTTTCCCATCAGAAATAGCCGAGCACGAGTGCCCATAAAAAAATATCGTCGTAACTTCACTATGAATGTCGCCGCCAGACGCAAAAAAAAGGGATGCAACACGAGGACTTCCCAGGAGGTCACCCATCCTAGTACTACTCTCGCCCAAGCACGCTTAACTTCGGAGTTCTGATGGGATCCGGTGCTTTAGTGCTGGTATGATCGCATCCGACATGTTATGCACTCATTTTCCTTTATGCTTGCCCCTCCCGCACCTTGTCTGCTCTATTTTGTACCATGCCCATCCCGCTTTTCCATCCCCACCACCGTTTCCCATCAGAAATAGCCGAGCACGAGTGCCCATAAAAAAATATCGTCGTAACTTCACTATGAATGTCGCCGCCAGACGCAAAAAAAAGGGATGCAACACGAGGACTTCCCAGGAGGTCACCCATCCTAGTACTACTCTCGCCCAAGCACGCTTAACTTCGGAGTTCTGATGGGATCCGGTGCTTTAGTGCTGGTATGATCGCATCCGACATGTTATGCACTCATTTTCCTTTATGCTTGCCCCTCCCGCACCTTGTCTGCTCTATTTTGTACCATGCCCATCCCGCTTTTCCATCCCCACCACCGTTTCCCATCAGAAATAGCCGAGCACGAGTGCCCATAAAAAAATATCGTCGTAACTTCACTATGAATGTCGCCGCCAGACGCAAAAAAAAGGGATGCAACACGAGGACTTCCCAGGAGGTCACCCATCCTAGTACTACTCTCGCCCAAGCACGCTTAACTTCGGAGTTCTGATGGGATCCGGTGCTTTAGTGCTGGTATGATCGCATCCGACATGTTATGCACTCATTTTCCTTTATGCTTGCCCCTCCCGCACCTTGTCTGCTCTATTTTGTACCATGCCCATCCCGCTTTTCCATCCCCACCACCGTTTCCCATCAGAAATAGCCGAGCACGAGTGCCCATAAAAAAATATCGTCGTAACTTCACTATGAATGTCGCCGCCAGACGCAAAAAAAAGGGATGCAACACGAGGACTTCCCAGGAGGTCACCCATCCTAGTACTACTCTCGCCCAAGCACGCTTAACTTCGGAGTTCTGATGGGATCCGGTGCTTTAGTGCTGGTATGATCGCATCCGACATGTTATGCACTCATTTTCCTTTATGCTTGCCCCTCCCGCACCTTGTCTGCTCTATTTTGTACCATGCCCATCCCGCTTTTCCATCCCCACCACCGTTTCCCATCAGAAATAGCCGAGCACGAGTGCCCATAAAAAAATATCGTCGTAACTTCACTATGAATGTCGCCGCCAGATGCAAAAAAAAGGGATGCAACACGAGGACTTCCCAGGAGGTCACCCATCCTAGTACTACTCTCGCCCAAGCACGCTTAACTTCGGAGTTCTGATGGGATCCGGTGCTTTAGTGCTGGTATGATCGCATCCGACATGTTATGCACTCATTTTCCTTTATGCTTGCCCCTCCCGCACCTTGTCTGCTCTATTTTGTACCATGCCCATCCCGCTTTTCCATCCCCACCACCGTTTCCCATCAGAAATAGCCGAGCACGAGTGCCCATAAAAAAATATCGTCGTAACTTCACTATGAATGTCGCCGCCAGACGCAAAAAAAAGGGATGCAACACGAGGACTTCCCAGGAGGTCACCCATCCTAGTACTACTCTCGCCCAAGCACGCTTAACTTCGGAGTTCTGATGGGATCCGGTGCTTTAGTGCTGGTATGATCGCATCCGACATGTTATGCACTCATTTTCCTTTATGCTTGCCCCTCCCGCACCTTGTCTGCTCTATTTTGTACCATGCCCATCCCGCTTTTCCATCCCCACCACCGTTTCCCATCAGAAATAGCCGAGCACGAGTGCCCATAAAAAAATATCGTCGTAACTTCACTATGAATGTCGCCGCCAGACAAAAAAAAGGGATGCAACACGAGGACTTCCCAGGAGGTCACCCATCCTAGTACTACTCTCGCCCAAGCACGCTTAACTTCGGAGTTCTGATGGGATCCGGTGCTTTAGTGCTGGTATGATCGCATCCGACATGTTATGCACTCATTTTCCTTTATGCTTGCCCCTCCCGCACCTTGTCTGCTCTATTTTGTACCATGCCCATCCCGCTTTTCCATCCCCACCACCGTTTCCCATCAGAAATAGCCGAGCACGAGTGCCCATAAAAAAATATCGTCGTAACTTCACTATGAATGTCGCCGCCAGACGCAAAAAAAAGGGATGCAACACGAGGACTTCCCAGGAGGTCACCCATCCTAGTACTACTCTCGCCCAAGCACGCTTAACTTCGGAGTTCTGATGGGATCCGGTGCTTTAGTGCTGGTATGATCGCATCCGACATGTTATGCACTCATTTTCCTTTATGCTTGCCCCTCCCGCACCTTGTCTGCTCTATTTTGTACCATGCCCATCCCGCTTTTCCATCCCCACCACCGTTTCCCATCAGAAATAGCCGAGCACGAGTGCCCATAAAAAAATATCGTCGTAACTTCACTATGAATGTCGCCGCCAGACGCAAAAAAAAGGGATGCAACACGAGGACTTCCCAGGAGGTCACCCATCCTAGTACTACTCTCGCCCAAGCACGCTTAACTTCGGAGTTCTGATGGGATCCGGTGCTTTAGTGCTGGTATGATCGCATCCGACATGTTATGCACTCATTTTCCTTTATGCTTGCCCCTCCCGCACCTTGTCTGCTCTATTTTGTACCATGCCCATCCCGCTTTTCCATCCCCACCACCGTTTCCCATCAGAAATAGCCGAGCACGAGTGCCCATAAAAAAATATCGTCGTAACTTCACTATGAATGTCGCCGCCAGACGCAAAAAAAAGGGATGCAACACGAGGACTTCCCAGGAGGTCACCCATCCTAGTACTACTCTCGCCCAAGCACGCTTAACTTCGGAGTTCTGATGGGATCCGGTGCTTTAGTGCTGGTATGATCGCATCCGACATGTTATGCACTCATTTTCCTTTATGCTTGCCCCTCCCGCACCTTGTCTGCTCTATTTTGTACCATGCCCATCCCGCTTTTCCATCCCCACCACCGTTTCCCATCAGAAATAGCCGAGCACGAGTGCCCATAAAAAAATATCGTCGTAACTTCACTATGAATGTCGCCGCCAGACGCAAAAAAAAGGGATGCAACACGAGGACTTCCCAGGAGGTCACCCATCCTAGTACTACTCTCGCCCAAGCACGCTTAACTTCGGAGTTCTGATGGGATCCGGTGCTTTAGTGCTGGTATGATCGCATCCGACATGTTATGCACTCATTTTCCTTTATGCTTGCCCCTCCCGCACCTTGTCTGCTCTATTTTGTACCATGCCCATCCCGCTTTTCCATCCCCACCACCGTTTCCCATCAGAAATAGCCGAGCACGAGTGCCCATAAAAAAATATCGTCGTAACTTCACTATGAATGTCGCCGCCAGACGCAAAAAAAAGGGATGCAACACGAGGACTTCCCAGGAGGTCACCCATCCTAGTACTACTCTCGCCCAAGCACGCTTAACTTCGGAGTTCTGATGGGATCCGGTGCTTTAGTGCTGGTATGATCGCATCCGACATGTTATGCACTCATTTTCCTTTATGCTTGCCCCTCCCGCACCTTGTCTGCTCTATTTTGTACCATGCCCATCCCGCTTTTCCATCCCCACCACCGTTTCCCATCAGAAATAGCCGAGCACGAGTGCCCATAAAAAAATATCGTCGTAACTTCACTATGAATGTCGCCGCCAGATGCAAAAAAAAGGGATGCAACACGAGGACTTCCCAGGAGGTCACCCATCCTAGTACTACTCTCGCCCAAGCACGCTTAACTTCGGAGTTCTGATGGGATCCGGTGCTTTAGTGCTGGTATGATCGCATCCGACATGTTATGCACTCATTTTCCTTTATGCTTGCCCCTCCCGCACCTTGTCTGCTCTATTTTGTACCATGCCCATCCCGCTTTTCCATCCCCACCACCGTTTCCCATCAGAAATAGCCGAGCACGAGTGCCCATAAAAAAATATCGTCGTAACTTCACTATGAATGTCGCCGCCAGATGCAAAAAAAAGGGATGCAACACGAGGACTTCCCAGGAGGTCACCCATCCTAGTACTACTCTCGCCCAAGCACGCTTAACTTCGGAGTTCTGATGGGATCCGGTGCTTTAGTGCTGGTATGATCGCATCCGACATGTTATGCACTCATTTTCCTTTATGCTTGCCCCTCCCGCACCTTGTCTGCTCTATTTTGTACCATGCCCATCCCGCTTTTCCATCCCCACCACCGTTTCCCATCAGAAATAGCCGAGCACGAGTGCCCATAAAAAAATATCGTCGTAACTTCACTATGAATGTCGCCGCCAGACGCAAAAAAAAGGGATGCAACACGAGGACTTCCCAGGAGGTCACCCATCCTAGTACTACTCTCGCCCAAGCACGCTTAACTTCGGAGTTCTGATGGGATCCGGTGCTTTAGTGCTGGTATGATCGCATCCGACATGTTATGCACTCATTTTCCTTTATGCTTGCCCCTCCCGCACCTTGTCTGCTCTATTTTGTACCATGCCCATCCCGCTTTTCCATCCCCACCACCGTTTCCCATCAGAAATAGCCGAGCACGAGTGCCCATAAAAAAATATCGTCGTAACTTCACTATGAATGTCGCCGCCAGATGCAAAAAAAAGGGATGCAACACGAGGACTTCCCAGGAGGTCACCCATCCTAGTACTACTCTCGCCCAAGCACGCTTAACTTCGGAGTTCTGATGGGATCCGGTGCTTTAGTGCTGGTATGATCGCATCCGACATGTTATGCACTCATTTTCCTTTATGCTTGCCCCTCCCGCACCTTGTCTGCTCTATTTTGTACCATGCCCATCCCGCTTTTCCATCCCCACCACCGTTTCCCATCAGAAATAGCCGAGCACGAGTGCCCATAAAAAAATATCGTCGTAACTTCACTATGAATGTCGCCGCCAGACGCAAAAAAAAGGGATGCAACACGAGGACTTCCCAGGAGGTCACCCATCCTAGTACTACTCTCGCCCAAGCACGCTTAACTTCGGAGTTCTGATGGGATCCGGTGCTTTAGTGCTGGTATGATCGCATCCGACATGTTATGCACTCATTTTCCTTTATGCTTGCCCCTCCCGCACCTTGTCTGCTCTATTTTGTACCATGCCCATCCCGCTTTTCCATCCCCACCACCGTTTCCCATCAGAAATAGCCGAGCACGAGTGCCCATAAAAAAATATCGTCGTAACTTCACTATGAATGTCGCCGCCAGACGCAAAAAAAAGGGATGCAACACGAGGACTTCCCAGGAGGTCACCCATCCTAGTACTACTCTCGCCCAAGCACGCTTAACTTCGGAGTTCTGATGGGATCCGGTGCTTTAGTGCTGGTATGATCGCATCCGACATGTTATGCACTCATTTTCCTTTATGCTTGCCCCTCCCGCACCTTGTCTGCTCTATTTTGTACCATGCCCATCCCGCTTTTCCATCCCCACCACCGTTTCCCATCAGAAATAGCCGAGCACGAGTGCCCATAAAAAAATATCGTCGTAACTTCACTATGAATGTCGCCGCCAGACGCAAAAAAAAGGGATGCAACACGAGGACTTCCCAGGAGGTCACCCATCCTAGTACTACTCTCGCCCAAGCACGCTTAACTTCGGAGTTCTGATGGGATCCGGTGCTTTAGTGCTGGTATGATCGCATCCGACATGTTATGCACTCATTTTCCTTTATGCTTGCCCCTCCCGCACCTTGTCTGCTCTATTTTGTACCATGCCCATCCCGCTTTTCCATCCCCACCACCGTTTCCCATCAGAAATAGCCGAGCACGAGTGCCCATAAAAAAATATCGTCGTAACTTCACTATGAATGTCGCCGCCAGACGCAAAAAAAAGGGATGCAACACGAGGACTTCCCAGGAGGTCACCCATCCTAGTACTACTCTCGCCCAAGCACGCTTAACTTCGGAGTTCTGATGGGATCCGGTGCTTTAGTGCTGGTATGATCGCATCCGACATGTTATGCACTCATTTTCCTTTATGCTTGCCCCTCCCGCACCTTGTCTGCTCTATTTTGTACCATGCCCATCCCGCTTTTCCATCCCCACCACCGTTTCCCATCAGAAATAGCCGAGCACGAGTGCCCATAAAAAAATATCGTCGTAACTTCACTATGAATGTCGCCGCCGCAAAAAAAAGGGATGCAACACGAGGACTTCCCAGGAGGTCACCCATCCTAGTACTACTCTCGCCCAAGCACGCTTAACTTCGGAGTTCTGATGGGATCCGGTGCTTTAGTGCTGGTATGATCGCATCCGACATGTTATGCACTCATTTTCCTTTATGCTTGCCCCTCCCGCACCTTGTCTGCTCTATTTTGTACCATGCCCATCCCGCTTTTCCATCCCCACCACCGTTTCCCATCAGAAATAGCCGAGCACGAGTGCCCATAAAAAAATATCGTCGTAACTTCACTATGAATGTCGCCGCCAGACGCAAAAAAAAGGGATGCAACACGAGGACTTCCCAGGAGGTCACCCATCCTAGTACTACTCTCGCCCAAGCACGCTTAACTTCGGAGTTCTGATGGGATCCGGTGCTTTAGTGCTGGTATGATCGCATCCGACATGTTATGCACTCATTTTCCTTTATGCTTGCCCCTCCCGCACCTTGTCTGCTCTATTTTGTACCATGCCCATCCCGCTTTTCCATCCCCACCACCGTTTCCCATCAGAAATAGCCGAGCACGAGTGCCCATAAAAAAATATCGTCGTAACTTCACTATGAATGTCGCCGCCAGACGCAAAAAAAAGGGATGCAACACGAGGACTTCCCAGGAGGTCACCCATCCTAGTACTACTCTCGCCCAAGCACGCTTAACTTCGGAGTTCTGATGGGATCCGGTGCTTTAGTGCTGGTATGATCGCATCCGACATGTTATGCACTCATTTTCCTTTATGCTTGCCCCTCCCGCACCTTGTCTGCTCTATTTTGTACCATGCCCATCCCGCTTTTCCATCCCCACCACCGTTTCCCATCAGAAATAGCCGAGCACGAGTGCCCATAAAAAAATATCGTCGTAACTTCACTATGAATGTCGCCGCCAGACGCAAAAAAAAGGGATGCAACACGAGGACTTCCCAGGAGGTCACCCATCCTAGTACTACTCTCGCCCAAGCACGCTTAACTTCGGAGTTCTGATGGGATCCGGTGCTTTAGTGCTGGTATGATCGCATCCGACATGTTATGCACTCATTTTCCTTTATGCTTGCCCCTCCCGCACCTTGTCTGCTCTATTTTGTACCATGCCCATCCCGCTTTTCCATCCCCACCACCGTTTCCCATCAGAAATAGCCGAGCACGAGTGCCCATAAAAAAATATCGTCGTAACTTCACTATGAATGTCGCCGCCAGACGCAAAAAAAAGGGATGCAACACGAGGACTTCCCAGGAGGTCACCCATCCTAGTACTACTCTCGCCCAAGCACGCTTAACTTCGGAGTTCTGATGGGATCCGGTGCTTTAGTGCTGGTATGATCGCATCCGACATGTTATGCACTCATTTTCCTTTATGCTTGCCCCTCCCGCACCTTGTCTGCTCTATTTTGTACCATGCCCATCCCGCTTTTCCATCCCCACCACCGTTTCCCATCAGAAATAGCCGAGCACGAGTGCCCATAAAAAAATATCGTCGTAACTTCACTATGAATGTCGCCGCCAGACGCAAAAAAAAGGGATGCAACACGAGGACTTCCCAGGAGGTCACCCATCCTAGTACTACTCTCGCCCAAGCACGCTTAACTTCGGAGTTCTGATGGGATCCGGTGCTTTAGTGCTGGTATGATCGCATCCGACATGTTATGCACTCATTTTCCTTTATGCTTGCCCCTCCCGCACCTTGTCTGCTCTATTTTGTACCATGCCCATCCCGCTTTTCCATCCCCACCACCGTTTCCCATCAGAAATAGCCGAGCACGAGTGCCCATAAAAAAATATCGTCGTAACTTCACTATGAATGTCGCCGCCAGACGCAAAAAAAAGGGATGCAACACGAGGACTTCCCAGGAGGTCACCCATCCTAGTACTACTCTCGCCCAAGCACGCTTAACTTCGGAGTTCTGATGGGATCCGGTGCTTTAGTGCTGGTATGATCGCATCCGACATGTTATGCACTCATTTTCCTTTATGCTTGCCCCTCCCGCACCTTGTCTGCTCTATTTTGTACCATGCCCATCCCGCTTTTCCATCCCCACCACCGTTTCCCATCAGAAATAGCCGAGCACGAGTGCCCATAAAAAAATATCGTCGTAACTTCACTATGAATGTCGCCGCCAGATGCAAAAAAAAGGGATGCAACACGAGGACTTCCCAGGAGGTCACCCATCCTAGTACTACTCTCGCCCAAGCACGCTTAACTTCGGAGTTCTGATGGGATCCGGTGCTTTAGTGCTGGTATGATCGCATCCGACATGTTATGCACTCATTTTCCTTTATGCTTGCCCCTCCCGCACCTTGTCTGCTCTATTTTGTACCATGCCCATCCCGCTTTTCCATCCCCACCACCGTTTCCCATCAGAAATAGCCGAGCACGAGTGCCCATAAAAAAATATCGTCGTAACTTCACTATGAATGTCGCCGCCAGATGCAAAAAAAAGGGATGCAACACGAGGACTTCCCAGGAGGTCACCCATCCTAGTACTACTCTCGCCCAAGCACGCTTAACTTCGGAGTTCTGATGGGATCCGGTGCTTTAGTGCTGGTATGATCGCATCCGACATGTTATGCACTCATTTTCCTTTATGCTTGCCCCTCCCGCACCTTGTCTGCTCTATTTTGTACCATGCCCATCCCGCTTTTCCATCCCCACCACCGTTTCCCATCAGAAATAGCCGAGCACGAGTGCCCATAAAAAAATATCGTCGTAACTTCACTATGAATGTCGCCGCCAGACGCAAAAAAAAAGGGATGCAACACGAGGACTTCCCAGGAGGTCACCCATCCTAGTACTACTCTCGCCCAAGCACGCTTAACTTCGGAGTTCTGATGGGATCCGGTGCTTTAGTGCTGGTATGATCGCATCCGACATGTTATGCACTCATTTTCCTTTATGCTTGCCCCTCCCGCACCTTGTCTGCTCTATTTTGTACCATGCCCATCCCGCTTTTCCATCCCCACCACCGTTTCCCATCAGAAATAGCCGAGCACGAGTGCCCATAAAAAAATATCGTCGTAACTTCACTATGAATGTCGCCGCCATGCAAAAAAAAGGGATGCAACACGAGGACTTCCCAGGAGGTCACCCATCCTAGTACTACTCTCGCCCAAGCACGCTTAACTTCGGAGTTCTGATGGGATCCGGTGCTTTAGTGCTGGTATGATCGCATCCGACATGTTATGCACTCATTTTCCTTTATGCTTGCCCCTCCCGCACCTTGTCTGCTCTATTTTGTACCATGCCCATCCCGCTTTTCCATCCCCACCACCGTTTCCCATCAGAAATAGCCGAGCACGAGTGCCCATAAAAAAATATCGTCGTAACTTCACTATGAATGTCGCCGCCAGACGCAAAAAAAAGGGATGCAACACGAGGACTTCCCAGGAGGTCACCCATCCTAGTACTACTCTCGCCCAAGCACGCTTAACTTCGGAGTTCTGATGGGATCCGGTGCTTTAGTGCTGGTATGATCGCATCCGACATGTTATGCACTCATTTTCCTTTATGCTTGCCCCTCCCGCACCTTGTCTGCTCTATTTTGTACCATGCCCATCCCGCTTTTCCATCCCCACCACCGTTTCCCATCAGAAATAGCCGAGCACGAGTGCCCATAAAAAAATATCGTCGTAACTTCACTATGAATGTCGCCGCCAGACGCAAAAAAAAGGGATGCAACACGAGGACTTCCCAGGAGGTCACCCATCCTAGTACTACTCTCGCCCAAGCACGCTTAACTTCGGAGTTCTGATGGGATCCGGTGCTTTAGTGCTGGTATGATCGCATCCGACATGTTATGCACTCATTTTCCTTTATGCTTGCCCCTCCCGCACCTTGTCTGCTCTATTTTGTACCATGCCCATCCCGCTTTTCCATCCCCACCACCGTTTCCCATCAGAAATAGCCGAGCACGAGTGCCCATAAAAAAATATCGTCGTAACTTCACTATGAATGTCGCCGCCAGATGCAAAAAAAAGGGATGCAACACGAGGACTTCCCAGGAGGTCACCCATCCTAGTACTACTCTCGCCCAAGCACGCTTAACTTCGGAGTTCTGATGGGATCCGGTGCTTTAGTGCTGGTATGATCGCATCCGACATGTTATGCACTCATTTTCCTTTATGCTTGCCCCTCCCGCACCTTGTCTGCTCTATTTTGTACCATGCCCATCCCGCTTTTCCATCCCCACCACCGTTTCCCATCAGAAATAGCCGAGCACGAGTGCCCATAAAAAAATATCGTCGTAACTTCACTATGAATGTCGCCGCCAGACGCAAAAAAAAGGGATGCAACACGAGGACTTCCCAGGAGGTCACCCATCCTAGTACTACTCTCGCCCAAGCACGCTTAACTTCGGAGTTCTGATGGGATCCGGTGCTTTAGTGCTGGTATGATCGCATCCGACATGTTATGCACTCATTTTCCTTTATGCTTGCCCCTCCCGCACCTTGTCTGCTCTATTTTGTACCATGCCCATCCCGCTTTTCCATCCCCACCACCGTTTCCCATCAGAAATAGCCGAGCACGAGTGCCCATAAAAAAATATCGTCGTAACTTCACTATGAATGTCGCCGCCAGACGCAAAAAAAAGGGATGCAACACGAGGACTTCCCAGGAGGTCACCCATCCTAGTACTACTCTCGCCCAAGCACGCTTAACTTCGGAGTTCTGATGGGATCCGGTGCTTTAGTGCTGGTATGATCGCATCCGACATGTTATGCACTCATTTTCCTTTATGCTTGCCCCTCCCGCACCTTGTCTGCTCTATTTTGTACCATGCCCATCCCGCTTTTCCATCCCCACCACCGTTTCCCATCAGAAATAGCCGAGCACGAGTGCCCATAAAAAAATATCGTCGTAACTTCACTATGAATGTCGCCGCCAGACGCAAAAAAAAGGGATGCAACACGAGGACTTCCCAGGAGGTCACCCATCCTAGTACTACTCTCGCCCAAGCACGCTTAACTTCGGAGTTCTGATGGGATCCGGTGCTTTAGTGCTGGTATGATCGCATCCGACATGTTATGCACTCATTTTCCTTTATGCTTGCCCCTCCCGCACCTTGTCTGCTCTATTTTGTACCATGCCCATCCCGCTTTTCCATCCCCACCACCGTTTCCCATCAGAAATAGCCGAGCACGAGTGCCCATAAAAAAATATCGTCGTAACTTCACTATGAATGTCGCCGCCAGACGCAAAAAAAAGGGATGCAACACGAGGACTTCCCAGGAGGTCACCCATCCTAGTACTACTCTCGCCCAAGCACGCTTAACTTCGGAGTTCTGATGGGATCCGGTGCTTTAGTGCTGGTATGATCGCATCCGACATGTTATGCACTCATTTTCCTTTATGCTTGCCCCTCCCGCACCTTGTCTGCTCTATTTTGTACCATGCCCATCCCGCTTTTCCATCCCCACCACCGTTTCCCATCAGAAATAGCCGAGCACGAGTGCCCATAAAAAAATATCGTCGTAACTTCACTATGAATGTCGCCGCCAGACGCAAAAAAAAGGGATGCAACACGAGGACTTCCCAGGAGGTCACCCATCCTAGTACTACTCTCGCCCAAGCACGCTTAACTTCGGAGTTCTGATGGGATCCGGTGCTTTAGTGCTGGTATGATCGCATCCGACATGTTATGCACTCATTTTCCTTTATGCTTGCCCCTCCCGCACCTTGTCTGCTCTATTTTGTACCATGCCCATCCCGCTTTTCCATCCCCACCACCGTTTCCCATCAGAAATAGCCGAGCACGAGTGCCCATAAAAAAATATCGTCGTAACTTCACTATGAATGTCGCCGCCAGATGCAAAAAAAAGGGATGCAACACGAGGACTTCCCAGGAGGTCACCCATCCTAGTACTACTCTCGCCCAAGCACGCTTAACTTCGGAGTTCTGATGGGATCCGGTGCTTTAGTGCTGGTATGATCGCATCCGACATGTTATGCACTCATTTTCCTTTATGCTTGCCCCTCCCGCACCTTGTCTGCTCTATTTTGTACCATGCCCATCCCGCTTTTCCATCCCCACCACCGTTTCCCATCAGAAATAGCCGAGCACGAGTGCCCATAAAAAAATATCGTCGTAACTTCACTATGAATGTCGCCGCCAGACGCAAAAAAAAAGGGATGCAACACGAGGACTTCCCAGGAGGTCACCCATCCTAGTACTACTCTCGCCCAAGCACGCTTAACTTCGGAGTTCTGATGGGATCCGGTGCTTTAGTGCTGGTATGATCGCATCCGACATGTTATGCACTCATTTTCCTTTATGCTTGCCCCTCCCGCACCTTGTCTGCTCTATTTTGTACCATGCCCATCCCGCTTTTCCATCCCCACCACCGTTTCCCATCAGAAATAGCCGAGCACGAGTGCCCATAAAAAAATATCGTCGTAACTTCACTATGAATGTCGCCGCCAGATGCAAAAAAAAAGGGATGCAACACGAGGACTTCCCAGGAGGTCACCCATCCTAGTACTACTCTCGCCCAAGCACGCTTAACTTCGGAGTTCTGATGGGATCCGGTGCTTTAGTGCTGGTATGATCGCATCCGACATGTTATGCACTCATTTTCCTTTATGCTTGCCCCTCCCGCACCTTGTCTGCTCTATTTTGTACCATGCCCATCCCGCTTTTCCATCCCCACCACCGTTTCCCATCAGAAATAGCCGAGCACGAGTGCCCATAAAAAAATATCGTCGTAACTTCACTATGAATGTCGCCGCCAGACGCAAAAAAAAGGGATGCAACACGAGGACTTCCCAGGAGGTCACCCATCCTAGTACTACTCTCGCCCAAGCACGCTTAACTTCGGAGTTCTGATGGGATCCGGTGCTTTAGTGCTGGTATGATCGCATCCGACATGTTATGCACTCATTTTCCTTTATGCTTGCCCCTCCCGCACCTTGTCTGCTCTATTTTGTACCATGCCCATCCCGCTTTTCCATCCCCACCACCGTTTCCCATCAGAAATAGCCGAGCACGAGTGCCCATAAAAAAATATCGTCGTAACTTCACTATGAATGTCGCCGCCAGACGCAAAAAAAAGGGATGCAACACGAGGACTTCCCAGGAGGTCACCCATCCTAGTACTACTCTCGCCCAAGCACGCTTAACTTCGGAGTTCTGATGGGATCCGGTGCTTTAGTGCTGGTATGATCGCATCCGACATGTTATGCACTCATTTTCCTTTATGCTTGCCCCTCCCGCACCTTGTCTGCTCTATTTTGTACCATGCCCATCCCGCTTTTCCATCCCCACCACCGTTTCCCATCAGAAATAGCCGAGCACGAGTGCCCATAAAAAAATATCGTCGTAACTTCACTATGAATGTCGCCGCCAGACGCAAAAAAAAGGGATGCAACACGAGGACTTCCCAGGAGGTCACCCATCCTAGTACTACTCTCGCCCAAGCACGCTTAACTTCGGAGTTCTGATGGGATCCGGTGCTTTAGTGCTGGTATGATCGCATCCGACATGTTATGCACTCATTTTCCTTTATGCTTGCCCCTCCCGCACCTTGTCTGCTCTATTTTGTACCATGCCCATCCCGCTTTTCCATCCCCACCACCGTTTCCCATCAGAAATAGCCGAGCACGAGTGCCCATAAAAAAATATCGTCGTAACTTCACTATGATTTCGCATCGCAAAAAGGGATGCACTCATTTTCCTTTATGCTTGCCCCTCCCGCACCTTGTCTGCTCTATTTTGTACCATGCCCATCCCGCTTTTCCATCCCCACCACCGTTTCCCATCAGAAATAGCCGAGCACGAGTGCCCATAAAAAAATATCGTCGTAACTTCACTATGAATGTCGCCGCCAGATGCAAAAAAAAGGGATGCAACACGAGGACTTCCCAGGAGGTCACCCATCCTAGTACTACTCTCGCCCAAGCACGCTTAACTTCGGAGTTCTGATGGGATCCGGTGCTTTAGTGCTGGTATGATCGCATCCGACATGTTATGCACTCATTTTCCTTTATGCTTGCCCCTCCCGCACCTTGTCTGCTCTATTTTGTACCATGCCCATCCCGCTTTTCCATCCCCACCACCGTTTCCCATCAGAAATAGCCGAGCACGAGTGCCCATAAAAAAATATCGTCGTAACTTCACTATGAATGTCGCCGCCAGACGCAAAAAAAAGGGATGCAACACGAGGACTTCCCAGGAGGTCACCCATCCTAGTACTACTCTCGCCCAAGCACGCTTAACTTCGGAGTTCTGATGGGATCCGGTGCTTTAGTGCTGGTATGATCGCATCCGACATGTTATGCACTCATTTTCCTTTATGCTTGCCCCTCCCGCACCTTGTCTGCTCTATTTTGTACCATGCCCATCCCGCTTTTCCATCCCCACCACCGTTTCCCATCAGAAATAGCCGAGCACGAGTGCCCATAAAAAAATATCGTCGTAACTTCACTATGAATGTCGCCGCCAGACGCAAAAAAAAGGGATGCAACACGAGGACTTCCCAGGAGGTCACCCATCCTAGTACTACTCTCGCCCAAGCACGCTTAACTTCGGAGTTCTGATGGGATCCGGTGCTTTAGTGCTGGTATGATCGCATCCGACATGTTATGCACTCATTTTCCTTTATGCTTGCCCCTCCCGCACCTTGTCTGCTCTATTTTGTACCATGCCCATCCCGCTTTTCCATCCCCACCACCGTTTCCCATCAGAAATAGCCGAGCACGAGTGCCCATAAAAAAATATCGTCGTAACTTCACTATGAATGTCGCCGCCAGACGCAAAAAAAAGGGATGCAACACGAGGACTTCCCAGGAGGTCACCCATCCTAGTACTACTCTCGCCCAAGCACGCTTAACTTCGGAGTTCTGATGGGATCCGGTGCTTTAGTGCTGGTATGATCGCATCCGACATGTTATGCACTCATTTTCCTTTATGCTTGCCCCTCCCGCACCTTGTCTGCTCTATTTTGTACCATGCCCATCCCGCTTTTCCATCCCCACCACCGTTTCCCATCAGAAATAGCCGAGCACGAGTGCCCATAAAAAAATATCGTCGTAACTTCACTATGAATGTCGCCGCCAGACGCAAAAAAAAGGGATGCAACACGAGGACTTCCCAGGAGGTCACCCATCCTAGTACTACTCTCGCCCAAGCACGCTTAACTTCGGAGTTCTGATGGGATCCGGTGCTTTAGTGCTGGTATGATCGCATCCGACATGTTATGCACTCATTTTCCTTTATGCTTGCCCCTCCCGCACCTTGTCTGCTCTATTTTGTACCATGCCCATCCCGCTTTTCCATCCCCACCACCGTTTCCCATCAGAAATAGCCGAGCACGAGTGCCCATAAAAAAATATCGTCGTAACTTCACTATGAATGTCGCCGCCAGATGCAAAAAAAAGGGATGCAACACGAGGACTTTCCTTTAGCTTGCCCCTCCCGCACCTTGTCTGCTCTATTTTGTACCATGCCCATCCCGCTTTTCCATCCCCACCACCGTTTCCCATCAGAAATAGCCGAGCACGAGTGCCCATAAAAAAATATCGTCGTAACTTCACTATGAATGTCGCCGCCAGATGCAAAAAAAAGGGATGCAACACGAGGACTTCCCAGGAGGTCACCCATCCTAGTACTACTCTCGCCCAAGCACGCTTAACTTCGGAGTTCTGATGGGATCCGGTGCTTTAGTGCTGGTATGATCGCATCCGACATGTTATGCACTCATTTTCCTTTATGCTTGCCCCTCCCGCACCTTGTCTGCTCTATTTTGTACCATGCCCATCCCGCTTTTCCATCCCCACCACCGTTTCCCATCAGAAATAGCCGAGCACGAGTGCCCATAAAAAAATATCGTCGTAACTTCACTATGAATGTCGCCGCCAGACGCAAAAAAAAGGGATGCAACACGAGGACTTCCCAGGAGGTCACCCATCCTAGTACTACTCTCGCCCAAGCACGCTTAACTTCGGAGTTCTGATGGGATCCGGTGCTTTAGTGCTGGTATGATCGCATCCGACATGTTATGCACTCATTTTCCTTTATGCTTGCCCCTCCCGCACCTTGTCTGCTCTATTTTGTACCATGCCCATCCCGCTTTTCCATCCCCACCACCGTTTCCCATCAGAAATAGCCGAGCACGAGTGCCCATAAAAAAATATCGTCGTAACTTCACTATGAATGTCGCCGCCAGACGCAAAAAAAAGGGATGCAACACGAGGACTTCCCAGGAGGTCACCCATCCTAGTACTACTCTCGCCCAAGCACGCTTAACTTCGGAGTTCTGATGGGATCCGGTGCTTTAGTGCTGGTATGATCGCATCCGACATGTTATGCACTCATTTTCCTTTATGCTTGCCCCTCCCGCACCTTGTCTGCTCTATTTTGTACCATGCCCATCCCGCTTTTCCATCCCCACCACCGTTTCCCATCAGAAATAGCCGAGCACGAGTGCCCATAAAAAAATATCGTCGTAACTTCACTATGAATGTCGCCGCCAGACGCAAAAAAAAGGGATGCAACACGAGGACTTCCCAGGAGGTCACCCATCCTAGTACTACTCTCGCCCAAGCACGCTTAACTTCGGAGTTCTGATGGGATCCGGTGCTTTAGTGCTGGTATGATCGCATCCGACATGTTATGCACTCATTTTCCTTTATGCTTGCCCCTCCCGCACCTTGTCTGCTCTATTTTGTACCATGCCCATCCCGCTTTTCCATCCCCACCACCGTTTCCCATCAGAAATAGCCGAGCACGAGTGCCCATAAAAAAATATCGTCGTAACTTCACTATGAATGTCGCCGCCAGACGCAAAAAAAAGGGATGCAACACGAGGACTTCCCAGGAGGTCACCCATCCTAGTACTACTCTCGCCCAAGCACGCTTAACTTCGGAGTTCTGATGGGATCCGGTGCTTTAGTGCTGGTATGATCGCATCCGACATGTTATGCACTCATTTTCCTTTATGCTTGCCCCTCCCGCACCTTGTCTGCTCTATTTTGTACCATGCCCATCCCGCTTTTCCATCCCCACCACCGTTTCCCATCAGAAATAGCCGAGCACGAGTGCCCATAAAAAAATATCGTCGTAACTTCACTATGAATGTCGCCGCCAGACGCAAAAAAAAGGGATGCAACACGAGGACTTCCCAGGAGGTCACCCATCCTAGTACTACTCTCGCCCAAGCACGCTTAACTTCGGAGTTCTGATGGGATCCGGTGCTTTAGTGCTGGTATGATCGCATCCGACATGTTATGCACTCATTTTCCTTTATGCTTGCCCCTCCCGCACCTTGTCTGCTCTATTTTGTACCATGCCCATCCCGCTTTTCCATCCCCACCACCGTTTCCCATCAGAAATAGCCGAGCACGAGTGCCCATAAAAAAATATCGTCGTAACTTCACTATGAATGTCGCCAGATGCAAGGGATGCAACACACTTTCCAGGAGGTTCCCCTCCCGCACCTTGTCTGCTCTATTTTGTACCATGCCCATCCCGCTTTTCCATCCCCACCACCGTTTCCCATCAGAAATAGCCGAGCACGAGTGCCCATAAAAAAATATCGTCGTAACTTCACTATGAATGTCGCCGCCAGATGCAAAAAAAAGGGATGCAACACGAGGACTTCCCAGGAGGTCACCCATCCTAGTACTACTCTCGCCCAAGCACGCTTAACTTCGGAGTTCTGATGGGATCCGGTGCTTTAGTGCTGGTATGATCGCATCCGACATGTTATGCACTCATTTTCCTTTATGCTTGCCCCTCCCGCACCTTGTCTGCTCTATTTTGTACCATGCCCATCCCGCTTTTCCATCCCCACCACCGTTTCCCATCAGAAATAGCCGAGCACGAGTGCCCATAAAAAAATATCGTCGTAACTTCACTATGAATGTCGCCGCCAGACGCAAAAAAAAGGGATGCAACACGAGGACTTCCCAGGAGGTCACCCATCCTAGTACTACTCTCGCCCAAGCACGCTTAACTTCGGAGTTCTGATGGGATCCGGTGCTTTAGTGCTGGTATGATCGCATCCGACATGTTATGCACTCATTTTCCTTTATGCTTGCCCCTCCCGCACCTTGTCTGCTCTATTTTGTACCATGCCCATCCCGCTTTTCCATCCCCACCACCGTTTCCCATCAGAAATAGCCGAGCACGAGTGCCCATAAAAAAATATCGTCGTAACTTCACTATGAATGTCGCCGCCAGACGCAAAAAAAAGGGATGCAACACGAGGACTTCCCAGGAGGTCACCCATCCTAGTACTACTCTCGCCCAAGCACGCTTAACTTCGGAGTTCTGATGGGATCCGGTGCTTTAGTGCTGGTATGATCGCATCCGACATGTTATGCACTCATTTTCCTTTATGCTTGCCCCTCCCGCACCTTGTCTGCTCTATTTTGTACCATGCCCATCCCGCTTTTCCATCCCCACCACCGTTTCCCATCAGAAATAGCCGAGCACGAGTGCCCATAAAAAAATATCGTCGTAACTTCACTATGAATGTCGCCGCCAGACGCAAAAAAAAGGGATGCAACACGAGGACTTCCCAGGAGGTCACCCATCCTAGTACTACTCTCGCCCAAGCACGCTTAACTTCGGAGTTCTGATGGGATCCGGTGCTTTAGTGCTGGTATGATCGCATCCGACATGTTATGCACTCATTTTCCTTTATGCTTGCCCCTCCCGCACCTTGTCTGCTCTATTTTGTACCATGCCCATCCCGCTTTTCCATCCCCACCACCGTTTCCCATCAGAAATAGCCGAGCACGAGTGCCCATAAAAAAATATCGTCGTAACTTCACTATGAATGTCGCCGCCAGACGCAAAAAAAAGGGATGCAACACGAGGACTTCCCAGGAGGTCACCCATCCTAGTACTACTCTCGCCCAAGCACGCTTAACTTCGGAGTTCTGATGGGATCCGGTGCTTTAGTGCTGGTATGATCGCATCCGACATGTTATGCACTCATTTTCCTTTATGCTTGCCCCTCCCGCACCTTGTCTGCTCTATTTTGTACCATGCCCATCCCGCTTTTCCATCCCCACCACCGTTTCCCATCAGAAATAGCCGAGCACGAGTGCCCATAAAAAAATATCGTCGTAACTTCACTATGAATGTCGCCGCCAGATGCAAAAAAAGGGATGCAACACGAGGACTTCCCAGGAGGTCACCCATCCCGCACCTTGTCTGCTCTATTTTGTACCATGCCCATCCCGCTTTTCCATCCCCACCACCGTTTCCCATCAGAAATAGCCGAGCACGAGTGCCCATAAAAAAATATCGTCGTAACTTCACTATGAATGTCGCCGCCAGATGCAAAAAAAAGGGATGCAACACGAGGACTTCCCAGGAGGTCACCCATCCTAGTACTACTCTCGCCCAAGCACGCTTAACTTCGGAGTTCTGATGGGATCCGGTGCTTTAGTGCTGGTATGATCGCATCCGACATGTTATGCACTCATTTTCCTTTATGCTTGCCCCTCCCGCACCTTGTCTGCTCTATTTTGTACCATGCCCATCCCGCTTTTCCATCCCCACCACCGTTTCCCATCAGAAATAGCCGAGCACGAGTGCCCATAAAAAAATATCGTCGTAACTTCACTATGAATGTCGCCGCCAGACGCAAAAAAAAGGGATGCAACACGAGGACTTCCCAGGAGGTCACCCATCCTAGTACTACTCTCGCCCAAGCACGCTTAACTTCGGAGTTCTGATGGGATCCGGTGCTTTAGTGCTGGTATGATCGCATCCGACATGTTATGCACTCATTTTCCTTTATGCTTGCCCCTCCCGCACCTTGTCTGCTCTATTTTGTACCATGCCCATCCCGCTTTTCCATCCCCACCACCGTTTCCCATCAGAAATAGCCGAGCACGAGTGCCCATAAAAAAATATCGTCGTAACTTCACTATGAATGTCGCCGCCAGATGCAAAAAAAGGGATGCAACACGAGGACTTCCCAGGAGGTCACCCATCCCGCACCTTGTCTGCTCTATTTTGTACCATGCCCATCCCGCTTTTCCATCCCCACCACCGTTTCCCATCAGAAATAGCCGAGCACGAGTGCCCATAAAAAAATATCGTCGTAACTTCACTATGAATGTCGCCGCCAGATGCAAAAAAAAGGGATGCAACACGAGGACTTCCCAGGAGGTCACCCATCCTAGTACTACTCTCGCCCAAGCACGCTTAACTTCGGAGTTCTGATGGGATCCGGTGCTTTAGTGCTGGTATGATCGCATCCGACATGTTATGCACTCATTTTCCTTTATGCTTGCCCCTCCCGCACCTTGTCTGCTCTATTTTGTACCATGCCCATCCCGCTTTTCCATCCCCACCACCGTTTCCCATCAGAAATAGCCGAGCACGAGTGCCCATAAAAAAATATCGTCGTAACTTCACTATGAATGTCGCCGCCAGACGCAAAAAAAAGGGATGCAACACGAGGACTTCCCAGGAGGTCACCCATCCTAGTACTACTCTCGCCCAAGCACGCTTAACTTCGGAGTTCTGATGGGATCCGGTGCTTTAGTGCTGGTATGATCGCATCCGACATGTTATGCACTCATTTTCCTTTATGCTTGCCCCTCCCGCACCTTGTCTGCTCTATTTTGTACCATGCCCATCCCGCTTTTCCATCCCCACCACCGTTTCCCATCAGAAATAGCCGAGCACGAGTGCCCATAAAAAAATATCGTCGTAACTTCACTATGAATGTCGCCGCCAGATGCAAAAAAAAGGGATGCAACACGAGGACTTCCCAGGAGGTCACCCATCCTAGTACTACTCTCGCCCAAGCACGCTTAACTTCGGAGTTCTGATGGGATCCGGTGCTTTAGTGCTGGTATGATCGCATCCGACATGTTATGCACTCATTTTCCTTTATGCTTGCCCCTCCCGCACCTTGTCTGCTCTATTTTGTACCATGCCCATCCCGCTTTTCCATCCCCACCACCGTTTCCCATCAGAAATAGCCGAGCACGAGTGCCCATAAAAAAATATCGTCGTAACTTCACTATGAATGTCGCCGCCAGACGCAAAAAAAAGGGATGCAACACGAGGACTTCCCAGGAGGTCACCCATCCTAGTACTACTCTCGCCCAAGCACGCTTAACTTCGGAGTTCTGATGGGATCCGGTGCTTTAGTGCTGGTATGATCGCATCCGACATGTTATGCACTCATTTTCCTTTATGCTTGCCCCTCCCGCACCTTGTCTGCTCTATTTTGTACCATGCCCATCCCGCTTTTCCATCCCCACCACCGTTTCCCATCAGAAATAGCCGAGCACGAGTGCCCATAAAAAAATATCGTCGTAACTTCACTATGAATGTCGCCGCCAGATGCAAAAAAAAGGGATGCAACACGAGGACTTCCCAGGAGGTCACCCATCCTAGTACTACTCTCGCCCAAGCACGCTTAACTTCGGAGTTCTGATGGGATCCGGTGCTTTAGTGCTGGTATGATCGCATCCGACATGTTATGCACTCATTTTCCTTTATGCTTGCCCCTCCCGCACCTTGTCTGCTCTATTTTGTACCATGCCCATCCCGCTTTTCCATCCCCACCACCGTTTCCCATCAGAAATAGCCGAGCACGAGTGCCCATAAAAAAATATCGTCGTAACTTCACTATGAATGTCGCCGCCAGATGCAAAAAAAAGGGATGCAACACGAGGACTTCCCAGGAGGTCACCCATCCTAGTACTACTCTCGCCCAAGCACGCTTAACTTCGGAGTTCTGATGGGATCCGGTGCTTTAGTGCTGGTATGATCGCATCCGACATGTTATGCACTCATTTTCCTTTATGCTTGCCCCTCCCGCACCTTGTCTGCTCTATTTTGTACCATGCCCATCCCGCTTTTCCATCCCCACCACCGTTTCCCATCAGAAATAGCCGAGCACGAGTGCCCATAAAAAAATATCGTCGTAACTTCACTATGAATGTCGCCGCCAGACGCAAAAAAAAGGGATGCAACACGAGGACTTCCCAGGAGGTCACCCATCCTAGTACTACTCTCGCCCAAGCACGCTTAACTTCGGAGTTCTGATGGGATCCGGTGCTTTAGTGCTGGTATGATCGCATCCGACATGTTATGCACTCATTTTCCTTTATGCTTGCCCCTCCCGCACCTTGTCTGCTCTATTTTGTACCATGCCCATCCCGCTTTTCCATCCCCACCACCGTTTCCCATCAGAAATAGCCGAGCACGAGTGCCCATAAAAAAATATCGTCGTAACTTCACTATGAATGTCGCCGCCAGACGCAAAAAAAAGGGATGCAACACGAGGACTTCCCAGGAGGTCACCCATCCTAGTACTACTCTCGCCCAAGCACGCTTAACTTCGGAGTTCTGATGGGATCCGGTGCTTTAGTGCTGGTATGATCGCATCCGACATGTTATGCACTCATTTTCCTTTATGCTTGCCCCTCCCGCACCTTGTCTGCTCTATTTTGTACCATGCCCATCCCGCTTTTCCATCCCCACCACCGTTTCCCATCAGAAATAGCCGAGCACGAGTGCCCATAAAAAAATATCGTCGTAACTTCACTATGAATGTCGCCGCCAGACGCAAAAAAAAGGGATGCAACACGAGGACTTCCCAGGAGGTCACCCATCCTAGTACTACTCTCGCCCAAGCACGCTTAACTTCGGAGTTCTGATGGGATCCGGTGCTTTAGTGCTGGTATGATCGCATCCGACATGTTATGCACTCATTTTCCTTTATGCTTGCCCCTCCCGCACCTTGTCTGCTCTATTTTGTACCATGCCCATCCCGCTTTTCCATCCCCACCACCGTTTCCCATCAGAAATAGCCGAGCACGAGTGCCCATAAAAAAATATCGTCGTAACTTCACTATGAATGTCGCCGCCAGACGCAAAAAAAAGGGATGCAACACGAGGACTTCCCAGGAGGTCACCCATCCTAGTACTACTCTCGCCCAAGCACGCTTAACTTCGGAGTTCTGATGGGATCCGGTGCTTTAGTGCTGGTATGATCGCATCCGACATGTTATGCACTCATTTTCCTTTATGCTTGCCCCTCCCGCACCTTGTCTGCTCTATTTTGTACCATGCCCATCCCGCTTTTCCATCCCCACCACCGTTTCCCATCAGAAATAGCCGAGCACGAGTGCCCATAAAAAAATATCGTCGTAACTTCACTATGAATGTCGCCGCCAGACGCAAAAAAAAGGGATGCAACACGAGGACTTCCCAGGAGGTCACCCATCCTAGTACTACTCTCGCCCAAGCACGCTTAACTTCGGAGTTCTGATGGGATCCGGTGCTTTAGTGCTGGTATGATCGCATCCGACATGTTATGCACTCATTTTCCTTTATGCTTGCCCCTCCCGCACCTTGTCTGCTCTATTTTGTACCATGCCCATCCCGCTTTTCCATCCCCACCACCGTTTCCCATCAGAAATAGCCGAGCACGAGTGCCCATAAAAAAATATCGTCGTAAACGCAAAAAAAAGGGATGCAACACGAGGACTTCCCAGGAGGTCACCCATCCTAGTACTACTCTCGCCCAAGCACGCTTAACTTCGGAGTTCTGATGGGATCCGGTGCTTTAGTGCTGGTATGATCGCATCCGACATGTTATGCACTCATTTTCCTTTATGCTTGCCCCTCCCGCACCTTGTCTGCTCTATTTTGTACCATGCCCATCCCGCTTTTCCATCCCCACCACCGTTTCCCATCAGAAATAGCCGAGCACGAGTGCCCATAAAAAAATATCGTCGTAACTTCACTATGAATGTCGCCGCCAGACGCAAAAAAAAGGGATGCAACACGAGGACTTCCCAGGAGGTCACCCATCCTAGTACTACTCTCGCCCAAGCACGCTTAACTTCGGAGTTCTGATGGGATCCGGTGCTTTAGTGCTGGTATGATCGCATCCGACATGTTATGCACTCATTTTCCTTTATGCTTGCCCCTCCCGCACCTTGTCTGCTCTATTTTGTACCATGCCCATCCCGCTTTTCCATCCCCACCACCGTTTCCCATCAGAAATAGCCGAGCACGAGTGCCCATAAAAAAATATCGTCGTAACTTCACTATGAATGTCGCCGCCAGACGCAAAAAAAAGGGATGCAACACGAGGACTTCCCAGGAGGTCACCCATCCTAGTACTACTCTCGCCCAAGCACGCTTAACTTCGGAGTTCTGATGGGATCCGGTGCTTTAGTGCTGGTATGATCGCATCCGACATGTTATGCACTCATTTTCCTTTATGCTTGCCCCTCCCGCACCTTGTCTGCTCTATTTTGTACCATGCCCATCCCGCTTTTCCATCCCCACCACCGTTTCCCATCAGAAATAGCCGAGCACGAGTGCCCATAAAAAAATATCGTCGTAACTTCACTATGAATGTCGCCGCCAGACGCAAAAAAAAGGGATGCAACACGAGGACTTCCCAGGAGGTCACCCATCCTAGTACTACTCTCGCCCAAGCACGCTTAACTTCGGAGTTCTGATGGGATCCGGTGCTTTAGTGCTGGTATGATCGCATCCGACATGTTATGCACTCATTTTCCTTTATGCTTGCCCCTCCCGCACCTTGTCTGCTCTATTTTGTACCATGCCCATCCCGCTTTTCCATCCCCACCACCGTTTCCCATCAGAAATAGCCGAGCACGAGTGCCCATAAAAAAATATCGTCGTAACTTCACTATGAATGTCGCCGCCAGACGCAAAAAAAAGGGATGCAACACGAGGACTTCCCAGGAGGTCACCCATCCTAGTACTACTCTCGCCCAAGCACGCTTAACTTCGGAGTTCTGATGGGATCCGGTGCTTTAGTGCTGGTATGATCGCATCCGACATGTTATGCACTCATTTTCCTTTATGCTTGCCCCTCCCGCACCTTGTCTGCTCTATTTTGTACCATGCCCATCCCGCTTTTCCATCCCCACCACCGTTTCCCATCAGAAATAGCCGAGCACGAGTGCCCATAAAAAAATATCGTCGTAACTTCACTATGAATGTCGCCGCCAGAAAAGGGATGCAACACACTTTCCAGGAGGTCACCCATCCCGCACCTTGTCTGCTCTATTTTGTACCATGCCCATCCCGCTTTTCCATCCCCACCACCGTTTCCCATCAGAAATAGCCGAGCACGAGTGCCCATAAAAAAATATCGTCGTAACTTCACTATGAATGTCGCCGCCAGATGCAAAAAAAAGGGATGCAACACGAGGACTTCCCAGGAGGTCACCCATCCTAGTACTACTCTCGCCCAAGCACGCTTAACTTCGGAGTTCTGATGGGATCCGGTGCTTTAGTGCTGGTATGATCGCATCCGACATGTTATGCACTCATTTTCCTTTATGCTTGCCCCTCCCGCACCTTGTCTGCTCTATTTTGTACCATGCCCATCCCGCTTTTCCATCCCCACCACCGTTTCCCATCAGAAATAGCCGAGCACGAGTGCCCATAAAAAAATATCGTCGTAACTTCACTATGAATGTCGCCGCCAGACGCAAAAAAAAGGGATGCAACACGAGGACTTCCCAGGAGGTCACCCATCCTAGTACTACTCTCGCCCAAGCACGCTTAACTTCGGAGTTCTGATGGGATCCGGTGCTTTAGTGCTGGTATGATCGCATCCGACATGTTATGCACTCATTTTCCTTTATGCTTGCCCCTCCCGCACCTTGTCTGCTCTATTTTGTACCATGCCCATCCCGCTTTTCCATCCCCACCACCGTTTCCCATCAGAAATAGCCGAGCACGAGTGCCCATAAAAAAATATCGTCGTAACTTCACTATGAATGTCGCCGCCAGACGCAAAAAAAGGGATGCAACACGAGGACTTCCCAGGAGGTCACCCATCCTAGTACTACTCTCGCCCAAGCACGCTTAACTTCGGAGTTCTGATGGGATCCGGTGCTTTAGTGCTGGTATGATCGCATCCGACATGTTATGCACTCATTTTCCTTTATGCTTGCCCCTCCCGCACCTTGTCTGCTCTATTTTGTACCATGCCCATCCCGCTTTTCCATCCCCACCACCGTTTCCCATCAGAAATAGCCGAGCACGAGTGCCCATAAAAAAATATCGTCGTAACTTCACTATGAATGTCGCCGCCAGACGCAAAAAAAAGGGATGCAACACGAGGACTTCCCAGGAGGTCACCCATCCTAGTACTACTCTCGCCCAAGCACGCTTAACTTCGGAGTTCTGATGGGATCCGGTGCTTTAGTGCTGGTATGATCGCATCCGACATGTTATGCACTCATTTTCCTTTATGCTTGCCCCTCCCGCACCTTGTCTGCTCTATTTTGTACCATGCCCATCCCGCTTTTCCATCCCCACCACCGTTTCCCATCAGAAATAGCCGAGCACGAGTGCCCATAAAAAAATATCGTCGTAACTTCACTATGAATGTCGCCGCCAGACGCAAAAAAAAGGGATGCAACACGAGGACTTCCCAGGAGGTCACCCATCCTAGTACTACTCTCGCCCAAGCACGCTTAACTTCGGAGTTCTGATGGGATCCGGTGCTTTAGTGCTGGTATGATCGCATCCGACATGTTATGCACTCATTTTCCTTTATGCTTGCCCCTCCCGCACCTTGTCTGCTCTATTTTGTACCATGCCCATCCCGCTTTTCCATCCCCACCACCGTTTCCCATCAGAAATAGCCGAGCACGAGTGCCCATAAAAAAATATCGTCGTAACTTCACTATGAATGTCGCCGCCAGATGCAAAAAAAAGGGATGCAACACGAGGACTTCCCAGGAGGTCACCCATCCCGCACCTTGTCTGCTCTATTTTGTACCATGCCCATCCCGCTTTTCCATCCCCACCACCGTTTCCCATCAGAAATAGCCGAGCACGAGTGCCCATAAAAAAATATCGTCGTAACTTCACTATGAATGTCGCCGCCAGATGCAAAAAAAAGGGATGCAACACGAGGACTTCCCAGGAGGTCACCCATCCTAGTACTACTCTCGCCCAAGCACGCTTAACTTCGGAGTTCTGATGGGATCCGGTGCTTTAGTGCTGGTATGATCGCATCCGACATGTTATGCACTCATTTTCCTTTATGCTTGCCCCTCCCGCACCTTGTCTGCTCTATTTTGTACCATGCCCATCCCGCTTTTCCATCCCCACCACCGTTTCCCATCAGAAATAGCCGAGCACGAGTGCCCATAAAAAAATATCGTCGTAACTTCACTATGAATGTCGCCGCCAGACGCAAAAAAAAGGGATGCAACACGAGGACTTCCCAGGAGGTCACCCATCCTAGTACTACTCTCGCCCAAGCACGCTTAACTTCGGAGTTCTGATGGGATCCGGTGCTTTAGTGCTGGTATGATCGCATCCGACATGTTATGCACTCATTTTCCTTTATGCTTGCCCCTCCCGCACCTTGTCTGCTCTATTTTGTACCATGCCCATCCCGCTTTTCCATCCCCACCACCGTTTCCCATCAGAAATAGCCGAGCACGAGTGCCCATAAAAAAATATCGTCGTAACTTCACTATGAATGTCGCCGCCAGATGCAAAAAAAGGGATGCAACACGAGGACTTCCCAGGAGGTCACCCATCCCGCACCTTGTCTGCTCTATTTTGTACCATGCCCATCCCGCTTTTCCATCCCCACCACCGTTTCCCATCAGAAATAGCCGAGCACGAGTGCCCATAAAAAAATATCGTCGTAACTTCACTATGAATGTCGCCGCCAGATGCAAAAAAAAGGGATGCAACACGAGGACTTCCCAGGAGGTCACCCATCCTAGTACTACTCTCGCCCAAGCACGCTTAACTTCGGAGTTCTGATGGGATCCGGTGCTTTAGTGCTGGTATGATCGCATCCGACATGTTATGCACTCATTTTCCTTTATGCTTGCCCCTCCCGCACCTTGTCTGCTCTATTTTGTACCATGCCCATCCCGCTTTTCCATCCCCACCACCGTTTCCCATCAGAAATAGCCGAGCACGAGTGCCCATAAAAAAATATCGTCGTAACTTCACTATGAATGTCGCCGCCAGATGCAAAAAAAAGGGATGCAACACGAGGACTTCCCAGGAGGTCACCCATCCTAGTACTACTCTCGCCCAAGCACGCTTAACTTCGGAGTTCTGATGGGATCCGGTGCTTTAGTGCTGGTATGATCGCATCCGACATGTTATGCACTCATTTTCCTTTATGCTTGCCCCTCCCGCACCTTGTCTGCTCTATTTTGTACCATGCCCATCCCGCTTTTCCATCCCCACCACCGTTTCCCATCAGAAATAGCCGAGCACGAGTGCCCATAAAAAAATATCGTCGTAACTTCACTATGAATGTCGCCGCCAGATGCAAAAAAAAGGGATGCAACACGAGGACTTCCCAGGAGGTCACCCATCCTAGTACTACTCTCGCCCAAGCACGCTTAACTTCGGAGTTCTGATGGGATCCGGTGCTTTAGTGCTGGTATGATCGCATCCGACATGTTATGCACTCATTTTCCTTTATGCTTGCCCCTCCCGCACCTTGTCTGCTCTATTTTGTACCATGCCCATCCCGCTTTTCCATCCCCACCACCGTTTCCCATCAGAAATAGCCGAGCACGAGTGCCCATAAAAAAATATCGTCGTAACTTCACTATGAATGTCGCCGCCAGACGCAAAAAAAAGGGATGCAACACGAGGACTTCCCAGGAGGTCACCCATCCTAGTACTACTCTCGCCCAAGCACGCTTAACTTCGGAGTTCTGATGGGATCCGGTGCTTTAGTGCTGGTATGATCGCATCCGACATGTTATGCACTCATTTTCCTTTATGCTTGCCCCTCCCGCACCTTGTCTGCTCTATTTTGTACCATGCCCATCCCGCTTTTCCATCCCCACCACCGTTTCCCATCAGAAATAGCCGAGCACGAGTGCCCATAAAAAAATATCGTCGTAACTTCACTATGAATGTCGCCGCCAGATGCAAAAAAAAGGGATGCAACACGAGGACTTCCCAGGAGGTCACCCATCCTAGTACTACTCTCGCCCAAGCACGCTTAACTTCGGAGTTCTGATGGGATCCGGTGCTTTAGTGCTGGTATGATCGCATCCGACATGTTATGCACTCATTTTCCTTTATGCTTGCCCCTCCCGCACCTTGTCTGCTCTATTTTGTACCATGCCCATCCCGCTTTTCCATCCCCACCACCGTTTCCCATCAGAAATAGCCGAGCACGAGTGCCCATAAAAAAATATCGTCGTAACTTCACTATGAATGTCGCCGCCAGATGCAAAAAAAAGGGATGCAACACGAGGACTTCCCAGGAGGTCACCCATCCTAGTACTACTCTCGCCCAAGCACGCTTAACTTCGGAGTTCTGATGGGATCCGGTGCTTTAGTGCTGGTATGATCGCATCCGACATGTTATGCACTCATTTTCCTTTATGCTTGCCCCTCCCGCACCTTGTCTGCTCTATTTTGTACCATGCCCATCCCGCTTTTCCATCCCCACCACCGTTTCCCATCAGAAATAGCCGAGCACGAGTGCCCATAAAAAAATATCGTCGTAACTTCACTATGAATGTCGCCGCCAGACGCAAAAAAAAGGGATGCAACACGAGGACTTCCCAGGAGGTCACCCATCCTAGTACTACTCTCGCCCAAGCACGCTTAACTTCGGAGTTCTGATGGGATCCGGTGCTTTAGTGCTGGTATGATCGCATCCGACATGTTATGCACTCATTTTCCTTTATGCTTGCCCCTCCCGCACCTTGTCTGCTCTATTTTGTACCATGCCCATCCCGCTTTTCCATCCCCACCACCGTTTCCCATCAGAAATAGCCGAGCACGAGTGCCCATAAAAAAATATCGTCGTAACTTCACTATGAATGTCGCCGCCAGACAAAAAAAAGGGATGCAACACGAGGACTTCCCAGGAGGTCACCCATCCTAGTACTACTCTCGCCCAAGCACGCTTAACTTCGGAGTTCTGATGGGATCCGGTGCTTTAGTGCTGGTATGATCGCATCCGACATGTTATGCACTCATTTTCCTTTATGCTTGCCCCTCCCGCACCTTGTCTGCTCTATTTTGTACCATGCCCATCCCGCTTTTCCATCCCCACCACCGTTTCCCATCAGAAATAGCCGAGCACGAGTGCCCATAAAAAAATATCGTCGTAACTTCACTATGAATGTCGCCGCCAGACGCAAAAAAAAGGGATGCAACACGAGGACTTCCCAGGAGGTCACCCATCCTAGTACTACTCTCGCCCAAGCACGCTTAACTTCGGAGTTCTGATGGGATCCGGTGCTTTAGTGCTGGTATGATCGCATCCGACATGTTATGCACTCATTTTCCTTTATGCTTGCCCCTCCCGCACCTTGTCTGCTCTATTTTGTACCATGCCCATCCCGCTTTTCCATCCCCACCACCGTTTCCCATCAGAAATAGCCGAGCACGAGTGCCCATAAAAAAATATCGTCGTAACTTCACTATGAATGTCGCCGCCAGACGCAAAAAAAAGGGATGCAACACGAGGACTTCCCAGGAGGTCACCCATCCTAGTACTACTCTCGCCCAAGCACGCTTAACTTCGGAGTTCTGATGGGATCCGGTGCTTTAGTGCTGGTATGATCGCATCCGACATGTTATGCACTCATTTTCCTTTATGCTTGCCCCTCCCGCACCTTGTCTGCTCTATTTTGTACCATGCCCATCCCGCTTTTCCATCCCCACCACCGTTTCCCATCAGAAATAGCCGAGCACGAGTGCCCATAAAAAAATATCGTCGTAACTTCACTATGAATGTCGCCGCCAGACGCAAAAAAAAGGGATGCAACACGAGGACTTCCCAGGAGGTCACCCATCCTAGTACTACTCTCGCCCAAGCACGCTTAACTTCGGAGTTCTGATGGGATCCGGTGCTTTAGTGCTGGTATGATCGCATCCGACATGTTATGCACTCATTTTCCTTTATGCTTGCCCCTCCCGCACCTTGTCTGCTCTATTTTGTACCATGCCCATCCCGCTTTTCCATCCCCACCACCGTTTCCCATCAGAAATAGCCGAGCACGAGTGCCCATAAAAAAATATCGTCGTAACTTCACTATGAATGTCGCCGCCAGACGCAAAAAAAAGGGATGCAACACGAGGACTTCCCAGGAGGTCACCCATCCTAGTACTACTCTCGCCCAAGCACGCTTAACTTCGGAGTTCTGATGGGATCCGGTGCTTTAGTGCTGGTATGATCGCATCCGACATGTTATGCACTCATTTTCCTTTATGCTTGCCCCTCCCGCACCTTGTCTGCTCTATTTTGTACCATGCCCATCCCGCTTTTCCATCCCCACCACCGTTTCCCATCAGAAATAGCCGAGCACGAGTGCCCATAAAAAAATATCGTCGTAACTTCACTATGAATGTCGCCGCCAGATGCAAAAAAAAGGGATGCAACACGAGGACTTCCCAGGAGGTCACCCATCCTAGTACTACTCTCGCCCAAGCACGCTTAACTTCGGAGTTCTGATGGGATCCGGTGCTTTAGTGCTGGTATGATCGCATCCGACATGTTATGCACTCATTTTCCTTTATGCTTGCCCCTCCCGCACCTTGTCTGCTCTATTTTGTACCATGCCCATCCCGCTTTTCCATCCCCACCACCGTTTCCCATCAGAAATAGCCGAGCACGAGTGCCCATAAAAAAATATCGTCGTAACTTCACTATGAATGTCGCCGCCAGACGCAAAAAAAAGGGATGCAACACGAGGACTTCCCAGGAGGTCACCCATCCTAGTACTACTCTCGCCCAAGCACGCTTAACTTCGGAGTTCTGATGGGATCCGGTGCTTTAGTGCTGGTATGATCGCATCCGACATGTTATGCACTCATTTTCCTTTATGCTTGCCCCTCCCGCACCTTGTCTGCTCTATTTTGTACCATGCCCATCCCGCTTTTCCATCCCCACCACCGTTTCCCATCAGAAATAGCCGAGCACGAGTGCCCATAAAAAAATATCGTCGTAACTTCACTATGAATGTCGCCGCCAGATGCAAAAAAAAGGGATGCAACACGAGGACTTCCCAGGAGGTCACCCATCCTAGTACTACTCTCGCCCAAGCACGCTTAACTTCGGAGTTCTGATGGGATCCGGTGCTTTAGTGCTGGTATGATCGCATCCGACATGTTATGCACTCATTTTCCTTTATGCTTGCCCCTCCCGCACCTTGTCTGCTCTATTTTGTACCATGCCCATCCCGCTTTTCCATCCCCACCACCGTTTCCCATCAGAAATAGCCGAGCACGAGTGCCCATAAAAAAATATCGTCGTAACTTCACTATGAATGTCGCCGCCAGACGCAAAAAAAAGGGATGCAACACGAGGACTTCCCAGGAGGTCACCCATCCTAGTACTACTCTCGCCCAAGCACGCTTAACTTCGGAGTTCTGATGGGATCCGGTGCTTTAGTGCTGGTATGATCGCATCCGACATGTTATGCACTCATTTTCCTTTATGCTTGCCCCTCCCGCACCTTGTCTGCTCTATTTTGTACCATGCCCATCCCGCTTTTCCATCCCCACCACCGTTTCCCATCAGAAATAGCCGAGCACGAGTGCCCATAAAAAAATATCGTCGTAACTTCACTATGAATGTCGCCGCCAGACGCAAAAAAAAGGGATGCAACACGAGGACTTCCCAGGAGGTCACCCATCCTAGTACTACTCTCGCCCAAGCACGCTTAACTTCGGAGTTCTGATGGGATCCGGTGCTTTAGTGCTGGTATGATCGCATCCGACATGTTATGCACTCATTTTCCTTTATGCTTGCCCCTCCCGCACCTTGTCTGCTCTATTTTGTACCATGCCCATCCCGCTTTTCCATCCCCACCACCGTTTCCCATCAGAAATAGCCGAGCACGAGTGCCCATAAAAAAATATCGTCGTAACTTCACTATGAATGTCGCCGCCAGACGCAAAAAAAAGGGATGCAACACGAGGACTTCCCAGGAGGTCACCCATCCTAGTACTACTCTCGCCCAAGCACGCTTAACTTCGGAGTTCTGATGGGATCCGGTGCTTTAGTGCTGGTATGATCGCATCCGACATGTTATGCACTCATTTTCCTTTATGCTTGCCCCTCCCGCACCTTGTCTGCTCTATTTTGTACCATGCCCATCCCGCTTTTCCATCCCCACCACCGTTTCCCATCAGAAATAGCCGAGCACGAGTGCCCATAAAAAAATATCGTCGTAACTTCACTATGAATGTCGCCGCCAGACGCAAAAAAAAGGGATGCAACACGAGGACTTCCCAGGAGGTCACCCATCCTAGTACTACTCTCGCCCAAGCACGCTTAACTTCGGAGTTCTGATGGGATCCGGTGCTTTAGTGCTGGTATGATCGCATCCGACATGTTATGCACTCATTTTCCTTTATGCTTGCCCCTCCCGCACCTTGTCTGCTCTATTTTGTACCATGCCCATCCCGCTTTTCCATCCCCACCACCGTTTCCCATCAGAAATAGCCGAGCACGAGTGCCCATAAAAAAATATCGTCGTAACTTCACTATGAATGTCGCCGCCAGACGCAAAAAAAAGGGATGCAACACGAGGACTTCCCAGGAGGTCACCCATCCTAGTACTACTCTCGCCCAAGCACGCTTAACTTCGGAGTTCTGATGGGATCCGGTGCTTTAGTGCTGGTATGATCGCATCCGACATGTTATGCACTCATTTTCCTTTATGCTTGCCCCTCCCGCACCTTGTCTGCTCTATTTTGTACCATGCCCATCCCGCTTTTCCATCCCCACCACCGTTTCCCATCAGAAATAGCCGAGCACGAGTGCCCATAAAAAAATATCGTCGTAACTTCACTATGAATGTCGCCGCCAGACGCAAAAAAAAGGGATGCAACACGAGGACTTCCCAGGAGGTCACCCATCCTAGTACTACTCTCGCCCAAGCACGCTTAACTTCGGAGTTCTGATGGGATCCGGTGCTTTAGTGCTGGTATGATCGCATCCGACATGTTATGCACTCATTTTCCTTTATGCTTGCCCCTCCCGCACCTTGTCTGCTCTATTTTGTACCATGCCCATCCCGCTTTTCCATCCCCACCACCGTTTCCCATCAGAAATAGCCGAGCACGAGTGCCCATAAAAAAATATCGTCGTAACTTCACTATGAATGTCGCCGCCAGACGCAAAAAAAAGGGATGCAACACGAGGACTTCCCAGGAGGTCACCCATCCTAGTACTACTCTCGCCCAAGCACGCTTAACTTCGGAGTTCTGATGGGATCCGGTGCTTTAGTGCTGGTATGATCGCATCCGACATGTTATGCACTCATTTTCCTTTATGCTTGCCCCTCCCGCACCTTGTCTGCTCTATTTTGTACCATGCCCATCCCGCTTTTCCATCCCCACCACCGTTTCCCATCAGAAATAGCCGAGCACGAGTGCCCATAAAAAAATATCGTCGTAACTTCACTATGAATGTCGCCGCCAAAAAAAAAGGGATGCAACACGAGGACTTCCCAGGAGGTCACCCATCCTAGTACTACTCTCGCCCAAGCACGCTTAACTTCGGAGTTCTGATGGGATCCGGTGCTTTAGTGCTGGTATGATCGCATCCGACATGTTATGCACTCATTTTCCTTTATGCTTGCCCCTCCCGCACCTTGTCTGCTCTATTTTGTACCATGCCCATCCCGCTTTTCCATCCCCACCACCGTTTCCCATCAGAAATAGCCGAGCACGAGTGCCCATAAAAAAATATCGTCGTAACTTCACTATGAATGTCGCCGCCAGACGCAAAAAAAAGGGATGCAACACGAGGACTTCCCAGGAGGTCACCCATCCTAGTACTACTCTCGCCCAAGCACGCTTAACTTCGGAGTTCTGATGGGATCCGGTGCTTTAGTGCTGGTATGATCGCATCCGACATGTTATGCACTCATTTTCCTTTATGCTTGCCCCTCCCGCACCTTGTCTGCTCTATTTTGTACCATGCCCATCCCGCTTTTCCATCCCCACCACCGTTTCCCATCAGAAATAGCCGAGCACGAGTGCCCATAAAAAAATATCGTCGTAACTTCACTATGAATGTCGCCGCCAGACGCAAAAAAAAGGGATGCAACACGAGGACTTCCCAGGAGGTCACCCATCCTAGTACTACTCTCGCCCAAGCACGCTTAACTTCGGAGTTCTGATGGGATCCGGTGCTTTAGTGCTGGTATGATCGCATCCGACATGTTATGCACTCATTTTCCTTTATGCTTGCCCCTCCCGCACCTTGTCTGCTCTATTTTGTACCATGCCCATCCCGCTTTTCCATCCCCACCACCGTTTCCCATCAGAAATAGCCGAGCACGAGTGCCCATAAAAAAATCGTCGTAACTTCACTATGAATGTCGCCGCAAAAAAAAAGGGATGCAACACGAGGACTTCCCAGGAGGTCACCCATCCTAGTACTACTCTCGCCCAAGCACGCTTAACTTCGGAGTTCTGATGGGATCCGGTGCTTTAGTGCTGGTATGATCGCATCCGACATGTTATGCACTCATTTTCCTTTATGCTTGCCCCTCCCGCACCTTGTCTGCTCTATTTTGTACCATGCCCATCCCGCTTTTCCATCCCCACCACCGTTTCCCATCAGAAATAGCCGAGCACGAGTGCCCATAAAAAAATATCGTCGTAACTTCACTATGAATGTCGCCGCCAGATGCAAAAAAAAGGGATGCAACACGAGGACTTCCCAGGAGGTCACCCATCCTAGTACTACTCTCGCCCAAGCACGCTTAACTTCGGAGTTCTGATGGGATCCGGTGCTTTAGTGCTGGTATGATCGCATCCGACATGTTATGCACTCATTTTCCTTTATGCTTGCCCCTCCCGCACCTTGTCTGCTCTATTTTGTACCATGCCCATCCCGCTTTTCCATCCCCACCACCGTTTCCCATCAGAAATAGCCGAGCACGAGTGCCCATAAAAAAATATCGTCGTAACTTCACTATGAATGTCGCCGCCAGATGCAAAAAAAAGGGATGCAACACGAGGACTTCCCAGGAGGTCACCCATCCTAGTACTACTCTCGCCCAAGCACGCTTAACTTCGGAGTTCTGATGGGATCCGGTGCTTTAGTGCTGGTATGATCGCATCCGACATGTTATGCACTCATTTTCCTTTATGCTTGCCCCTCCCGCACCTTGTCTGCTCTATTTTGTACCATGCCCATCCCGCTTTTCCATCCCCACCACCGTTTCCCATCAGAAATAGCCGAGCACGAGTGCCCATAAAAAAATATCGTCGTAACTTCACTATGAATGTCGCCGCCAGATGCAAAAAAAAGGGATGCAACACGAGGACTTCCCAGGAGGTCACCCATCCTAGTACTACTCTCGCCCAAGCACGCTTAACTTCGGAGTTCTGATGGGATCCGGTGCTTTAGTGCTGGTATGATCGCATCCGACATGTTATGCACTCATTTTCCTTTATGCTTGCCCCTCCCGCACCTTGTCTGCTCTATTTTGTACCATGCCCATCCCGCTTTTCCATCCCCACCACCGTTTCCCATCAGAAATAGCCGAGCACGAGTGCCCATAAAAAAATATCGTCGTAACTTCACTATGAATGTCGCCGCCAGATGCAAAAAAAAGGGATGCAACACGAGGACTTCCCAGGAGGTCACCCATCCTAGTACTACTCTCGCCCAAGCACGCTTAACTTCGGAGTTCTGATGGGATCCGGTGCTTTAGTGCTGGTATGATCGCATCCGACATGTTATGCACTCATTTTCCTTTATGCTTGCCCCTCCCGCACCTTGTCTGCTCTATTTTGTACCATGCCCATCCCGCTTTTCCATCCCCACCACCGTTTCCCATCAGAAATAGCCGAGCACGAGTGCCCATAAAAAAATATCGTCGTAACTTCACTATGAATGTCGCCGCCAGAAAAAAAGGGATGCAACACGAGGACTTCCCAGGAGGTCACCCATCCTAGTACTACTCTCGCCCAAGCACGCTTAACTTCGGAGTTCTGATGGGATCCGGTGCTTTAGTGCTGGTATGATCGCATCCGACATGTTATGCACTCATTTTCCTTTATGCTTGCCCCTCCCGCACCTTGTCTGCTCTATTTTGTACCATGCCCATCCCGCTTTTCCATCCCCACCACCGTTTCCCATCAGAAATAGCCGAGCACGAGTGCCCATAAAAAAATATCGTCGTAACTTCACTATGAATGTCGCCGCCAGATGCAAAAAAAGGGATGCAACACGAGGACTTCCCAGGAGGTCACCCATCCTAGTACTACTCTCGCCCAAGCACGCTTAACTTCGGAGTTCTGATGGGATCCGGTGCTTTAGTGCTGGTATGATCGCATCCGACATGTTATGCACTCATTTTCCTTTATGCTTGCCCCTCCCGCACCTTGTCTGCTCTATTTTGTACCATGCCCATCCCGCTTTTCCATCCCCACCACCGTTTCCCATCAGAAATAGCCGAGCACGAGTGCCCATAAAAAAATATCGTCGTAACTTCACTATGAATGTCGCCGCCAGACGCAAAAAAAGGGATGCAACACGAGGACTTCCCAGGAGGTCACCCATCCTAGTACTACTCTCGCCCAAGCACGCTTAACTTCGGAGTTCTGATGGGATCCGGTGCTTTAGTGCTGGTATGATCGCATCCGACATGTTATGCACTCATTTTCCTTTATGCTTGCCCCTCCCGCACCTTGTCTGCTCTATTTTGTACCATGCCCATCCCGCTTTTCCATCCCCACCACCGTTTCCCATCAGAAATAGCCGAGCACGAGTGCCCATAAAAAAATATCGTCGTAACTTCACTATGAATGTCGCCGCCAGACGCAAAAAAAAGGGATGCAACACGAGGACTTCCCAGGAGGTCACCCATCCTAGTACTACTCTCGCCCAAGCACGCTTAACTTCGGAGTTCTGATGGGATCCGGTGCTTTAGTGCTGGTATGATCGCATCCGACATGTTATGCACTCATTTTCCTTTATGCTTGCCCCTCCCGCACCTTGTCTGCTCTATTTTGTACCATGCCCATCCCGCTTTTCCATCCCCACCACCGTTTCCCATCAGAAATAGCCGAGCACGAGTGCCCATAAAAAAATATCGTCGTAACTTCACTATGAATGTCGCCGCCAGATGCAAAAAAAAACACGAGGACTTCCCAGGAGGTCACCCATCCTAGTACTACTCTCGCCCAAGCACGCTTAACTTCGGAGTTCTGATGGGATCCGGTGCTTTAGTGCTGGTATGATCGCATCCGACATGTTATGCACTCATTTTCCTTTATGCTTGCCCCTCCCGCACCTTGTCTGCTCTATTTTGTACCATGCCCATCCCGTTTTTCCATCCCCACCACCGTTTCCCATCAGAAATAGCCGAGCACGAGTGCCCATAAAAAAATATCGTCGTAACTTCACTATGAATGTCGCCGCCAGACACAAAAAAAAGGGATGCAACACGAGGACTTCCCAGGAGGTCACCCATCCTAGTACTACTCTCGCCCAAGCACGCTTAACTTCGGAGTTCTGATGGGATCCGGTGCTTTAGTGCTGGTATGATCGCATCCGACATGTTATGCACTCATTTTCCTTTATGCTTGCCCCTCCCGCACCTTGTCTGCTCTATTTTGTACCATGCCCATCCCGCTTTTCCATCCCCACCACCGTTTCCCATCAGAAATAGCCGAGCACGAGTGCCCATAAAAAAATATCGTCGTAACTTCACTATGAATGTCGCCGCCAGACGCAAAAAAAAGGGATGCAACACGAGGACTTCCCAGGAGGTCACCCATCCTAGTACTACTCTCGCCCAAGCACGCTTAACTTCGGAGTTCTGATGGGATCCGGTGCTTTAGTGCTGGTATGATCGCATCCGACATGTTATGCACTCATTTTCCTTTATGCTTGCCCCTCCCGCACCTTGTCTGCTCTATTTTGTACCATGCCCATCCCGCTTTTCCATCCCCACCACCGTTTCCCATCAGAAATAGCCGAGCACGAGTGCCCATAAAAAAATATCGTCGTAACTTCACTATGAATGTCGCAAAAAAAAGGGATGCAACACGAGGACTTCCCAGGAGGTCACCCATCCTAGTACTACTCTCGCCCAAGCACGCTTAACTTCGGAGTTCTGATGGGATCCGGTGCTTTAGTGCTGGTATGATCGCATCCGACATGTTATGCACTCATTTTCCTTTATGCTTGCCCCTCCCGCACCTTGTCTGCTCTATTTTGTACCATGCCCATCCCGCTTTTCCATCCCCACCACCGTTTCCCATCAGAAATAGCCGAGCACGAGTGCCCATAAAAAAATATCGTCGTAACTTCACTATGAATGTCGCCGCCAGACGCAAAAAAAAAGGGATGCAACACGAGGACTTCCCAGGAGGTCACCCATCCTAGTACTACTCTCGCCCAAGCACGCTTAAATTCGGAGTTCTGATGGGATCCGGTGCTTTAGTGCTGGTATGATCGCATCCGACATGTTATGCACTCATTTTCCTTTATGCTTGCCCCTCCCGCACCTTGTCTGCTCTATTTTGTACCATGCCCATCCCGCTTTTCCATCCCCACCACCGTTTCCCATCAGAAATAGCCGAGCACGAGTGCCCATAAAAAATATCGTCGTAACTTCACTATGAATGTCGCCGCCAGACGCAAACACGAGGACTTCCCAGGAGGTCACCCATCCTAGTACTACTCTCGCCCAAGCACGCTTAACTTCGGAGTTCTGATGGGATCCGGTGCTTTAGTGCTGTAACGCCCCACTTTTGCAACCTTGTTTATTTATCCATAATGCAAAAATTAGGGGGAACAAAAACTTTTTCTATAAATTGATTAAGATGAATTGCCTTGATCTGTTTGTTATGATGAATTGATTTGATCTGCTGGTAGATGAATTGTCTTGGTTTGCTTGTTGAGTTTTGTCTTGAGCTACCTCAAAGAACAACACCTCTAGTAGTTGAACAAGCAACTCACCAAATAAAACACATGTGTGGCTTAGGAAGAATTGTGTTTCCTTCTTACTACATCAAACCCTTCTCCTGATGGCAACATGAGTGTGCCATCTTGATATTCTCTTTGTGTTAATCTAGCTCAAAATCATCCTTAATTCAAAACTTGGGATCATCTACCCCTTTGCTACATCTTTCTCTTATACCCAATCATCATGGTTGTTTTTGAAGCCAAGTCAACCATCTGTTTTGGTAGTCTTAAAAGTTCCAGACTTTGGCAGTGGATATCTAAGCAACCCTCAACTGTCATTGGTAATCTCAATACATGGATCCCATCTGTGCAATACCCTCTTCAACCTCCATGTCTTGCATGTCTCAGACTATCCTTGCAGCACATATATCCAACTCAATCTTATACCCTATCCAATGATTCAACACTAGATCACCTCCTTCACTTTTACCTCTTGTTTTTATTCAAAGTTTAATCTTCACAAAACCAAGAGTGGGAATGATGGGTACATTTTGTAGCCACCATCTACCCTTGAGAACACTCCTCCCTAAATTAGCTTTCTTTCTCAAAAACTCTATTGTTTTCCTTCTTAAGTTTTGATCACAAAACTGCTTCTAGCTTTATTAAACCCTTTTCAAGATATAGCTTCAAAGAAAATAAAGAACTGGAATGGGTTTTGTTTTTCATCCCATTCCTACCAAGTACTGATTTCTAAAACATTACTCTCTATTTTGCTTTCCTTTTTACAAAAAGGCTTGTTATGGTATTTATGCCATTTCTTGTTTATTTTAAGTTTGAGAAAACTCTACCTTACTTGAGAAAGTAAGTAGAACATTTTGAACTCCTATGTTCCAACTAGTTCCCTCTCAATATTTTCCAATTCCATTCCACTTGAGTTCATTACCAATTGTCCCTAGACAATTGAGGATTTCAAATACTTTTCAAATGAATTCTTTTTCAAATGGCAATTCTTGCACATCTTATGCACAACTCTGATCTACCACATAGTATCCCCTCATCCTCCAATTCTTGATCAAATGAATGATCATTTGATTCTTTCAAATGGACTCCTCTCAACTGAACCCTAGACTCTGGGAGTATTTCAAACCACTCCAAATTGACCTCTTATTTGAAGAGCAACTTATAGTCCATCATACTCCTCCCAATTTTCTATTATTTTCCATCATCACCTTGACCTCATGAATTGAAGACTTATGTCAATATATTCATCCTTGTGAGTATATGATTACATCCTTCACTATCTCTCTAAACCTTGGACTCTTTACTTGAAGGAATCTATTTTCTTTGCATGAGCACTTGAGTGCCATGTGTCTCATCTTGTTTTTGCTTAATTCAAATCTCAAATCTTGTGGCGGCTATCTCACAAATGGCATGCACATGAAACCTTGTACATCACCATCACCATCATCTTCTTGGCACAAAGCCATCATGCAACAAATACCAACATGGTATATTTTACCATCACAATCTTCCTCCATCTCTATATCTCTCACATTGTTCACTTGAGTTTGGCAAGAATGGAGCCGGCCATGACAAATTCGGCCAGCCATTGTGCTTCCCACTTTCTTCTCTTGCAAGCCTTGACTCCCAACTACCCCAACAATTAAATGGGCAGCCACCCACCTTGACCAATCAAATAAGGAGGCAGCCACCCCTCTCCCTCTATAAAAGGAGCTTGGCCGGCCACCTCCTCCCCTTTGCTTCATTTCTTCCAACTCTCCACTCTCTCACACTCTCCTCCTCCACTTACCCACGAGCTGCTGCTCCTCCTAAGCTCCATGGCCGGCCATGGCCATGAAAATCCATCAAGATGGAGCTCCCCTTCTCCCTCAAGCTTCCCCTCACCATGAGAGCCTCCCTCTCCATCTTCTCCCCAACCCTAGATGGTTTAATCTCCTCTTCTTCTTCCTCCATTGCTAAGATTGGATCTTGATGCAGGTGCATGTTGGTACAAGCATGGAGAAGCTTGAGCAATCCTCAGATCTGAAGTTCTTGAGCAAAGTTCGTCCAAAACCTTGCAGTAATTTCTGTAATCTTGCTGTTTCAGATTCTGGTACGAACTTGTAAAATCCACCAAATCTCGTGTGCAGATCCAAATCGAGTGATTCAAAGTTCCACAGATATATGTTGAAAAGATCTACAACTTGGCGTTGGTTTCACCCTCAAATTCGTCACAGATTTTCCACGGTAAATAAAGTTCTGTAAACATGCAGATTCACTGTTTGTTAAATAAGTTCCGTTTTACAACACCTTTTTGAGCAAACTCAACTGTGGGTGAAAGCACTCTTCAATACCTTCATTTTGGCGGTGGTTTCACTTCGATTGACCTCCTGAAACTGAAATGGTTCACATATCAAGATCTGGTCAGATCTGACTTTGTCGAATTAAATCAGGAGCTTGGGAACGAATTTTTGAATGAAACAAATTGGGTAAGAACCAGCTTTTCAATACCTTTCAGATGCAGCTGACCTTATATTTTTATGAATTATGTACGATTTATGGTGAATTAAACTTGTTCTGTGTGTTCTGCAGACATGGTTGTTAGCTTTTAAATCACCAAAAATCCATTTTTGAACCTAATTGAGTGATTCCAATTTTGTAGGACTACTGATTGTTTTCTTAATCACCTCAAACAAGTTTCAAACATTTATCTGTTATGTAAATCCAGAGATAAAGCAAATGGTAAAGACATGCAGTAACCTTGTTGATCCATTTGTGAGAGTTTAAGAAACTATTTGAACCCAAATCCAATTGTGTATGCATCTCTGTTTAAATATCTTTCAAATTCCAGTGGTCTCATATTTTTAGGATTTTTCTACGATTTATGGCTTACAGATCTTGTTTTCTGTACAGCCAGATTCAAACAAATTCCTAAATTTGTAGGATTAATATTTTTGAGTGAATCCAATTGGGTTAGTCTTGTATTAGTACTGGCCATCTAGGAAAAATATTGTTAGTTTCTGTTCATGCATATTTATTACTGTTAGTAATGTGTATGTGTGACATAGGTTGTTGAAGCAAAACTTTTTGATTTATTTAAAAACTCTAACCACCTCTTTGTATTAAAATTGCTCAACCAATATTTTATGATTGAACAACAAAACCTCTGCATCTTAAACCAAGTTCTATTGTTTCACTTGAGTTTTCAAATTGTGTGGTATCTTGCTTGTTTCCTATTCTTGTGTAGTGCTATGTATGCCAAATAAAATAGGAAGAATGATTTGTGCTTTTCCAAAAATGTTTCAAAATATAATATGAATGTTTGTGATGCCAAACTAATGCACTTGTCCTCATTATGATGTTATCTACCAGGGGATACTTAATTGTGCCATGGTGATACCAAGAGAGGCAATTGCTAAGTTGTGATACCCTCATACCTTTACTAGGTAAATAAAATGGGTTTTCTTTTAGTTGCTTTGTCGTATGTATATAAGTCCTTAATATGTTAGCCTTAGTAAAGTGGTTAGCTATTGATTGTTGAATGTTGCATGCTTGTTATGTTTGGTGCAATGTATTGATTGTGTTCCTTTTATATTTTCCGGCGATAGATGCGAACGATTTCGGAGAAGAAGAAGTGGAATCGGACAAGGATTTTATTTATATTGACGGGATTCTTATTTTGATGAAGTTGAAGAAGTCCGGGGACAAATAAGCCAAGGCAAGCCATCTTTTGATCTCTGATATTGAATCACATATTGTGGTTACTTGTTGTTATGCTTGTCTCTCGTTTTATCTTGTGTTGTTTCTACTTATGTTGATGGAGCATGCTCACCGTGAGCATGTTTAGTCTCTTTGGCACCTCACCGATAATCCCCTTTTAGTGACATGGTGGTTGTCATCTTCATGATCTTGGTGTACCCTCTAAGTGTGATGGGTATGCCCACTTATCTTGTATATGTCGACCTATTGACACCCTTCTTGAACCCCTTGTTGATATTATGCATACTTATTTTCGAGTATGTTGAACCCCTTGTTGATTATGGCTATGCCATCCTACCTTGTTGAGTTACATGCTTACCTTAAGTATGTGACACTTCTTTCCAATTCACTCCCACACCCTTGTTAGTGTAGTAGTAATAACATCATAATCTTGGTGTACTCTCATTTTGAGATGAGTATGCCTACCTACCTTAGGTATGTCAAATATCGTTGATCACCCTCACTTCCTTTAGTGTTGGTTGGTTAACACCACAAATCTGAAAGTATTTTCCCTCTTATGTTGACAACATGCATGCTTACCTTGAGCATGTATGCCCCCTTGACCACCTATTTTATCATCTTCTTCGTGGTATGATGATCAACATCATGACCCTTGTCGAACAATCCTACCTATGTTGTTCCCATGCATGCTTATCCTTGACAATTATCATCTCCTTAGTGGTATGATGGCTAGCATCGTGCCATCGATATATCTTAGCTCTTACATACAACTTTAGGTTGGGAAAACCCCGATGTTTTATGTTTTGAAAAAACTTTGAAAACTTTGGGAAGATGTTGTCTTGCCCAAGTGTTGTTCAAGAGAAAAGTCTTGATGTTTCGGAAAGTGGTATGGTTGGTTGTGGACAAACAAAGGAAGTGTGGGTAAAATGTTTTTAAAGGAGCACTGCGTATAAGTGTACGCCAGCCCAACTTTTATTGCGCAACCACTCTACCCCAACGTGGGCACGGGGCTTAGCCCTAGTTTGTTGAAGCTGGCATGAGACACCTTCAGAACTCTCTAGGAGGGTCACGATGACCTCTGACGCCGGGTTGCGCTCTGAAGGAGGCAATACACTGTAGTTGTCTATAGCCGGACGATTACTGAGGGTCTTCTGTCGTGGCGCCGGAGATACGCTCAAAAGGAGGTATGCTGCCGGGTGCCGGGAAGGTGTAAGCCCGCAGGGAAGGACTCATGTCAGTGGAGATAAGCGAAAGGTTATGTTCGGGTATCCGTCGTGGCATACGTTGTTATGCGGGGATGATGCCCACACGATAGGTATCCGGATAGTTGTGGGGAAAGTGTGCAAACTCTGCAGAGTCAAATCTATTCGAATAGCCGCGTCCGCGGTCATGGACGGGTTGCAAAGGCCTACCTTAACCTGGGCTAGTTTTGTTTTAGAAAGGCTTTACAAAGAAAAAGAGAAAGTTGTTTTCGGAGTACCGGAAGGGTACGGGAAAGTGGTTGACCATGTGAAGATGGTCGGAAAGGAAATAAAAAGGGCTACTCCCATCCTAGTGTTTTATGTTGTAGAAACTCTTTTGAAGTATCTTCTTCAATAAAGATATAGAGAGGTCATAGAACCCTCTTAGTGTCCCCATCAACTGAGATGTCGGGATGCTATATCCACAAGAGAAACTACTTCTCTTCTTCATGCTATACCCACAAGAGAAACTATTCTTCCTCTCTTGTCTCTTTTAGTTAGCATTGTTAGCACCTTTCTTGATTGTTTGCGAGTACAATTCCAATGTACTCACGGCTTTGTCCCTGGCTATTTACTTGGCCAGACTTGAAGGAGTTCGAAAGATGAAGAAGGAGTTGACGACGTCTATGCGAGCTAGGAACGTCTTCCCAGTCAGTTGCCTGTAGGGTTAAGGCAGATGACTTGGGCTCTACGCTGATTGAAGTGATTTCCGCAACTCTGATGATTAGATTAGGCCCTTCGAGGCTATTATGTAAAGATGGGTCATGTGACCTTATTGTAATTTTCTTATTCCGTTTTGTAAAGGATGATGTAATTTGATATCAGTTCGGTTATGTGTTCACGGCACACTGATCATGGGAACGTGAACTGTATACATAACAGGGTATTTCGGACAGCTAGTCCGGGGTCCCCACAGAGCTGGTATCAGAGCTATCCTGACTGTAGGAGACCTTAGTTAGCATGGACGTTAGTTAGGAAACAAGTACTTGGGAAAAACTATTTACAAAACAAATTCTTCTTTAGTCGAAAGCATAGCTTCTACTCCTCTTATTACTTCAAAACTTCTAAATTCTTATCTCTCCGCTTTATAAATGTTTGAAACTTCATACTTTATTGTCTCATCCACTTCAAACAAACATATTGGACGATGTCCCCAACTCAGACCGGAGACTCGAAGTTGAAGATTGGATGCCGACATAACCGTATGCGGAGGGATAATAAGAAAATTTTCTTTGGTTGTCACCAAAGTATGTCGAGGAGCTGACCTTGTTCCTCTATGGGCTCGCACTTTTGCAGTCGTCAAGGGTCAAGTCCTCAGTTCTTGGCTAGTAATTTTTAGGCCAGCCACCAGAAGTTGTCGACTTTGGGAGTTCCCCAACAGCTACCCCTCTGAATACCTCATGTCCCCGGGATGTTGAGACTAGAAGATCTACACAGTTTTCGCCTCCGTCTCAACATCGACGACACCATACCAGGCCCGCTCCACCACCAAGTGCTCAGAGAATCCTTGTTGAAGTCAATGTCAGCAAGATGAAGACATCAACTTATGTGACCAGCCCCAAACCTATATGATGGATAGGACCAACTCAATCGGTTTGATTGAGCTACCCCCGCGCATTAGGAATTTCTGGGTACTTAGTGTACCATGTTTGGTTTGATGATTGCTTGTAGTTCCCTAGTGTGCTGCCTTGAGTGTTTGCATATGTTTGTTGTGTGCATGTATGTCTTGCTATTTAGACGTTTCCGCCCTTTTAAATTGTTTGAAATTTGTAAAACATAAATTAAAGATGGAAATCTGCCAGTGTACTGTTTTGCTAATAAAAATAGTTTGGTAGCTCGATTGATGTGATTCCAATTGAACTAGAACCATTATGAAATTATCTTTCAGATGCCGCTGACCTTGTATTTTTAGGATTTTTGTGCGATTTTTAATAAATAAAACTTGATCACTGTTTCTGGTTAGTATTTTGAGTCTCAAAAATTGAAAAATAAATATTTTTGAATGATTCCAATTGTGTTGATCTTGTTTTGTTTCTGTGCATCTAGGAAAAATACCAGTAGCCTCTGTTAGTGGTATTTTGCCTCTGGTTATGATTGTATGGGTGTCGCATGCAATGATAGGATTAAAGTTTGCCTCGCCGAAGTATTGCTAACTGCTAGTTAGTTGGGTAGTTAACGAATGGCTCTAACTTTAACCTCGTTAGCAGTTGATTTTTCAACCATGAGAAAAACTAACTCAGACCCCTATCTACGCCCACTACTTTGAAGATCAGCCGAAGCATCTCTACTACGCCAACAAAGCAGAAGCCAATACCTTCAAGATCAACTGAAGCATCTCCGCTTCATCAAGAAAGCAGAAGCCCCTACCTTCAAGAGTGATTGCACCTCCGCGAGAAGACATACTACCTTGGTCTAACCTTGGAGTATAATCACGCTTACCTCGAGGATATCTTCTTGAAACCACCCTCTAACCCACCATCTAACAAGCTAAGCGAACAATAGTGTCAAAGCCAAGCTACGTCACATGGTTCATCTGTTCCTCATCAAGTGAAGATTCCTGAAGATACCTCAAGAACTCAAGATTAGGTGTAGTTTACCGCTCACTACTTAACTGGTATAAGTCAGCACGGACTCGCAAGCTGAAGATTTGTCTTCGACGACCTTTGTTGCTGCTTCACATGGAGACCAACCATGTGTTTCATCAACTTACTAACTTACCGCGTGTCCTACAGAGTAGTAAGCACCATGTGTGCCTCTTGAAGTCATGGACTACACATCGCCTCCTGAAGACTCTTCAACTGAATGCGGAAGATCGAAGACTTCTTCAGAAGCCCCAGACAGGACTACAAGGCAGAAGCTCCGAGTTTTTCCAAAAAGCCCAATGAAAAACCTTAAGGGTGGAAGACTTTGTCTTCCACTAAAAATTGGAGCTGACCCTAAAATTTTAAACCTTTCTAAAACACCGTTGGGAACTTGGGATGCACTAACTCCTCTTGAAGCTGTGGACTACACCTCGCTCCCTGAAGATGTTTCAACTCAAGACAAGAGACCGAAGACCTCTTCAGAAAGCGCCCGACAAGACTTCGTGGCCGAAGCTAAGAGTTTTCTAGAACCTCTGTTGAACAATTTTAAGGGTGGAAGACTTCGTCTTCCACTAAAATTTAAAGTCAACTCTAAAAAGTTTTTAACCTTGCTAAAGCACCGTTGGAGTGCACTAACTTCTCCGAAATCATGGACTCCGCTAGGATCGTCAAGAAGCTACAGGTCTAACACCTACATGGAGTAGTAAACCTCTTCATGAAGACTCGCCATCGGCAGGAATCCATCATGTCTCCCAGAAGATGAAGAAATGACCTCCTCGGCAACTCTGTGTCTATCAAAGAATGGAGTCTAACTTTAGTCAACTTTGAAACCTCCCTAGTCCTACGCTTAGCAATCTCGGGACGAGATTATTTTAAGGGTGGAAGAGTCTGTAACGCCCCACTTTTGCAACCTTGTTTATTTATCCATAATGCAAAAATTAGGGGGAACAAAAACTTTTTCTATAAATTGATTAAGATGAATTGCCTTGATCTGTTTGTTATGATGAATTGATTTGATCTGCTGGTAGATGAATTGTCTTGGTTTGCTTGTTGAGTTTTGTCTTGAGCTACCTCAAAGAACAACACCTCTAGTGGTTGAACAAGCAACTCACCAAATAAAACACATGTGTGGCTTAGGAAGAATTGTGTTTCCTTCTTACTACATCAAACCCTTCTCCTGATGGCAACATGAGTGTGCCATCTTGATATTCTCTTTGTGTTAATCTAGCTCAAAATCATCCTTAATTCAAAACTTGGGATCATCTACCCCTTTGCTACATCTTTCTCTTATACCCAATCATCATGGTTGTTTTTGAAGCCAAGTCAACCATCTGTTTTGGTAGTCTTAAAAGTTCCAGACTTTGGCAGTGGATATCTAAGCAACCCTCAACTGTCATTGGTAATCTCAATACATGGATCCCATCTGTGCAATACCCTCTTCAACCTCCATGTCTTGCATGTCTCAGACTATCCTTGCAGCACATATATCCAACTCAATCTTATACCCTATCCAATGATTCAACACTAGATCACCTCCTTCACTTTTACCTCTTGTTTTTATTCAAAGTTTAATCTTCACAAAACCAAGAGTGGGAATGATGGGTACATTTTGTAGCCACCATCTACCCTTGAGAACACTCCTCCCTAAATTAGCTTTCTTTCTCAAAAACTCTATTGTTTTCCTTCTTAAGTTTTGATCACAAAACTGCTTCTAGCTTTATTAAACCCTTTTCAAGATATAGCTTCAAAGAAAATAAAGAACTGGAATGGGTTTTGTTTTTCATCCCATTCCTACCAAGTACTGATTTCTAAAACATTACTCTCTATTTTGCTTTCCTTTTTACAAAAAGGCTTGTTATGGTATTTATGCCATTTCTTGTTTATTTTAAGTTTGAGAAAACTCTACCTTACTTGAGAAAGTAAGTAGAACATTTTGAACTCCTATGTTCCAACTAGTTCCCTCTCAATATTTTCCAATTCCATTCCACTTGAGTTCATTACCAATTGTCCCTAGACAATTGAGGATTTCAAATACTTTTCAAATGAATTCTTTTTCAAATGGCAATTCTTGCACATCTTATGCACAACTCTGATCTACCACATAGTATCCCCTCATCCTCCAATTCTTGATCAAATGAATGATCATTTGATTCTTTCAAATGGACTCCTCTCAACTGAACCCTAGACTCTGGGAGTATTTCAAACCACTCCAAATTGACCTCTTATTTGAAGAGCAACTTATAGTCCATCATACTCCTCCCAATTTTCTATTATTTTCCATCATCACCTTGACCTCATGAATTGAAGACTTATGTCAATATATTCATCCTTGTGAGTATATGATTACATCCTTCACTATCTCTCTAAACCTTGGACTCTTTACTTGAAGGAATCTATTTTCTTTGCATGAGCACTTGAGTGCCATGTGTCTCATCTTGTTTTTGCTTAATTCAAATCTCAAATCTTGTGGCGGCTATCTCACAAATGGCATGCACATGAAACCTTGTACATCACCATCACCATCATCTTCTTGGCACAAAGCCATCATGCAACAAATACCAACATGGTATATTTTACCATCACAATCTTCCTCCATCTCTATATCTCTCACATTGTTCACTTGAGTTTGGCAAGAATGGAGCCGGCCATGACAAATTCGGCCAGCCATTGTGCTTCCCACTTTCTTCTCTTGCAAGCCTTGACTCCCAACTACCCCAACAATTAAATGGGCAGCCACCCACCTTGACCAATCAAATAAGGAGGCAGCCACCCCTCTCCCTCTATAAAAGGAGCTTGGCCGGCCACCTCCTCCCCTTTGCTTCATTTCTTCCAACTCTCCACTCTCTCACACTCTCCTCCTCCACTTACCCACGAGCTGCTGCTCCTCCTAAGCTCCATGGCCGGCCATGGCCATGAAAATCCATCAAGATGGAGCTCCCCTTCTCCCTCAAGCTTCCCCTCACCATGAGAGCCTCCCTCTCCATCTTCTCCCCAACCCTAGATGGTTTAATCTCCTCTTCTTCTTCCTCCATTGCTAAGATTGGATCTTGATGCAGGTGCATGTTGGTACAAGCATGGAGAAGCTTGAGCAATCCTCAGATCTGAAGTTCTTGAGCAAAGTTCGTCCAAAACCTTGCAGTAATTTCTGTAATCTTGCTGTTTTAGATTCTGGTACGAACTTGTAAAATCCACCAAATCTCGTGTGCAGATCCAAATCGAGTGATTCAAAGTTCCACAGATATATGTTGAAAAGATCTACAACTTGGCGTTGGTTTCACCCTCAAATTCGTCATAGATTTTCCACGGTAAATAAAGTTCTGTAAACATGCAGATTCACTGTTTGTTAAATAAGTTCCGTTTTACAACACCTTTCTGAGAAAGCTCAACTGTGGGTGAAAGCACTCTTCAGTACCTTCATTTTGGCGGTGGTTTCACTTCGATTGACCTCCTGAAACTGAAATGGTTCACAGATCAAGATCTGGTCAGATCTGACTTTGTCGAATTAAATCAGGAGCTTGGGAACGAATTTTTGAATGAAACAAATTGGGTAAGAACCAGCTTTTCAATACCTTTCAGATGCAGCTGACCTTATATTTTTATGAATTATGTACGATTTATGGTGAATTAAACTTTTTCTGTGTGTTCTGCAGACATGGTTGTTAGCTTTTAAATCACCAAAAATCCATTTTTGAACCTAATTGAGTGATTCCAATTTTGTAGGACTACTGATTGTTTTCTTAATCACCTCAAACAAGTTTCAAACATTTATCTGTTATGTAAATCCAGAGATAAAGCAAATGGTAAAGACATGCAGTAACCTTGTTGATCCATTTGTGAGAGTTTAAGAAACTATTTGAACCCAAATCCAATTGTGTATGCATATCTGTTTAAATATCTTTCAAATTCCAGTGGTCTCATATTTTTAGGATTTTTCTACGATTTATGGCTTACAGATCTTGTTTTCTGTACAGCCAGATTCAAACAAATTCCTAAATTTGTAGGATTAATATTTTTGAGTGAATCCAATTGGGTTAGTCTTGTATTAGTACTGGCCATCTAGGAAAAATATTGTTAGTTTCTGTTCATGCATATTTGTTACTGTTAGTAATGTGTATGTGTGACATAGGTTGTTGAAGCAAAACTTTTTGATTTATTTAAAAACTCTAACCACCTCTTTGTATTGAAATTGCTGAACCAATATTTTATGATTGAACAACAAAACCTCTGCATCTTAAACCAAGTTCTATTGTTTCACTTGAGTTTTCAAATTGTGTGGTATCTTGCTTGTTTCCTATTCTTGTGTAGTGCTATGTATGCCAAATAAAATAGGAAGAATGATTTGTGCTTTTCCAAAAATGTTTCAAAATATAATATGAATGTTTGTGATGCCAAACTAATGCACTTGTCCTCATTATGATGTTATCTACCAGGGGATACTTAATTGTGCCATGGTGATACCAAGAGAGGCAATTGCTAAGTTGTGATACCCTCATACCTTTACTAGGTAAATAAAATGGGTTTTCTTTTAGTTGCTTTGTCGTATGTATATAAGTCCTTAATATGTTAGCCTTAGTAAAGTGGTTAGCTATTGATTGTTGAATGTTGCATGCTTGTTATGTTTGGTGCAATGTATTGATTGTGTTCCTTTTATATTTTCCGGCGATAGATGCGAACGATTTCGGAGAAGAAGAAGTGGAATCGGACAAGGATTTTATTTATATTGACGGGATTCTTATTTTGATGAAGTTGAAGAAGTCCAGGGACAAATAAGCCAAGGCAAGCCATCTTTTGATCTCTGATATTGAATCACATATTGTGGTTACTTGTTGTTATGCTTGTCTCTCGTTTTATCTTGTGTTGTTTCTACTTATGTTGATGGAGCATGCTCACCGTGAGCATGTTTAGTCTCTTTGGCACCTCACCGATAATCCCCTTTTAGTGACATGGTGGTTGTCATCTTCATGATCTTGGTGTACCCTCTAAGTGTGATGGGTATGCCCACTTATCTTGTATATGTCGACCTATTGACACCCTTCTTGAACCCCTTGTTGATATTATGCATACTTATTTTCGAGTATGTTGAACCCCTTGTTGATTATGGCTATGCCATCCTACCTTGTTGAGTTACATGCTTACCTTAAGCATGTGACACTTCTTTCCAATTCACTCCCACACCCTTGTTAGTGTAGTAGTAATAACATCATAATCTTGGTGTACTCTCATTTTGAGATGAGTATGCCTACCTACCTTAGGTATGTCAAATATCGTTGATCACCCTCACTTCCTTTAGTGTTGGTTGGTTAACACCACAAATCTGAAAGTATTTTCCCTCTTATGTTGACAACATGCATGCTTACCTTGAGCATGTATGCCCCCTTGACCACCTATTTTATCATCTTCTTCGTGGTATGATGATCAACATCATGACCCTTGTCGAACAATCCTACCTATGTTGTTCCCATGCATGCTTATCCTTGACAATTATCATCTCCTTAGTGGTATGATGGCTAGCATCGTGCCATCGATATATCTTAGCTCTTACATACAACTTTAGGTTGGGAAAACCCCGATGTTTTATGTTTTGGAAAAACTTTGAAAACTTTGGGAAGATGTTGTCTTGCCCAAGTGTTGTTCAAGAGAAAAGTCTTGATGTTTCGGAAAGTGGTATGGTTGGTTGTGGACAAACAAAGGAAGTGTGGGTAAAATGTTTTTAAAGGAGCACTGCGTATAAGTGTACGCCAGCCCAACTTTTATTGCGCAACCACTCTACCCCAACGTGGGCACGGGGCTTAGCCCTAGTTTGTTGAAGCTGGCATGAGACACCTTCAGAACTCTCTAGGAGGGTCACGATGACCTCTGACGCCGGGTTGCGCTCTGAAGGAGGCAATACACTGTAGTTGTCTATAGCCGGACGATTACTGAGGGTCTTCTGTCGTGGCGCCGGAGATACGCTCAAAAGGAGGTATGCTGCCGGGGTGCCGGGAAGGGGTAAGCCCGCAGGGAAGGACTCATGTCAGTGGAGATAAGCGAAAGGTTATGTTCGGGTATCCGTCGTGGCATACGTTGTTATGCGGGGATGATGCCCACACGATAGGTATCCGGATAGTTGTGGGGAAAGTGTGCAAACTCTGCAGAGTCAAATCTATTCGAATAGCCGCGTCCGCGGTCATGGACGGGTTGCAAAGGCCTACCTTAACCTGGGCTAGTTTTGTTTTAGAAAGGCTTTACAAAGAAAAAGAGAAAGTTGTTTTCGGAGTACCGGAAGGGTACGGGAAAGTGGTTGACCATGTGAAGATGGTCGGAAAGGAAATAAAAAGGGCTACTCCCATCCTAGTGTTTTATGTTGTAGAAACTCTTTTGAAGTATCTTCTTCAATAAAGATATAGAGAGGTCATAGAACCCTCTTAGTGTCCCCATCAACTGAGATGTCGGGATGCTATATCCACAAGAGAAACTACTTCTCTTCTTCATGCTATACCCACAAGAGAAACTATTCTTCCTCTCTTGTCTCTTTTAGTTAGCATTGTTAGCACCTTTCTTGATGGTTTGCGAGTACAATTCCAATGTACTCACGGCTTTGTCCCTGGCTATTTACTTGGCCAGACTTGAAGGAGTTCGACAGATGAAGAAGGAGTTGACGACGTCTATGCGAGCTAGGAACGTCTTCCCAGTCAGTTGCCTGTAGGGTTAAGGCAGATGACTTGGGCTCTACGCTGATTGAAGTGATTTCCGCAACTCTGATGATTAGATTAGGCCCTTCGAGGCTATTATGTAAAGATGGGTCATGTGACCTTATTGTAATTTTCTTATTCCGTTTTGTAAAGGATGATGTAATTTGATATCAGTTCGGTTATGTGTTCACGGCACACTGATCATGGGAACGTGTATACATAACAGGGTATTTCGGATGGGATCCGGTGCTTTAGTGCTGGTATGATCGCATCCGACATGTTATGCACTCATTTTCCTTTATGCTTGCCCCTCCCGCACCTTGTCTGCTCTATTTTGTACCATGCCCATCCCGCTTTTCCATCCCCACCACCGTTTCCCATCAGAAATAGCCGAGCACGAGTGCCCATAAAAAAATATCGTCGTAACTTCACTATGAATGTCGCCGCCAGACGCAAAAAAAAGGGATGCAACACGAGGACTTCCCAGGAGGTCACCCATCCTAGTACTACTCTCGCCCAAGCACGCTTAACTTCGGAGTTCTGATGGGATCCGGTGCTTTAGTGCTGGTATGATCGCATCCGACATGTTATGCACTCATTTTCCTTTATGCTTGCCCCTCCCGCACCTTGTCTGCTCTATTTTGTACCATGCCCATCCCGCTTTTCCATCCCCACCACCGTTTCCCATCAGAAATAGCCGAGCACGAGTGCCCATAAAAAAATATCGTCGTAACTTCACTATGAATGTCGCCCAAAAAAAAGGGATGCAACACGAGGACTTCCCGGAGGTCACCCATCCTAGTACTACTCTCGCCCAAGCACGCTTAACTTCGGAGTTCTGATGGGATCCGGTGCTTTAGTGCTGGTATGATCGCATCCGACATGTTATGCACTCATTTTCCTTTATGCTTGCCCCTCCCGCACCTTGTCTGCTCTATTTTGTACCATGCCCATCCCGCTTTTCCATCCCCACCACCGTTTCCCATCAGAAATAGCCGAGCACGAGTGCCCATAAAAAAATATCGTCGTAACTTCACTATGAATGTCGCCGCCAGACGCAAAAAAAAGGGATGCAACACGAGGACTTCCCAGGAGGTCACCCATCCTAGTACTACTCTCGCCCAAGCACGCTTAACTTCGGAGTTCTGATGGGATCCGGTGCTTTAGTGCTGGTATGATCGCATCCGACATGTTATGCACTCATTTTCCTTTATGCTTGCCCCTCCCGCACCTTGTCTGCTCTATTTTGTACCATGCCCATCCCGCTTTTCCATCCCCACCACCGTTTCCCATCAGAAATAGCCGAGCACGAGTGCCCATAAAAAAATATCGTCGTAACTTCACTATGAATGTCGCCGCCAGACGCAAAAAAAGGGATGCAACATGAGGACTTCCCAGGAGGTCACCCATCCTAGTACTACTCTCGCCCAAGCACGCTTAACTTCGGAGTTCTGATGGGATCCGGTGCTTTAGTGCTGGTATGATCGCATCCGACATGTTATGCACTCATTTTCCTTTATGCTTGCCCCTCCCGCACCTTGTCTGCTATATTTTGTACCATGCCCATTGACATAGGCACCCCAAATGGGCCTGCCGAATATAGTACCCGGAGTTTACTGAAGGCCTACTATCCGAAGAATAAGAAGATTCGGGAGCCCAAGATACATTAAGGAAAGCTAGAGTTGTAATAGGAAGTGTTATTTGTAAATCTGGCGGGATGAGTTAGAAACCGTCCCGGACTCTGTAACTTGTACAAAACGAAACCCTCGGCTCTGCCTCCTATATAAGGGGGAGTCGAGGGACAAAGAAAGGATCGAATCTACTGTCAACATAACCCTAGTTTTCATAATCGTCGAGTACTTTTCGCCTAAACCTTCGAGATCTACTTGCCCTCTACTTCTAGCAAAACCCTAGTCTACAATCTGTAGGCATTGACAAGTTAATCCTTTGTCCATTGGCGCCGTCTGTGGGGATTAGAGGCTGCAAGGATCTGATCTCGATGGCACGTTCAAGATCTTCGACTTCATCAACAGCAAGCAACGCGATGGATCGAGGTAACAAGGGAAAAACTGATCTATTCAATTTTATTCCTCACCCGCCCTCCCGTATGGATGCATGTGCCTATCTGGAGGAGCCCATCACCATGACGTTCGGAAAATTCCGATTTGGCGTCAACAAGGAAGGATCCTACCGTCTCAAAGTTCCGATCTCGTCGGAATTTTCAGCGGTCGATTCTAACTTTTCGACAAGTGACGAGGAGTTTTCGTCGCCATACTTCGTCGACAACAAGGCAAGCGGAAAGCTCGCCAAGATCTTCAGCAACACATCCTTCGAGTCGTCTGCGGACTCCTTTATAAGCAGCGACTCCGACAGCGTCGACAGCTTCAACTTCATCGACAAGTCTGCTGCCATCGGAAAGGTCTTCACCACTCTATATGATGGTGTCACCAATCCTGATAAAAATCAATGCACAAAATATCATCAGATCTATGTGGTAGAAGGGGCAGGCACATCAGACCCGCAAACATCAGAGGCTTTCGACGAGTTGGGAAATCCATACGTCGATCCCGCTGATCTCAGACATGGCTTAGGCACTAAATATCCTGGATCCTCAACTCGCGCAAGAGTACAGCTCCCGCAAGAAGCGTGGGATAGGGCCGCGAAAGCCATGGATGGTTCAGAACCTATGACCACCACTGCTACTGTACAAGAACTTCAAGCATATCAATATAGACTTGCTCGAGTAAGCAGAGAGTTGGAAAAACAGACAGCATCCCTGAATAGGAGAAAAGAAGCAGCTTCTGCATCAAGCAGACGCCGAGCAGATTTAAGTCGACAATCTAGAACTTCGGGAGACAGTCACAGAGAAGCTCGGAGGAGAGCAATGTCTCGGCTGCAAAACATACCCGAAGCAGAGAGAGGAAACATAATCCAAAATCTCGACATGTCCTTTATGTCGATCGATGAAAGAGGAAATATCATCCCAAAAACGCCAGAGGCAGGTTACATGGCAACACAAGCTTATATCTTGGCATCCAGACCACCTGCTGGGGACCCGAGAGAACCATTGTTCAATATGGCGATGGCTGGAGTAGGAGTTATGGGAACAGCGTTTGCAACAACGCCTCCCGAAGAAAATCCTAGGCAAAATAGTCCACGACCCACCGCAGCAGTTCAAGACCCACCAAGAGCAAGTGGAGCAAGAGACACAGCAGTCCAAGTAAGGGTGGACAGAGCGCGACAAGAAAGGAGGGACCGTCAGCACTCGCCAGAGCTTGCCGACGAAGATATGTGTGGGCTCCCGTGCTTTACGAGAAGAGTTCGAAAAACTCGAGTCCCAAAAGGGTTCAAGTTACCCGAAAATTTCAAGAAGTTCGACGGCCTGCAAGATCCCGAGGATTGGCTCGTGGATTATCTCGAGATGGTAAAGCTGGTAGGAGGAACCAGAGCAACAGCTATGCAAAGTATCCAAGTTCACTTGAGTGGTGCCGCGAGATCTTGGATAAAGAAACTCCCCTTAAATTCCATCGACAGCTGGGAGACCTTTGAGGACATCTTCGTGAAAAACTTCCGATCCACGTGCAAGAAACCTGCATCGTTGGAAGAGCTGAGGGCATGCCGACAAAAACACGACGAGTCGATGAGGAAGTATATACAGCGATGGAACATCATAAAGAACTCGGCAGAGGATATATCTGACGAGAGGGCAATAGATGCGTTCGTGGCAGGAGTCCGCCGAGCAGATTTCATCGAGGACTTAGGGAGAACAAACCCTAAGACCATATCAGCACTCATGGAGATAGCCAATAAATGGGCAGATGGAGAAGACGCAATATACAACAAGCGACACAGGTCGCCAGAAGAAGATCGTGGTCGAAATTATCAAAATAGAAGGCGATTTTCTCGCCAGTTTTACAACAACGACGCTCCCGGCCATATATCGGCTGGTTTTCGGGGAAATCCTGGAGGAAATAGTCGAGATGATTATCAAAGGAGCAACGAGCAACAAGGCGACAATAGAGGTGATTTTCGCGGCAACAGGCAAAATAGTGGACCAAGGATTCAAAGACCTTATGTGTCTCCCGAGGAGATGATGAACGGTCCGTGTCAAATGCATTTTTACCTCGACAACAATGGAAAGAGACAGTCAGGACACCTCCAGAAAGACTGCCGCAATTTTCAGGCAATGCTGCGAGCCGCAGGAATCGCAAATGCCCAAGCAAATAACAGAAATCCTCGGGAGCCAAGAAGCGAGATTCACCTTCCACCTCCTCCCGCAATTACCGACCGACACCAGCTTAGAATTGCGGCAGCACCACATCCACCTCCATATGTTGACCCCAACTCTAACGGTGTGGTCTCGATGATTCAGAAAGCTAGGCCGTCCAACAGGGCGCAGAAGGTAATATCTCGACAAGTGTTCATGGCAGAGAAGATGCCTCCACCAACAGTCGAGTACTTAAATTGGTCGGGGCAAGACATCGGCTTCACAATCGCAGACCATCCGCAGCAAGTCCCTCGACCAGGACAATCGGCACTCATCTTACCCGCTGTAATCGCTGGTTTTGACGTGTCGAGAGTTTTCATAGATGGCGGCAGCAGCTTAAACCTCATGTATGCAGATACATTGAGGAAGATGAACATATCCCTAGCAAATCTGAAACCAACTGACACACGTTTCCACGGGATTACACCAGAGAAGCCAAGTTACCCATTGGGCAAGATCAACCTCGACGTTCAGTTCGGAACACGAGAAAACTACATGATAGAGAATCTGGAGTTTGAAGTGGTGGATTTCCCGTCACAGTATCATGCTTTGTTGGGACGACCAGCGTATGCCAGATTCATGGCAGTGCCGCATTATACATATCTATTGTGGAGGTTGCCTGGGCCTAAAGGACCTATCACAATCAAAGGAAGCTTTGCATTATCCGATAAATGCGACAAAGATTTTCATCGACTGTCAGAAACTTTCGGGATGCAAGCAGAATATGCGGCACCAAGGTTCACTGATTATGATGTGCTGCCAGAGGTAGGAAGATCTTCTAAGGAGCCAACTTTCAATATAACCAAAGATTCAAAAGAGGTACAGATCCACCCGACAGATCCAAAGAAAACGACGTCCATTGCCGCAAACATGGATGTCGCATAGGAAAGCGCGCTCGTCGAGTTCCTCCGTGAGCACTGGAAAATCTTCGCATGGTGTCCAGCCGACATGCCAGGAGTACCCAGGGAACTTGCCGAGCACCACCTCAATTTGGATCCTCTCGCACGACCAGTAAAGCAACCTTTGCGGCGTTTTTCGGAACCTAGCCGCAAAGCCATGTTATCAGAAATAGATCGACTCAAAGATGCTGGGTTCATCAGAGAAATATCTACAGAAGCCACATGGGTAGCTAACCCAGTGATGGTGCCGAAGAAACACACAATAGTCCTTCGCATGTGCGTCGACTTCACGTGTCTCAATAAACATTGTCCCAAGGATCACTTTCCCCTCCCAAGGATCGATCAAATCATCGACTCCACGGCAGGATGCGAACGTCTTTCCTTCTTGGACGCATATTCTGGTTATAACCAGATCAGATTAAAAGAAGAAGATGAAGCCAAGACAGCGTTCATCACACCTTATGGCGTGTTTTGCTACAAAACAATGCCCTTTGGTCTGAAAAACGCGGGAGCAACATATCAGCGGATGATGCAGAAGTGCCTAGCAACACAGATCGGGAAAAATGTACAAGTCTACATCGACGATGTCGTAATAACATCAAAGAAAGGGTCGACTTTGATCGAAGATTTGAAAGAAACCTTCGACAACCTCGACAAGTTCTGCCTCAAGCTGAACCCGACAAAGTGCTCTTTTGGAGTTCCCGCAGGAGAACTTCTCGGGTTCTTAGTATCAGCAAGAGGGATTGAAGCTAATCCCGAAAAAATACAGGCTATCGTTACTATGAGAAAGCCAACAAAGTTGAAAGAAATACAACAGCTAACGGGGCGAGTCGCAGCTTTAAGCAGATTCGTCGCCAGGCTAGGAGAAAAGGCGCTGCCGTTCTATGCATTGATCAAGCAAGGGGAAAAATTTCAATGGAACGAGGAAGCAGACAGAGCTTTCGAGAATCTCAAGCGAGCAATTTCGACACCACCGATATTGGTGGCGCCAAAAGAGAAAGAACCTCTCCTATTGTACATTGCAGCCACACCTCAGGTGGTCAGCACGGCCCTAGTAGTCGAGAGGGAAGAAGAAGGCAAGCTTCATGGAGTTCAAAGACCAGTATATTTCATCAGCGAAGTACTGTCTCCGTCAAAACAGCGGTACCCGCAATATCAAAAGCTAGCATATGGAGTATTCACGACAGCAAGAAAATTGCGACACTATTTTTCGGCGCACCCGATAATAGTGGTCAACGAGGCTCCCTTATCAAATATACTGAACAACCCAGAAGCTACGGGTCGTGTCTCCCTTTGGGGAATAGAACTTTCCCCTCGGGACATCACGTATGAAAAAAGAAAAGCAATAAAGTCGCAGGTCTTACCAGATTTCATTGCAGAGTGGATGGAGCTACAAAACACGGGACCCCCAGATTTATCGAGGACTTGGACCATGAACTTCGACGGGTCCAAAAGATTGGAAGGTGCTGGAGCAGGCGTGATATTAGTATCACCTGAAGGCGACAAGTTGAAGTATGTTCTGCGGATGACGTTCCCAAACGCATCTAACAATGAAGCAGAATATGAAGCTCTCATACATGGGATGAAGATGGCGAAAGCTTGCGGTGCAACCCGACTGAAAATTTTCGGCGACTCACAGTTGGTAGCACAGCAAGTCATGAATCAATGCGATGCAGTCAACGAAAGTATGATAGCATACAAAGAGGTGTACAATGAGCTGGAGAAGTTATTCGATGGTTGTGAGGTAAACCACATCAGCAGGATGAGCAACGATGAAGCCGACGTTCTCGCAAACATCGGGTCACAATGCCTCGCGATTCCTCCAGGTGTATTCTGGGAAGAGATTAGCGAGAGATCAACAAAGCCAGCAAAAACAAAAAAGGAGAAAAAAGAGAAACCCTCGAGTATCGCCAAAGACACAGCAGAGGAAGAAGAAGAGCAAGAGCTAGTCATGATGGTGCAAATTCCATGGATGCAGGCTTACATATCATATATCTTAAGGAAAACCATACCCGACGACCCAGTCGAAGCAAGGCGAATAATTAGGCGATCAAAAGCTTTTACTGTGGTAAAAGGGGAGCTGTACAAACGCAGTATTTCGGGTGTGCTACAACGGTGTGTTACACCCGAAGAAGGAAGGATCATCCTAAAGGACGTGCATGAAGGAATATGCGGGCATCACGCAAGTAGCCGAGCCATTGCGGCCAAAGTCTTCAGAGCAGGATTTTATTGGCTCACAGCAATCGAGGATGCGAAGGAAATAGTGCGAACCTGCGATGCGTGCCAAAGATTTGCGGCAAGACCTCACTCGCCAGCAGCAGAACTTATGCCAATCCCACTATCTTGGCCCTTTGCTCAATGGGGTCTCGACATGGTGGGTAAATTGCACAAAGCTTCGCCAGGAGGATATGAGTACTTGCTGGTGGCTGTCGACAAATTTACCAAGTGGATAGAGGCGAAGCCAATAAATTCACCAGATGCAGCATCCGCAATAAAGTTTGTGAAGAGCATTGTCTTTCGCTTCGGAGTACCTCACAGCATCGTCACAGATAACGGCAGTAACTTTACTTCCAAGGAGTTCAAAGCATATTGTGCAGAAGTGGGCATAAAACTAAGTTTTGCATCTGTCGCACATCCTCAGACCAATGGACAAGTCGAGAAGGCCAATGGCATCATCTGCAATGGCATCAAGAAACGCCTGCTAGGCCCACTGGAAAAAGCTCGACATACTTGGCCGGAGGAGCTACCAAGTGTGTTGTGGAGTATCCGAACAACACCAAATACGGCGACACAAGAAACACCGTTTTTTCTGGTCCATGGAGCTGAAGCAGTCCTGCCGATAGAAATAGAGCATGATTCTCCAAGAGTCACGGAATATAATGAAGAAACTTCGAGGGAAGCCCTGGAGGACGACGTTGATGCACTCGACGAAGCTCGAGATGAAGTCCTGTCACGAGTCGCCAAATATCAACAGGACCTGAAGAATTACCACAGCCGACGATTGCGCCCAAGGTCTTTTCAAGTTGGTGACTTAGTTCTGCGGCTCAACCAAAAAAGTCATGAAAAACTCGAATCACCATGGCTTGGACCCTACATCGTCACAGAAGTAATCGAAGGAGGAGCATACAGAATTAAAGACAAGAAGACAGGGATTGACGAACCAAATCCCTGGAACGTGGCACAGCTCAGGCGTTTCTACGCCTAGATGTCGAAAATATAGTCTCCCTTTGTAAAGCTACAATGTACTGAAACGCCCGCGAGTTTTCAGACGCACTCTTTTCCTTTTTCGGGGCACCGAGTGGGGCCGGAGAAGGTTTTTAATGAGGCGGACTCGCGGTGCTGCAATATAATAAAGATAGTGGAATTATATATCTTCTTCCCGACAAGATCAGGGGTTCCTCCCCTACATGATACAATATATATATATAAACACAGTGTCGACAAACGCAAAAGAAGCATCTTGCCTTGGTAAAAATACCTCGCCAAAATAAAAAGAGATACAGACAAAATAGTGATCAACAAAAGACTCGGGGGCTTACACCCACAAAAATAGTATACAGTGTATATTATCTTGCCTTGGTTTAAAACCTCGCATTATACAAATACAGCGAGTAGCCACCGAAAAATACTCGGGGGCTAGACAAAATATAGAAATATAATGTTTACTTCACAACATAGTCATGTTCATGATTTACAAGGAAAAATTATCTACCAAGAAAAAAAATCAGTCTTGATTCAATATATCATCAAGGGTAACTCTGTTTTCCTCAGGAGCAGCGCCAAGAAAATCAGCATAATGACCGTCTGCAAAAAAGTCGGCATCCATCCGAAGAAGGTCTTCAATCATTTCTTCGGCTATAGGTGAAACCTTCGTGTTAATACGATCGATACCAACTCTTCGGCGCCGTACCTTCTCGTGAACCTTCTCAACAACTTGGGTCAGATCAAGTTTTGAATGGCAGATCTGAAGCATTATAAGGGCAAATCTGGCGCCAGCTACCAGTTGAGCTCTGACAAAGTGATGGATCCTGTGGGCATCCTTGAACTTCTCCATTAACTCGGGAAGAGTTTTTGGTTGAATGTTCCGAGGAAACATAGAGTTATAAACCATAGAGAGGGTCTTGGTACAGAAGTCAAGATACCCGCGAACCTGAAGCGCGCGATCTTGAAACCTCACGATTTGGCGAGTCCGTTCAGATGTGCCCCAAAAAGTCGACCCATGTTCACGTGCAAGTCGAAGAAGGACATTGGAACGAGCCTCGACACGTTCATTTTCAGTTGCAGTATCCAAAAAAGCACCTATTGTTTCATAAAACAAGTCAGAGGAGAGTAAAAAGGCAAGCAGCAAAGGAAAAGAAGAAGCAAGGCGAAGACAATGAAACTTACCCGCCATATCCAAACTAGCATCTATTAGTAGTTGGAGCATAGAATTTTCTCGGGACGTAGCTGCAGCAGCTTCAGCAACAGCAGCATCTTTCTCAGTCATGGCATCTTGAGCTTGTTGGAGCGCAATTTCCTCCCTCTGAGAAGACTCTCGACTTTGTTCCATGAGTTTTAGCGATTGTTTCTTCGTGAACTGAAGTTGCTGTCGAAGTTCTTGCAAATCTTCCGACAAAGGTGTGCCTGAGGGACCTTCACGGAAATTGTCATCGGTTTCTACTTTCTTCGACAAGGAAGATGCAGGAGCAGCATTGGGAGAGCAAGGATTGGTCGAATAATTGTCAAATATTAACTGGAAAATAAAATCTTCGGATCAATGACAGCACCAAGAGGAATTTCATTACTTCTAAAAGGTTTACACCATCATTACAAAAGAAGTTCTCCTAAGGGACTAGCAGGGTAATTGTCGCCAAGGCTAAAGTGACGACAATAGCAAAAGAAGTAAAGAAAGCAAAAAATAGAAAAGACAGAGGCATGCAACTAGACCTCCGGCCTCGATGAACTAGGAGTCGAAGCTGGCTTGACCCCAAGATACGCCAGGATTTTCTTCGTGTTGGGTTTCGCCGCCTTGACCAAGGATCGCCACTTGAGTTGCTCAATTTGATCCGTGTCGCCAACCTTGGTCCAGTCAATAGTTTGTTGACTGTCAGCGACCAGGGCAACAGTGCTCTCAACGGCAACCTTCTGGTTTTCATGGCGCATCTTCAGCCCGAGATCTTCGGGAGGATTAAAGCACTTGGCTAGATTAAGGAAAGTTGCAGGTGCCTCTTTCTTTGGGAAGAAATAGGGGAAGAGCCGCAACAGTCCTGCTTTAGCTTCGTCGATACCTTCACGTGCTTCCGTCCCGTGAAACTCGAGGAATGAAACGGCGTCAAGCAGAGGATCATTATCGGGATCTTCAAGCTCATATTCTTGAGCCGTTCTAGCTGCAACAATGAACATCCATTTAGCAACAAACGAGTAAAGGAAAGAAGATCCAAAAGATTTGAATTGGAGTAGATACTCACCGACAAAGCGACGATTTTGGGTCCTTATGCGCTTAAGGATGGCTTCTTCGCGAGCAGATTGAGCAGTTATATGTTCACTCAGCGAAGTTTCGGCATCGTGAAGTTTCTTCCGGAGATCTTCGACACCAGCAGCATCAGCCTTGGCCTTATCAGCCTCTGCTCGAGCACCAACAGCATCTGACTCAGCCTTTTTGCGAGCCTTTTCACTTTGCTCTAATTGTTGAGCAAGTGTGTTGGCACGTTCATTGGCTTCCGCCAGTTTTTCTACCAAGGAAGATAAATATAGTTAAAAATCTCGACAACAAAAGGAGCAAAAGAAAAGAAGCAGAAGGAGTAAAGCATTACCTTCAGCTTTACTAGCATAATCACGGTACCCGACAAATTGGGTACCGATGCGAAGAAGATCCTTTATCAAAGGCTGTTAAAAAAAGGGGGATAGAAGGAAATGGCGGTATGAGAAAAATATAATGGTACATAGAAACCAACAAAAGAAAACATAAACAATGACAAGGAAGTTAAGAACTTACATCCTCCAAGAGAGGGTTAGAGGAGCTACTCAATTGGAGAGTAGGCTCCGGGATGATTTCCGTCCTCGCCCTTTTCGACAAAGGGGCTCGGGGGCTTGAAGGAGGAGTAGCAGTGTCGACGTTCTGTCGAGGAGGCGAAGTTTCTTCTCCTTCAACTGGCGTCTCCGAGGCAACTAATGTATGTGACGTACTCGTTCGAGCAGCCACATCAGCGGTTGGTACCTCTTCTTCCTCATCACTACAAGTAAAATGTCGACAATATAAACAGCAAGATAGATACGAATGTTCAAATACAAGAAAAAGATAGAAAAAGGACTTACGAACTGATAAGGGTCCCGAGATACGGATCATAAGCTGCCTTTTGCGACGAAGGATCAGCTTCTTCGGGTTTAGAAGTCCCGGAATCTTCGACATCATCCCTCTTCCTTTTGTTCTTTGGAGAAACAGCAAGAGGAGGAGATTGGGCCGATGCAGTGCCTTCAGAGGCAGCGTCCTTTTCAGCAGATCCCGCAGATTTTCGAGAATCTGCGGGTTCATTCACAAAAGGGGGGCCTCTTGGTTATCATCAGAGATAATGGCCCTTTCTTCGACTTCCCCACCTTCAGGAAGAGGAGGAAGTGAAACAAGATTTGGGTGGTCCTGTATAAAAAGAGGGAAGAATATCAGGAAGGAGCACACAATGCAAAAAGCAAGGCAGTAAGAAATTACGCGACAAAGTTTACCTTAGGAAGTGCATGGGCGGCGCTGTATGGTTTCACGCGACAAGAAGAAGGGATAGAATCTTTTTTGCTGAGGGAGGTGATTTTTCGGACAAGTTTTTCCAAGTCCTTCACCTCCAAATCTGTCGACAGCCGATCCACGTCTTCGTCGCCAGTATATTTCCAAAGAGGAAATTTGCGAGCTTGAAGAGGCTGAACTCTACTCTTAAGGAAATACACTATAATCTGGATACCCGACAACTCTTTGCCGCGAGTATTTTGCAACTCGCGGATACGAGTCATCAAGGCCTCAGTCGAAGCTCTTTCTTCTTCGGTAGCCTCCGCATCCCAAGAACGGCGACGAAGAATTTTCTCGTCACCATCGAACGGAGGGATGTTGTCCTCTGCGCATCCATGGTTTTCCTCACGAATGTACAACCACCTCTTACGCCACCCTTGAACGGAGTCAGGGAGTTTGACATCGAAGTAATTGGCAGTGGAGCGGATAGAGATAACAACGCCGCCTATATTATAGGCGACATTGTGAGAGCCATTGCGGCGACAGAAGAAAATGCGCTTCCATAGCGCCCAATTGGGTGAGACGCCAAGGAAGGCTTCGCAGAGAGTAATGAAAATGGAAATATGGAGGATTGAGTTTGGCGTGAGGTGGTGCAGTTGAAGACCGTAGACAAAAAGCAATCCACGGAGAAAAGGATGAATGGGGGCGGATAAACCACGGATGAGATGGTCGACAAAACTTACCCGGTACCCCATTGGAGGGGCTGGGTAGCTTTCTTCACTAGGGAAGCAAACCGCTTTGGGTTTCTTGGTGATCCCCAGCTTCTTCAGAAGATTCAGGTCCTGGTTTGTGACCTTGGACCTCTCCCACTCCACGGCTCCTAGATCCGCGGCGGCCATTGAGGAATCAGGCGTGCTGTGGCGAGTAAGACGCGTGCGCGGTGGCATCAACGGCAGTGGACAAAGCAATGCTTAGGGCGTGCGGAAGATCAAACAGAGTTGGGCGCAGGGGAAGTTTTTGCAGAGGGGAACAGATGTGCGGCGCAAGCGAAGGACTGGACCGAGGTTGAAGAAAGGTTTATATAGGATTCGGACGAAGCAGTGCACCGTTGGATGAAGAAATCGTGTGGTGAAAAAGGATCTCGTAGATACAAGGGTAAAAAGGTATTTTTACTGGGAAGGAATGGAACAGGCGTTACCGTACGTGCGCCAGGAAAAGCGGAGGACGTGTGTCCCCCACTTGCACGACGTGTCAACGTGGTGGAAACAATGGACCCACAAGGCAGAAAAAATCCCAATTATTGATAGAGATGAAGAGAATTTGACAAAGGAGAATATGTCGACAAGAAAAATAAAAAGAGAATGGCGACAGGGTAAATCATTTGAATACTCTTGGAGCCTTTGATCAAATACAAGTTTTTGCCCAAACGCTCGGGGGCTACTTTGGAAAAATAAAATTTCGAGTATGACAATATAGAAATGGCGAGAGCCTATGACCAAATCCAAGAATTTGTTCATAGCCTCGGGGGCTACTCCCATCGGGAGCGCTGGTCGCGCACCCGATAAATATAAAAATATCGAGAAGGGTTATAAATATAGCGGCAAAGGATACTAATCTGTGGAGCCTACACCCAAGCACAAGTTCTTGGTTGTAGCCTCGGGGGCTACTCCCATCGGGAACGCTGTTCGCGTGCCCGATGAATTTTTTCAAAAATAGAGAAACAGAAGTGAGTATATTTCGAGTTACACAGATAACTCTACATATACTCCCATCGGGAAGACAAAATAAAGTCATCAAATATGACTCGATAAAATGTGCTATTCCAAAGGCGAAAAGCACTCGACAATATATTCTCAGAACGCCAAAGTTGCGATCAATTTCTGAATGCCGCAAATTTGCGAAGGTAAGACCCCAGATCCGTTCTGCTGGGCGTGGCATCGCCAAAGACTGCGCTCTGCTACTTTTATCCGTATCAACAGATACGAAGAAAATCCTAACGGACGCGTTAGGTACCCGATAAATTTGACTGGGACTCGACAGAATGGTAAGACCTTAAGCGGCACCTGTCGAAGTTTACACCAGTATCCCGGGATCATGTCCGGGGACGTGATCTTGAAGTAGGTTTTTGCGGATTGCCACTAGAGCAGTTAACTAGTACCTGATCCGTCAGATGAACTAGCCCCAACTACCATTATCCCTGTACAATATAGAATTTTATGTGAAGAAGCATAAATAAAAGCTCTCGAATAAATATAAACAGTCGAGATTTTCCTTGACTCTACGATTCAAGCAAAATCTCGGGGGCTACTGACATAGGCACCCCAAATGGGCCTGCCGAATATAGTACCCGGAGTTTACTGAAGGCCTACTATCCGAAGAATAAGAAGATTCGGGAGCCCAAGATACATTAAGGAAAGCTAGAGTTGTAATAGGAAGTGTTATTTGTAAATCTGGCGGGATGAGTTAGAAACCGTCCCGGACTCTGTAACTTGTACAAAACGAAACCCTCGGCTCCGCCTCCTATATAAGGGGGAGTCGAGGGACAAAGAAAGGATCGAATCTACTGTCAACATAACCCTAGTTTTCATAATCGTCGAGTACTTTTCGCCTAAACCTTCGAGATCTACTTGCCCTCTACTTCTAGCAAAACCCTAGTCTACAATCTGTAGGCATTGACAAGTTAATCCTTTGTCACCCATCCCGCTTTTCCATCCCCACCACCGTTTCCCATCAGAAATAGCCGAGCACGAGTGCCCATAAAAAAATATCGTCGTAACTTCACTATGAATGTCGCCGCCAGATGCAAAAAAAAGGGATGCAACACGAGGACTTCCCAGGAGGTCACCCATCCTAGTACTACTCTCGCCCAAGCACACTTAACTTCGGAGTTCTGATGGGATCCGGTGCTTTAGTGCTGGTATGATCGCATCCGACATGTTATGCACTCATTTTCCTTTATGCTTGCCCCTCCCGCACCTTGTCTGCTCTATTTTGTACCATGCCCATCCCGCTTTTCCATCCCCACCACCGTTTCCCATCAGAAATAGCCGAGCACGAGTGCCCATAAAAAAATATCGTCGTAACTTCACTATGAATGTCGCCGCCAGATGCAAAAAAAAGGGATGCAACACGAGGACTTCCCAGGAGGTCACCCATCCTAGTACTACTCTCGCCCAAGCACGCTTAACTTCGGAGTTCTGATGGGATCCGGTGCTTTAGTGCTGGTATGATCGCATCCGACATGTTATGCACTCATTTTCCTTTATGCTTGCCCCTCCCGCACCTTGTCTGCTCTATTTTGTACCATGCCCATCCCGCTTTTCCATCCCCACCACCGTTTCCCATCAGAAATAGCCGAGCACGAGTGCCCATAAAAAAATATCGTCGTAACTTCACTATGAATGTCGCCGCCAGACGCAAAAAAAAGGGATGCAACACGAGGACTTCCCAGGAGGTCACCCATCCTAGTACTACTCTCGCCCAAGCACGCTTAACTTCGGAGTTCTGATGGGATCCGGTGCTTTAGTGCTGGTATGATCGCATCCGACATGTTATGCACTCATTTTCCTTTATGCTTGCCCCTCCCGCACCTTGTCTGCTCTATTTTGTACCATGCCCATCCCGCTTTTCCATCCCCACCACCGTTTCCCATCAGAAATAGCCGAGCACGAGTGCCCAAAAAAATATCGTCGTAACTTCACTATGAATGTCGCCGCCAGATGCAAAAAAAAGGGATGCAACACGAGGACTTCCCAGGAGGTCACCCATCCTAGTACTACTCTCGCCCAAGCACACTTAACTTCGGAGTTCTGATGGGATCCGGTGCTTTAGTGCTGGTATGATCGCATCCGACATGTTATGCACTCATTTTCCTTTATGCTTGCCCCTCCCGCACCTTGTCTGCTCTATTTTGTACCATGCCCATCCCGCTTTTCCATCCCCACCACCGTTTCCCATCAGAAATAGCCGAGCACGAGTGCCCATAAAAAAATATCGTCGTAACTTCACTATGAATGTCGCCGCCAGATGCAAAAAAAAGGGATGCAACACGAGGACTTCCCAGGAGGTCACCCATCCTAGTACTACTCTCGCCCAAGCACGCTTAACTTCGGAGTTCTGATGGGATCCGGTGCTTTAGTGCTGGTATGATCGCATCCGACATGTTATGCACTCATTTTCCTTTATGCTTGCCCCTCCCGCACCTTGTCTGCTCTATTTTGTACCATGCCCATCCCGCTTTTCCATCCCCACCACCGTTTCCCATCAGAAATAGCCGAGCACGAGTGCCCATAAAAAAATATCGTCGTAACTTCACTATGAATGTCGCCGCCAGACGCAAAAAAAAGGGATGCAACACGAGGACTTCCCAGGAGGTCACCCATCCTAGTACTACTCTCGCCCAAGCACGCTTAACTTCGGAGTTCTGATGGGATCCGGTGCTTTAGTGCTGGTATGATCGCATCCGACATGTTATGCACTCATTTTCCTTTATGCTTGCCCCTCCCGCACCTTGTCTGCTCTATTTTGTACCATGCCCATCCCGCTTTTCCATCCCCACCACCGTTTCCCATCAGAAATAGCCGAGCACGAGTGCCCATAAAAAAATATCGTCGTAACTTCACTATGAATGTCGCCAGACGCAAAAAAAAGGGATGCAACACGAGGACTTCCCAGGAGGTCACCCATCCTAGTACTACTCTCGCCCAAGCACGCTTAACTTCGGAGTTCTGATGGGATCCGGTGCTTTAGTGCTGGTATGATCGCATCCGACATGTTATGCACTCATTTTCCTTTATGCTTGCCCCTCCCGCACCTTGTCTGCTCTATTTTGTACCATGCCCATCCCGCTTTTCCATCCCCACCACCGTTTCCCATCAGAAATAGCCGAGCACGAGTGCCCATAAAAAAATATCGTCGTAACTTCACTATGAATGTCGCCGCCAGACGCAAAAAAAAGGATGCAACACGAGGACTTCCCAGGAGGTCACCCATCCTAGTACTACTCTCGCCCAAGCACGCTTAACTTCGGAGTTCTGATGGGATCCGGTGCTTTAGTGCTGGTATGATCGCATCCGACATGTTATGCACTCATTTTCCTTTATGCTTGCCCCTCCCGCACCTTGTCTGCTCTATTTTGTACCATGCCCATCCCGCTTTTCCATCCCCACCACCGTTTCCCATCAGAAATAGCCGAGCACGAGTGCCCATAAAAAAATATCGTCGTAACTTCACTATGAATGTCGCCGCCAGACGCAAAAAAAAGGGATGCAACACGAGGACTTCCCAGGAGGTCACCCATCCTAGTACTACTCTCGCCCAAGCACGCTTAACTTCGGAGTTCTGATGGGATCCGGTGCTTTAGTGCTGGTATGATCGCATCCGACATGTTATGCACTCATTTTCCTTTATGCTTGCCCCTCCCGCACCTTGTCTGCTCTATTTTGTACCATGCCCATCCCGCTTTTCCATCCCCACCACCGTTTCCCATCAGAAATAGCCGAGCACGAGTGCCCATAAAAAAATATCGTCGTAACTTCACTATGAATGTCGCCGCCAGACGCAAAAAAAAGGGATGCAACACGAGGACTTCCCAGGAGGTCACCCATCCTAGTACTACTCTCGCCCAAGCACGCTTAACTTCGGAGTTCTGATGGGATCCGGTGCTTTAGTGCTGGTATGATCGCATCCGACATGTTATGCACTCATTTTCCTTTATGCTTGCCCCTCCCGCACCTTGTCTGCTCTATTTTGTACCATGCCCATCCCGCTTTTCCATCCCCACCACCGTTTCCCATCAGAAATAGCCGAGCACGAGTGCCCATAAAAAAATATCGTCGTAACTTCACTATGAATGTCGCCGCCAGACGCAAAAAAAAGGGATGCAACACGAGGACTTCCCAGGAGGTCACCCATCCTAGTACTACTCTCGCCCAAGCACGCTTAACTTCGGAGTTCTGATGGGATCCGGTGCTTTAGTGCTGGTATGATCGCATCCGACATGTTATGCACTCATTTTCCTTTATGCTTGCCCCTCCCGCACCTTGTCTGCTCTATTTTGTACCATGCCCATCCCGCTTTTCCATCCCCACCACCGTTTCCCATCAGAAATAGCCGAGCACGAGTGCCCATAAAAAAATATCGTCGTAACTTCACTATGAATGTCGCCGCCAGCAAAAAAAAGGGATGCAACACGAGGACTTCCCAGGAGGTCACCCATCCTAGTACTACTCTCGCCCAAGCACGCTTAACTTCGGAGTTCTGATGGGATCCGGTGCTTTAGTGCTGGTATGATCGCATCCGACATGTTATGCACTCATTTTCCTTTATGCTTGCCCCTCCCGCACCTTGTCTGCTCTATTTTGTACCATGCCCATCCCGCTTTTCCATCCCCACCACCGTTTCCCATCAGAAATAGCCGAGCACGAGTGCCCATAAAAAAATATCGTCGTAACTTCACTATGAATGTCGCCGCCAGACGCAAAAAAAAGGGATGCAACACGAGGACTTCCCAGGAGGTCACCCATCCTAGTACTACTCTCGCCCAAGCACGCTTAACTTCGGAGTTCTGATGGGATCCGGTGCTTTAGTGCTGGTATGATCGCATCCGACATGTTATGCACTCATTTTCCTTTATGCTTGCCCCTCCCGCACCTTGTCTGCTCTATTTTGTACCATGCCCATCCCGCTTTTCCATCCCCACCACCGTTTCCCATCAGAAATAGCCGAGCACGAGTGCCCATAAAAAAATATCGTCGTAACTTCACTATGAATGTCGCCGCCAGACGCAAAAAAAAGGGATGCAACACGAGGACTTCCCAGGAGGTCACCCATCCTAGTACTACTCTCGCCCAAGCACGCTTAACTTCGGAGTTCTGATGGGATCCGGTGCTTTAGTGCTGGTATGATCGCATCCGACATGTTATGCACTCATTTTCCTTTATGCTTGCCCCTCCCGCACCTTGTCTGCTCTATTTTGTACCATGCCCATCCCGCTTTTCCATCCCCACCACCGTTTCCCATCAGAAATAGCCGAGCACGAGTGCCCATAAAAAAATATCGTCGTAACTTCACTATGAATGTCGCCGCCAGACGCAAAAAAAAGGGATGCAACACGAGGACTTCCCAGGAGGTCACCCATCCTAGTACTACTCTCGCCCAAGCACGCTTAACTTCGGAGTTCTGATGGGATCCGGTGCTTTAGTGCTGGTATGATCGCATCCGACATGTTATGCACTCATTTTCCTTTATGCTTGCCCCTCCCGCACCTTGTCTGCTCTATTTTGTACCATGCCCATCCCGCTTTTCCATCCCCACCACCGTTTCCCATCAGAAATAGCCGAGCACGAGTGCCCATAAAAAAATATCGTCGTAACTTCACTATGAATGTCGCCGCCAGACGCAAAAAAAAAGGGATGCAACACGAGGACTTCCCAGGAGGTCACCCATCCTAGTACTACTCTCGCCCAAGCACGCTTAACTTCGGAGTTCTGATGGGATCCGGTGCTTTAGTGCTGGTATGATCGCATCCGACATGTTATGCACTCATTTTCCTTTATGCTTGCCCCTCCCGCACCTTGTCTGCTCTATTTTGTACCATGCCCATCCCGCTTTTCCATCCCCACCACCGTTTCCCATCAGAAATAGCCGAGCACGAGTGCCCATAAAAAAATATCGTCGTAACTTCACTATGAATGTCGCCGCCAGACGCAAAAAAAAGGGATGCAACACGAGGACTTCCCAGGAGGTCACCCATCCTAGTACTACTCTCGCCCAAGCACGCTTAACTTCGGAGTTCTGATGGGATCCGGTGCTTTAGTGCTGGTATGATCGCATCCGACATGTTATGCACTCATTTTCCTTTATGCTTGCCCCTCCCGCACCTTGTCTGCTCTATTTTGTACCATGCCCATCCCGCTTTTCCATCCCCACCACCGTTTCCCATCAGAAATAGCCGAGCACGAGTGCCCATAAAAAATATCGTCGTAACTTCACTATGAATGTCGCCGCCAGACGCAAAAAAAAAGGGATGCAACACGAGGACTTCCCAGGAGGTCACCCATCCTAGTACTACTCTCGCCCAAGCACGCTTAACTTCGGAGTTCTGATGGGATCCGGTGCTTTAGTGCTGGTATGATCGCATCCGACATGTTATGCACTCATTTTCCTTTATGCTTGCCCCTCCCGCACCTTGTCTGCTCTATTTTGTACCATGCCCATCCCGCTTTTCCATCCCCACCACCGTTTCCCATCAGAAATAGCCGAGCACGAGTGCCCATAAAAAATATCGTCGTAACTTCACTATGAATGTCGCCGCCAGACGCAAAAAAAAGGGATGCAACACGAGGACTTCCCAGGAGGTCACCCATCCTAGTACTACTCTCGCCCAAGCACGCTTAACTTCGGAGTTCTGATGGGATCCGGTGCTTTAGTGCTGGTATGATCGCATCCGACATGTTATGCACTCATTTTCCTTTATGCTTGCCCCTCCCGCACCTTGTCTGCTCTATTTTGTACCATGCCCATCCCGCTTTTCCATCCCCACCACCGTTTCCCATCAGAAATAGCCGAGCACGAGTGCCCATAAAAAAATATCGTCGTAACTTCACTATGAATGTCGCCGCCAGACGCAAAAAAAAGGGATGCAACACGAGGACTTCCCAGGAGGTCACCCATCCTAGTACTACTCTCGCCCAAGCACGCTTAACTTCGGAGTTCTGATGGGATCCGGTGCTTTAGTGCTGGTATGATCGCATCCGACATGTTATGCACTCATTTTCCTTTATGCTTGCCCCTCCCGCACCTTGTCTGCTCTATTTTGTACCATGCCCATCCCGCTTTTCCATCCCCACCACCGTTTCCAATCAGAAATAGCCGAGCACGAGTGCCCATAAAAAAATATCGTCGTAACTTCACTATGAATGTCGCCGCCAGAAAAAAAAGGGATGCAACACGAGGACTTCCCAGGAGGTCACCCATCCTAGTACTACTCTCGCCCAAGCACGCTTAACTTCGGAGTTCTGATGGGATCCGGTGCTTTAGTGCTGGTATGATCGCATCCGACATGTTATGCACTCATTTTCCTTTATGCTTGCCCCTCCCGCACCTTGTCTGCTCTATTTTGTACCATGCCCATCCCGCTTTTCCATCCCCACCACCGTTTCCCATCAGAAATAGCCGAGCACGAGTGCCCATAAAAAAATATCGTCGTAACTTCACTATGAATGTCGCCGCCAGATGCAAAAAAAGGGATGCAACACGAGGACTTCCCAGGAGGTCACCCATCCTAGTACTACTCTCGCCCAAGCACGCTTAACTTCGGAGTTCTGATGGGATCCGGTGCTTTAGTGCTGGTATGATCGCATCCGACATGTTATGCACTCATTTTCCTTTATGCTTGCCCCTCCCGCACCTTGTCTGCTCTATTTTGTACCATGCCCATCCCGCTTTTCCATCCCCACCACCGTTTCCCATCAGAAATAGCCGAGCACGAGTGCCCATAAAAAAATATCGTCGTAACTTCACTATGAATGTCGCCGCCAGACGCAAAAAAAAGGGATGCAACACGAGGACTTCCCAGGAGGTCACCCATCCTAGTACCACTCTCGCCCAAGCACGCTTAACTTCGGAGTTCTGATGGGATCCGGTGCTTTAGTGCTGGTATGATCGCATCCGACATGTTATGCACTCATTTTCCTTTATGCTTGCCCCTCCCGCACCTTGTCTGCTCTATTTTGTACCATGCCCATCCCGCTTTTCCATCCCCACCACCGTTTCCCATCAGAAATAGCCGAGCACGAGTGCCCATAAAAAAATATCGTCGTAACTTCACTATGAATGTCGCCGCCAGACGCAAAAAAAGGGATGCAACACGAGGACTTCCCAGGAGGTCACCCATCCTAGTACTACTCTCGCCCAAGCACGCTTAACTTCGGAGTTCTGATGGGATCCGGTGCTTTAGTGCTGGTATGATCGCATCCGACATGTTATGCACTCATTTTCCTTTATGCTTGCCCCTCCCGCACCTTGTCTGCTCTATTTTGTACCATGCCCATCCCGCTTTTCCATCCCCACCACCGTTTCCCATCAGAAATAGCCGAGCACGAGTGCCCATAAAAAAATATCGTCGTAACTTCACTATGAATGTCGCCGCCAGACGCAAAAAAAGGGATGCAACACGAGGACTTCCCAGGAGGTCACCCATCCTAGTACTACTCTCGCCCAAGCACGCTTAACTTCGGAGTTCTGATGGGATCCGGTGCTTTAGTGCTGGTATGATCGCATCCGACATGTTATGCACTCATTTTCCTTTATGCTTGCCCCTCCCGCACCTTGTCTGCTCTATTTTGTACCATGCCCATCCCGCTTTTCCATCCCCACCACCGTTTCCCATCAGAAATAGCCGAGCACGAGTGCCCATAAAAAAATATCGTCGTAACTTCACTATGAATGTCGCCGCCAGACGCAAAAAAAAGGGATGCAACACGAGGACTTCCCAGGAGGTCACCCATCCTAGTACTACTCTCGCCCAAGCACGCTTAACTTCGGAGTTCTGATGGGATCCGGTGCTTTAGTGCTGGTATGATCGCATCCGACATGTTATGCACTCATTTTCCTTTATGCTTGCCCCTCCCGCACCTTGTCTGCTCTATTTTGTACCATGCCCATCCCGCTTTTCCATCCCCACCACCGTTTCCCATCAGAAATAGCCGAGCACGAGTGCCCATAAAAAAATATCGTCGTAACTTCACTATGAATGTCGCCGCCAGACGCAAAAAAAAGGGATGCAACACGAGGACTTCCCAGGAGGTCACCCATCCTAGTACTACTCTCGCCCAAGCACGCTTAACTTCGGAGTTCTGATGGGATCCGGTGCTTTAGTGCTGGTATGATCGCATCCGACATGTTATGCACTCATTTTCCTTTATGCTTGCCCCTCCCGCACCTTGTCTGCTCTATTTTGTACCATGCCCATCCCGCTTTTCCATCCCCACCACCGTTTCCCATCAGAAATAGCCGAGCACGAGTGCCCATAAAAAAATATCGTCGTAACTTCACTATGAATGTCGCCGCCAGACAAAAAAAAGGGATGCAACACGAGGACTTCCCAGGAGGTCACCCATCCTAGTACTACTCTCGCCCAAGCACGCTTAACTTCGGAGTTCTGATGGGATCCGGTGCTTTAGTGCTGGTATGATCGCATCCGACATGTTATGCACTCATTTTCCTTTATGCTTGCCCCTCCCGCACCTTGTCTGCTCTATTTTGTACCATGCCCATCCCGCTTTTCCATCCCCACCACCGTTTCCCATCAGAAATAGCCGAGCACGAGTGCCCATAAAAAAATATCGTCGTAACTTCACTATGAATGTCGCCGCCAGACGCAAAAAAAAGGGATGCAACACGAGGACTTCCCAGGAGGTCACCCATCCTAGTACTACTCTCGCCCAAGCACGCTTAACTTCGGAGTTCTGATGGGATCCGGTGCTTTAGTGCTGGTATGATCGCATCCGACATGTTATGCACTCATTTTCCTTTATGCTTGCCCCTCCCGCACCTTGTCTGCTCTATTTTGTACCATGCCCATCCCGCTTTTCCATCCCCACCACCGTTTCCCATCAGAAATAGCCGAGCACGAGTGCCCATAAAAAAATATCGTCGTAACTTCACTATGAATGTCGCCGCCAGCAAAAAAAAAGGGATGCAACACGAGGACTTCCCAGGAGGTCACCCATCCTAGTACTACTCTCGCCCAAGCACGCTTAACTTCGGAGTTCTGATGGGATCCGGTGCTTTAGTGCTGGTATGATCGCATCCGACATGTTATGCACTCATTTTCCTTTATGCTTGCCCCTCCCGCACCTTGTCTGCTCTATTTTGTACCATGCCCATCCCGCTTTTCCATCCCCACCACCGTTTCCCATCAGAAATAGCCGAGCACGAGTGCCCATAAAAAAATATCGTCGTAACTTCACTATGAATGTCGCCGCCAGACGCAAAAAAAAGGGATGCAACACGAGGACTTCCCAGGAGGTCACCCATCCTAGTACTACTCTCGCCCAAGCACGCTTAACTTCGGAGTTCTGATGGGATCCGGTGCTTTAGTGCTGGTATGATCGCATCCGACATGTTATGCACTCATTTTCCTTTATGCTTGCCCCTCCCGCACCTTGTCTGCTCTATTTTGTACCATGCCCATCCCGCTTTTCCATCCCCACCACCGTTTCCCATCAGAAATAGCCGAGCACGAGTGCCCATAAAAAAATATCGTCGTAACTTCACTATGAATGTCGCCGCCAGACGCAAAAAAAAGGGATGCAACACGAGGACTTCCCAGGAGGTCACCCATCCTAGTACTACTCTCGCCCAAGCACGCTTAACTTCGGAGTTCTGATGGGATCCGGTGCTTTAGTGCTGGTATGATCGCATCCGACATGTTATGCACTCATTTTCCTTTATGCTTGCCCCTCCCGCACCTTGTCTGCTCTATTTTGTACCATGCCCATCCCGCTTTTCCATCCCCACCACCGTTTCCCATCAGAAATAGCCGAGCACGAGTGCCCATAAAAAAATATCGTCGTAACTTCACTATGAATGTCGCCGCCAGACGCAAAAAAAAGGGATGCAACACGAGGACTTCCCAGGAGGTCACCCATCCTAGTACTACTCTCGCCCAAGCACGCTTAACTTCGGAGTTCTGATGGGATCCGGTGCTTTAGTGCTGGTATGATCGCATCCGACATGTTATGCACTCATTTTCCTTTATGCTTGCCCCTCCCGCACCTTGTCTGCTCTATTTTGTACCATGCCCATCCCGCTTTTCCATCCCCACCACCGTTTCCCATCAGAAATAGCCGAGCACGAGTGCCCATAAAAAATATCGTCGTAACTTCACTATGAATGTCGCCGCCAGAGCAAAAAAAAGGGATGCAACACGAGGACTTCCCAGGAGGTCACCCATCCTAGTACTACTCTCGCCCAAGCACGCTTAACTTCGGAGTTCTGATGGGATCCGGTGCTTTAGTGCTGGTATGATCGCATCCGACATGTTATGCACTCATTTTCCTTTATGCTTGCCCCTCCCGCACCTTGTCTGCTCTATTTTGTACCATGCCCATCCCGCTTTTCCATCCCCACCACCGTTTCCCATCAGAAATAGCCGAGCACGAGTGCCCATAAAAAAATATCGTCGTAACTTCACTATGAATGTCGCCGCCAGACGCAAAAAAAAGGGATGCAACACGAGGACTTCCCAGGAGGTCACCCATCCTAGTACTACTCTCGCCCAAGCACGCTTAACTTCGGAGTTCTGATGGGATCCGGTGCTTTAGTGCTGGTATGATCGCATCCGACATGTTATGCACTCATTTTCCTTTATGCTTGCCCCTCCCGCACCTTGTCTGCTCTATTTTGTACCATGCCCATCCCGCTTTTCCATCCCCACCACCGTTTCCCATCAGAAATAGCCGAGCACGAGTGCCCATAAAAAAATATCGTCGTAACTTCACTATGAATGTCGCCGCCAAAAAAAAAGGGATGCAACACGAGGACTTCCCAGGAGGTCACCCATCCTAGTACTACTCTCGCCCAAGCACGCTTAACTTCGGAGTTCTGATGGGATCCGGTGCTTTAGTGCTGGTATGATCGCATCCGACATGTTATGCACTCATTTTCCTTTATGCTTGCCCCTCCCGCACCTTGTCTGCTCTATTTTGTACCATGCCCATCCCGCTTTTCCATCCCCACCACCGTTTCCCATCAGAAATAGCCGAGCACGAGTGCCCATAAAAAAATATCGTCGTAACTTCACTATGAATGTCGCCGCCAGATGCAAAAAAAAGGGATGCAACACGAGGACTTCCCAGGAGGTCACCCATCCTAGTACTACTCTCGCCCAAGCACGCTTAACTTCGGAGTTCTGATGGGATCCGGTGCTTTAGTGCTGGTATGATCGCATCCGACATGTTATGCACTCATTTTCCTTTATGCTTGCCCCTCCCGCACCTTGTCTGCTCTATTTTGTACCATGCCCATCCCGCTTTTCCATCCCCACCACCGTTTCCCATCAGAAATAGCCGAGCACGAGTGCCCATAAAAAAATATCGTCGTAACTTCACTATGAATGTCGCCGCCAGACGCAAAAAAAAGGGATGCAACACGAGGACTTCCCAGGAGGTCACCCATCCTAGTACTACTCTCGCCCAAGCACGCTTAACTTCGGAGTTCTGATGGGATCCGGTGCTTTAGTGCTGGTATGATCGCATCCGACATGTTATGCACTCATTTTCCTTTATGCTTGCCCCTCCCGCACCTTGTCTGCTCTATTTTGTACCATGCCCATCCCGCTTTTCCATCCCCACCACCGTTTCCCATCAGAAATAGCCGAGCACGAGTGCCCATAAAAAAATATCGTCGTAACTTCACTATGAATGTCGCCGCCAGATGCAAAAAAAAGGGATGCAACACGAGGACTTCCAGGAGGTCACCCATCCTAGTACTACTCTCGCCCAAGCACGCTTAACTTCGGAGTTCTGATGGGATCCGGTGCTTTAGTGCTGGTATGATCGCATCCGACATGTTATGCACTCATTTTCCTTTATGCTTGCCCCTCCCGCACCTTGTCTGCTCTATTTTGTACCATGCCCATCCCGCTTTTCCATCCCCACCACCGTTTCCCATCAGAAATAGCCGAGCACGAGTGCCCATAAAAAAATATCGTCGTAACTTCACTATGAATGTCGCCGCCAGACGCAAAAAAAAGGGATGCAACACGAGGACTTCCCAGGAGGTCACCCATCCTAGTACTACTCTCGCCCAAGCACGCTTAACTTCGGAGTTCTGATGGGATCCGGTGCTTTAGTGCTGGTATGATCGCATCCGACATGTTATGCACTCATTTTCCTTTATGCTTGCCCCTCCCGCACCTTGTCTGCTCTATTTTGTACCATGCCCATCCCGCTTTTCCATCCCCACCACCGTTTCCCATCAGAAATAGCCGAGCACGAGTGCCCATAAAAAAATATCGTCGTAACTTCACTATGAATGTCGCCGCCAGACGCAAAAAAAAGGGATGCAACACGAGGACTTCCCAGGAGGTCACCCATCCTAGTACTACTCTCGCCCAAGCACGCTTAACTTCGGAGTTCTGATGGGATCCGGTGCTTTAGTGCTGGTATGATCGCATCCGACATGTTATGCACTCATTTTCCTTTATGCTTGCCCCTCCCGCACCTTGTCTGCTCTATTTTGTACCATGCCCATCCCGCTTTTCCATCCCCACCACCGTTTCCCATCAGAAATAGCCGAGCACGAGTGCCCATAAAAAAATATCGTCGTAACTTCACTATGAATGTCGCCGCCAGACGCAAAAAAAAGGGATGCAACACGAGGACTTCCCAGGAGGTCACCCATCCTAGTACTACTCTCGCCCAAGCACGCTTAACTTCGGAGTTCTGATGGGATCCGGTGCTTTAGTGCTGGTATGATCGCATCCGACATGTTATGCACTCATTTTCCTTTATGCTTGCCCCTCCCGCACCTTGTCTGCTCTATTTTGTACCATGCCCATCCCGCTTTTCCATCCCCACCACCGTTTCCCATCAGAAATAGCCGAGCACGAGTGCCCATAAAAAAATATCGTCGTAACTTCACTATGAATGTCGCCGCCAGACGCAAAAAAAAGGGATGCAACACGAGGACTTCCCAGGAGGTCACCCATCCTAGTACTACTCTCGCCCAAGCACGCTTAACTTCGGAGTTCTGATGGGATCCGGTGCTTTAGTGCTGGTATGATCGCATCCGACATGTTATGCACTCATTTTCCTTTATGCTTGCCCCTCCCGCACCTTGTCTGCTCTATTTTGTACCATGCCCATCCCGCTTTTCCATCCCCACCACCGTTTCCCATCAGAAATAGCCGAGCACGAGTGCCCATAAAAAAATATCGTCGTAACTTCACTATGAATGTCGCCGCCAGATGCAAAAAAAAGGGATGCAACACGAGGACTTCCCAGGAGGTCACCCATCCTAGTACTACTCTCGCCCAAGCACGCTTAACTTCGGAGTTCTGATGGGATCCGGTGCTTTAGTGCTGGTATGATCGCATCCGACATGTTATGCACTCATTTTCCTTTATGCTTGCCCCTCCCGCACCTTGTCTGCTCTATTTTGTACCATGCCCATCCCGCTTTTCCATCCCCACCACCGTTTCCCATCAGAAATAGCCGAGCACGAGTGCCCATAAAAAAATATCGTCGTAACTTCACTATGAATGTCGCCGCCAGACGCAAAAAAAAGGGATGCAACACGAGGACTTCCCAGGAGGTCACCCATCCTAGTACTACTCTCGCCCAAGCACGCTTAACTTCGGAGTTCTGATGGGATCCGGTGCTTTAGTGCTGGTATGATCGCATCCGACATGTTATGCACTCATTTTCCTTTATGCTTGCCCCTCCCGCACCTTGTCTGCTCTATTTTGTACCATGCCCATCCCGCTTTTCCATCCCCACCACCGTTTCCCATCAGAAATAGCCGAGCACGAGTGCCCATAAAAAAATATCGTCGTAACTTCACTATGAATGTCGCCGCCAGACGCAAAAAAAAGGGATGCAACACGAGGACTTCCCAGGAGGTCACCCATCCTAGTACTACTCTCGCCCAAGCACGCTTAACTTCGGAGTTCTGATGGGATCCGGTGCTTTAGTGCTGGTATGATCGCATCCGACATGTTATGCACTCATTTTCCTTTATGCTTGCCCCTCCCGCACCTTGTCTGCTCTATTTTGTACCATGCCCATCCCGCTTTTCCATCCCCACCACCGTTTCCCATCAGAAATAGCCGAGCACGAGTGCCCATAAAAAAATATCGTCGTAACTTCACTATGAATGTCGCCGCCAGACGCAAAAAAAAGGGATGCAACACGAGGACTTCCCAGGAGGTCACCCATCCTAGTACTACTCTCGCCCAAGCACGCTTAACTTCGGAGTTCTGATGGGATCCGGTGCTTTAGTGCTGGTATGATCGCATCCGACATGTTATGCACTCATTTTCCTTTATGCTTGCCCCTCCCGCACCTTGTCTGCTCTATTTTGTACCATGCCCATCCCGCTTTTCCATCCCCACCACCGTTTCCCATCAGAAATAGCCGAGCACGAGTGCCCATAAAAAAATATCGTCGTAACTTCACTATGAATGTCGCCGCCAGACGCAAAAAAAAGGGATGCAACACGAGGACTTCCCAGGAGGTCACCCATCCTAGTACTACTCTCGCCCAAGCACGCTTAACTTCGGAGTTCTGATGGGATCCGGTGCTTTAGTGCTGGTATGATCGCATCCGACATGTTATGCACTCATTTTCCTTTATGCTTGCCCCTCCCGCACCTTGTCTGCTCTATTTTGTACCATGCCCATCCCGCTTTTCCATCCCCACCACCGTTTCCCATCAGAAATAGCCGAGCACGAGTGCCCATAAAAAAATATCGTCGTAACTTCACTATGAATGTCGCCGCCAGATGCAAAAAAAGGGATGCAACACGAGGACTTCCCAGGAGGTCACCCATCCTAGTACTACTCTCGCCCAAGCACGCTTAACTTCGGAGTTCTGATGGGATCCGGTGCTTTAGTGCTGGTATGATCGCATCCGACATGTTATGCACTCATTTTCCTTTATGCTTGCCCCTCCCGCACCTTGTCTGCTCTATTTTGTACCATGCCCATCCCGCTTTTCCATCCCCACCACCGTTTCCCATCAGAAATAGCCGAGCACGAGTGCCCATAAAAAAATATCGTCGTAACTTCACTATGAATGTCGCCGCCAGACGCAAAAAAAAGGGATGCAACACGAGGACTTCCCAGGAGGTCACCCATCCTAGTACCACTCTCGCCCAAGCACGCTTAACTTCGGAGTTCTGATGGGATCCGGTGCTTTAGTGCTGGTATGATCGCATCCGACATGTTATGCACTCATTTTCCTTTATGCTTGCCCCTCCCGCACCTTGTCTGCTCTATTTTGTACCATGCCCATCCCGCTTTTCCATCCCCACCACCGTTTCCCATCAGAAATAGCCGAGCACGAGTGCCCATAAAAAAATATCGTCGTAACTTCACTATGAATGTCGCCGCCAGACGCAAAAAAGGGATGCAACACGAGGACTTCCCAGGAGGTCACCCATCCTAGTACTACTCTCGCCCAAGCACGCTTAACTTCGGAGTTCTGATGGGATCCGGTGCTTTAGTGCTGGTATGATCGCATCCGACATGTTATGCACTCATTTTCCTTTATGCTTGCCCCTCCCGCACCTTGTCTGCTCTATTTTGTACCATGCCCATCCCGCTTTTCCATCCCCACCACCGTTTCCCATCAGAAATAGCCGAGCACGAGTGCCCATAAAAAATATCGTCGTAACTTCACTATGAATGTCGCCGCCAGATGCAAAAAAGGGATGCAACACGAGGACTTCCCAGGAGGTCACCCATCCTAGTACTACTCTCGCCCAAGCACGCTTAACTTCGGAGTTCTGATGGGATCCGGTGCTTTAGTGCTGGTATGATCGCATCCGACATGTTATGCACTCATTTTCCTTTATGCTTGCCCCTCCCGCACCTTGTCTGCTCTATTTTGTACCATGCCCATCCCGCTTTTCCATCCCCACCACCGTTTCCCATCAGAAATAGCCGAGCACGAGTGCCCATAAAAAAATATCGTCGTAACTTCACTATGAATGTCGCCGCCAGACGCAAAAAAAAAGGGATGCAACACGAGGACTTCCCAGGAGGTCACCCATCCTAGTACTACTCTCGCCCAAGCACGCTTAACTTCGGAGTTCTGATGGGATCCGGTGCTTTAGTGCTGGTATGATCGCATCCGACATGTTATGCACTCATTTTCCTTTATGCTTGCCCCTCCCGCACCTTGTCTGCTCTATTTTGTACCATGCCCATCCCGCTTTTCCATCCCCACCACCGTTTCCCATCAGAAATAGCACGAGTGCCCATAAAAAAATATCGTCGTAACTTCACTATGAATGTCGCCGCCAGAAAAAAAAGGGATGCAACACGAGGACTTCCCAGGAGGTCACCCATCCTAGTACTACTCTCGCCCAAGCACGCTTAACTTCGGAGTTCTGATGGGATCCGGTGCTTTAGTGCTGGTATGATCGCATCCGACATGTTATGCACTCATTTTCCTTTATGCTTGCCCCTCCCGCACCTTGTCTGCTCTATTTTGTACCATGCCCATCCCGCTTTTCCATCCCCACCACCGTTTCCCATCAGAAATAGCCGAGCACGAGTGCCCATAAAAAAATATCGTCGTAACTTCACTATGAATGTCGCCGCCAGACGCAAAAAAAAGGGATGCAACACGAGGACTTCCTGGGAGGTCACCCATCCTAGTACTACTCTCGCCCAAGCACGCTTAACTTCGGAGTTCTGATGGGATCCGGTGCTTTAGTGCTGGTATGATCGCATCCGACATGTTATGCACTCATTTTCCTTTATGCTTGCCCCTCCCGCACCTTGTCTGCTCTATTTTGTACCATGCCCATCCCGCTTTTCCATCCCCACCACCGTTTCCCATCAGAAATAGCCGAGCACGAGTGCCCATAAAAAAATATCGTCGTAACTTCACTATGAATGTCGCCCAGAAAAAAGGGATGCAACACGAGGACTTCCCAGGAGGTCACCCATCCTAGTACTACTCTCGCCCAAGCACGCTTAACTTCGGAGTTCTGATGGGATCCGGTGCTTTAGTGCTGGTATGATCGCATCCGACATGTTATGCACTCATTTTCCTTTATGCTTGCCCCTCCCGCACCTTGTCTGCTCTATTTTGTACCATGCCCATCCCGCTTTTCCATCCCCACCACCGTTTCCCATCAGAAATAGCCGAGCACGAGTGCCCATAAAAAAATATCGTCGTAACTTCACTATGAATGTCGCCGCCAGATGCAAAAAAAAGGGATGCAACACGAGGACTTCCCAGGAGGTCACCCATCCTAGTACTACTCTCGCCCAAGCACGCTTAACTTCGGAGTTCTGATGGGATCCGGTGCTTTAGTGCTGGTATGATCGCATCCGACATGTTATGCACTCATTTTCCTTTATGCTTGCCCCTCCCGCACCTTGTCTGCTCTATTTTGTACCATGCCCATCCCGCTTTTCCATCCCCACCACCGTTTCCCATCAGAAATAGCCGAGCACGAGTGCCCATAAAAAAATATCGTCGTAACTTCACTATGAATGTCGCCGCCAGACGCAAAAAAAAAGGGATGCAACACGAGGACTTCCCAGGAGGTCACCCATCCTAGTACTACTCTCGCCCAAGCACGCTTAACTTCGGAGTTCTGATGGGATCCGGTGCTTTAGTGCTGGTATGATCGCATCCGACATGTTATGCACTCATTTTCCTTTATGCTTGCCCCTCCCGCACCTTGTCTGCTCTATTTTGTACCATGCCCATCCCGCTTTTCCATCCCCACCACCGTTTCCCATCAGAAATAGCCGAGCACGAGTGCCCATAAAAAAATATCGTCGTAACTTCACTATGAATGTCGCCGCCAGACGCAAAAAAAAAGGGATGCAACACGAGGACTTCCCAGGAGGTCACCCATCCTAGTACTACTCTCGCCCAAGCACGCTTAACTTCGGAGTTCTGATGGGATCCGGTGCTTTAGTGCTGGTATGATCGCATCCGACATGTTATGCACTCATTTTCCTTTATGCTTGCCCCTCCCGCACCTTGTCTGCTCTATTTTGTACCATGCCCATCCCGCTTTTCCATCCCCACCACCGTTTCCCATCAGAAATAGCCGAGCACGAGTGCCCATAAAAAAATATCGTCGTAACTTCACTATGAATGTCGCCGCCAGACGCAAAAAAAAGGGATGCAACACGAGGACTTCCCAGGAGGTCACCCATCCTAGTACTACTCTCGCCCAAGCACGCTTAACTTCGGAGTTCTGATGGGATCCGGTGCTTTAGTGCTGGTATGATCGCATCCGACATGTTATGCACTCATTTTCCTTTATGCTTGCCCCTCCCGCACCTTGTCTGCTCTATTTTGTACCATGCCCATCCCGCTTTTCCATCCCCACCACCGTTTCCCATCAGAAATAGCCGAGCACGAGTGCCCATAAAAAAATATCGTCGTAACTTCACTATGAATGTCGCCGCCAGACGCAAAAAAAAGGGATGCAACACGAGGACTTCCCAGGAGGTCACCCATCCTAGTACTACTCTCGCCCAAGCACGCTTAACTTCGGAGTTCTGATGGGATCCGGTGCTTTAGTGCTGGTATGATCGCATCCGACATGTTATGCACTCATTTTCCTTTATGCTTGCCCCTCCCGCACCTTGTCTGCTCTATTTTGTACCATGCCCATCCCGCTTTTCCATCCCCACCACCGTTTCCCATCAGAAATAGCCGAGCACGAGTGCCCATAAAAAAATATCGTCGTAACTTCACTATGAATGTCGCCGCCAGACGCAAAAAAAAGGGATGCAACACGAGGACTTCCCAGGAGGTCACCCATCCTAGTACTACTCTCGCCCAAGCACGCTTAACTTCGGAGTTCTGATGGGATCCGGTGCTTTAGTGCTGGTATGATCGCATCCGACATGTTATGCACTCATTTTCCTTTATGCTTGCCCCTCCCGCACCTTGTCTGCTCTATTTTGTACCATGCCCATCCCGCTTTTCCATCCCCACCACCGTTTCCCATCAGAAATAGCCGAGCACGAGTGCCCATAAAAAAATATCGTCGTAACTTCACTATGAATGTCGCCGCCAGACGCAAAAAAAAGGGATGCAACACGAGGACTTCCCAGGAGGTCACCCATCCTAGTACTACTCTCGCCCAAGCACGCTTAACTTCGGAGTTCTGATGGGATCCGGTGCTTTAGTGCTGGTATGATCGCATCCGACATGTTATGCACTCATTTTCCTTTATGCTTGCCCCTCCCGCACCTTGTCTGCTCTATTTTGTACCATGCCCATCCCGCTTTTCCATCCCCACCACCGTTTCCCATCAGAAATAGCCGAGCACGAGTGCCCATAAAAAAATATCGTCGTAACTTCACTATGAATGTCGCCGCCAGAAAAAAAAAGGGATGCAACACGAGGACTTCCCAGGAGGTCACCCATCCTAGTACTACTCTCGCCCAAGCACGCTTAACTTCGGAGTTCTGATGGGATCCGGTGCTTTAGTGCTGGTATGATCGCATCCGACATGTTATGCACTCATTTTCCTTTATGCTTGCCCCTCCCGCACCTTGTCTGCTCTATTTTGTACCATGCCCATCCCGCTTTTCCATCCCCACCACCGTTTCCCATCAGAAATAGCCGAGCACGAGTGCCCATAAAAAAATATCGTCGTAACTTCACTATGAATGTCGCCGCCAGACGCAAAAAAAAAGGGATGCAACACGAGGACTTCCCAGGAGGTCACCCATCCTAGTACTACTCTCGCCCAAGCACGCTTAACTTCGGAGTTCTGATGGGATCCGGTGCTTTAGTGCTGGTATGATCGCATCCGACATGTTATGCACTCATTTTCCTTTATGCTTGCCCCTCCCGCACCTTGTCTGCTCTATTTTGTACCATGCCCATCCCGCTTTTCCATCCCCACCACCGTTTCCCATCAGAAATAGCCGAGCACGAGTGCCCATAAAAAAATATCGTCGTAACTTCACTATGAATGTCGCCGCCAGACGCAAAAAAAAGGGATGCAACACGAGGACTTCCCAGGAGGTCACCCATCCTAGTACTACTCTCGCCCAAGCACGCTTAACTTCGGAGTTCTGATGGGATCCGGTGCTTTAGTGCTGGTATGATCGCATCCGACATGTTATGCACTCATTTTCCTTTATGCTTGCCCCTCCCGCACCTTGTCTGCTCTATTTTGTACCATGCCCATCCCGCTTTTCCATCCCCACCACCGTTTCCCATCAGAAATAGCCGAGCACGAGTGCCCATAAAAAAATATCGTCGTAACTTCACTATGAATGTCGCCGCCAGACGCAAAAAAAGGGATGCAACACGAGGACTTCCCAGGAGGTCACCCATCCTAGTACTACTCTCGCCCAAGCACGCTTAACTTCGGAGTTCTGATGGGATCCGGTGCTTTAGTGCTGGTATGATCGCATCCGACATGTTATGCACTCATTTTCCTTTATGCTTGCCCCTCCCGCACCTTGTCTGCTCTATTTTGTACCATGCCCATCCCGCTTTTCCATCCCCACCACCGTTTCCCATCAGAAATAGCCGAGCACGAGTGCCCATAAAAAAATATCGTCGTAACTTCACTATGAATGTCGCCGCCAGACGCAAAAAAAAGGGATGCAACACGAGGACTTCCCAGGAGGTCACCCATCCTAGTACTACTCTCGCCCAAGCACGCTTAACTTCGGAGTTCTGATGGGATCCGGTGCTTTAGTGCTGGTATGATCGCATCCGACATGTTATGCACTCATTTTCCTTTATGCTTGCCCCTCCCGCACCTTGTCTGCTCTATTTTGTACCATGCCCATCCCGCTTTTCCATCCCCACCACCGTTTCCCATCAGAAATAGCCGAGCACGAGTGCCCATAAAAAAATATCGTCGTAACTTCACTATGAATGTCGCCGCCAGACGCAAAAAAAAGGGATGCAACACGAGGACTTCCCAGGAGGTCACCCATCCTAGTACTACTCTCGCCCAAGCACGCTTAACTTCGGAGTTCTGATGGGATCCGGTGCTTTAGTGCTGGTATGATCGCATCCGACATGTTATGCACTCATTTTCCTTTATGCTTGCCCCTCCCGCACCTTGTCTGCTCTATTTTGTACCATGCCCATCCCGCTTTTCCATCCCCACCACCGTTTCCCATCAGAAATAGCCGAGCACGAGTGCCCATAAAAAAATATCGTCGTAACTTCACTATGAATGTCGCCGCCAGATGCAAAAAAAAGGGATGCAACACGAGGACTTCCCAGGAGGTCACCCATCCTAGTACTACTCTCGCCCAAGCACGCTTAACTTCGGAGTTCTGATGGGATCCGGTGCTTTAGTGCTGGTATGATCGCATCCGACATGTTATGCACTCATTTTCCTTTATGCTTGCCCCTCCCGCACCTTGTCTGCTCTATTTTGTACCATGCCCATCCCGCTTTTCCATCCCCACCACCGTTTCCCATCAGAAATAGCCGAGCACGAGTGCCCATAAAAAAATATCGTCGTAACTTCACTATGAATGTCGCCGCCAGACGCAAAAAAAAGGGATGCAACACGAGGACTTCCCAGGAGGTCACCCATCCTAGTACTACTCTCGCCCAAGCACGCTTAACTTCGGAGTTCTGATGGGATCCGGTGCTTTAGTGCTGGTATGATCGCATCCGACATGTTATGCACTCATTTTCCTTTATGCTTGCCCCTCCCGCACCTTGTCTGCTCTATTTTGTACCATGCCCATCCCGCTTTTCCATCCCCACCACCGTTTCCCATCAGAAATAGCCGAGCACGAGTGCCCATAAAAAAATATCGTCGTAACTTCACTATGAATGTCGCCGCCAGACGCAAAAAAAAAGGGATGCAACACGAGGACTTCCCAGGAGGTCACCCATCCTAGTACTACTCTCGCCCAAGCACGCTTAACTTCGGAGTTCTGATGGGATCCGGTGCTTTAGTGCTGGTATGATCGCATCCGACATGTTATGCACTCATTTTCCTTTATGCTTGCCCCTCCCGCACCTTGTCTGCTCTATTTTGTACCATGCCCATCCCGCTTTTCCATCCCCACCACCGTTTCCCATCAGAAATAGCCGAGCACGAGTGCCCATAAAAAAATATCGTCGTAACTTCACTATGAATGTCGCCGCCAGATGCAAAAAAAAGGGATGCAACACGAGGACTTCCCAGGAGGTCACCCATCCTAGTACTACTCTCGCCCAAGCACGCTTAACTTCGGAGTTCTGATGGGATCCGGTGCTTTAGTGCTGGTATGATCGCATCCGACATGTTATGCACTCATTTTCCTTTATGCTTGCCCCTCCCGCACCTTGTCTGCTCTATTTTGTACCATGCCCATCCCGCTTTTCCATCCCCACCACCGTTTCCCATCAGAAATAGCCGAGCACGAGTGCCCATAAAAAAATATCGTCGTAACTTCACTATGAATGTCGCCGCCAGACGCAAAAAAAAGGGATGCAACACGAGGACTTCCCAGGAGGTCACCCATCCTAGTACTACTCTCGCCCAAGCACGCTTAACTTCGGAGTTCTGATGGGATCCGGTGCTTTAGTGCTGGTATGATCGCATCCGACATGTTATGCACTCATTTTCCTTTATGCTTGCCCCTCCCGCACCTTGTCTGCTCTATTTTGTACCATGCCCATCCCGCTTTTCCATCCCCACCACCGTTTCCCATCAGAAATAGCCGAGCACGAGTGCCCATAAAAAAATATCGTCGTAACTTCACTATGAATGTCGCCGCCAGACGCAAAAAAAAGGGATGCAACACGAGGACTTCCCAGGAGGTCACCCATCCTAGTACTACTCTCGCCCAAGCACGCTTAACTTCGGAGTTCTGATGGGATCCGGTGCTTTAGTGCTGGTATGATCGCATCCGACATGTTATGCACTCATTTTCCTTTATGCTTGCCCCTCCCGCACCTTGTCTGCTCTATTTTGTACCATGCCCATCCCGCTTTTCCATCCCCACCACCGTTTCCCATCAGAAATAGCCGAGCACGAGTGCCCATAAAAAAATATCGTCGTAACTTCACTATGAATGTCGCCGCCAGACGCAAAAAAAAGGGATGCAACACGAGGACTTCCCAGGAGGTCACCCATCCTAGTACTACTCTCGCCCAAGCACGCTTAACTTCGGAGTTCTGATGGGATCCGGTGCTTTAGTGCTGGTATGATCGCATCCGACATGTTATGCACTCATTTTCCTTTATGCTTGCCCCTCCCGCACCTTGTCTGCTCTATTTTGTACCATGCCCATCCCGCTTTTCCATCCCCACCACCGTTTCCCATCAGAAATAGCCGAGCACGAGTGCCCATAAAAAAATATCGTCGTAACTTCACTATGAATGTCGCCGCCAGATGCAAAAAAAAAGGGATGCAACACGAGGACTTCCCAGGAGGTCACCCATCCTAGTACTACTCTCGCCCAAGCACGCTTAACTTCGGAGTTCTGATGGGATCCGGTGCTTTAGTGCTGGTATGATCGCATCCGACATGTTATGCACTCATTTTCCTTTATGCTTGCCCCTCCCGCACCTTGTCTGCTCTATTTTGTACCATGCCCATCCCGCTTTTCCATCCCCACCACCGTTTCCCATCAGAAATAGCCGAGCACGAGTGCCCATAAAAAAATATCGTCGTAACTTCACTATGAATGTCGCCGCCAGACGCAAAAAAAAGGGATGCAACACGAGGACTTCCCAGGAGGTCACCCATCCTAGTACTACTCTCGCCCAAGCACGCTTAACTTCGGAGTTCTGATGGGATCCGGTGCTTTAGTGCTGGTATGATCGCATCCGACATGTTATGCACTCATTTTCCTTTATGCTTGCCCCTCCCGCACCTTGTCTGCTCTATTTTGTACCATGCCCATCCCGCTTTTCCATCCCCACCACCGTTTCCCATCAGAAATAGCCGAGCACGAGTGCCCATAAAAAAATATCGTCGTAACTTCACTATGAATGTCGCCGCCAGACGCAAAAAAAAGGGATGCAACACGAGGACTTCCCAGGAGGTCACCCATCCTAGTACTACTCTCGCCCAAGCACGCTTAACTTCGGAGTTCTGATGGGATCCGGTGCTTTAGTGCTGGTATGATCGCATCCGACATGTTATGCACTCATTTTCCTTTATGCTTGCCCCTCCCGCACCTTGTCTGCTCTATTTTGTACCATGCCCATCCCGCTTTTCCATCCCCACCACCGTTTCCCATCAGAAATAGCCGAGCACGAGTGCCCATAAAAAAATATCGTCGTAACTTCACTATGAATGTCGCCGCCAGACGCAAAAAAAAGGGATGCAACACGAGGACTTCCCAGGAGGTCACCCATCCTAGTACTACTCTCGCCCAAGCACGCTTAACTTCGGAGTTCTGATGGGATCCGGTGCTTTAGTGCTGGTATGATCGCATCCGACATGTTATGCACTCATTTTCCTTTATGCTTGCCCCTCCCGCACCTTGTCTGCTCTATTTTGTACCATGCCCATCCCGCTTTTCCATCCCCACCACCGTTTCCCATCAGAAATAGCCGAGCACGAGTGCCCATAAAAAAATATCGTCGTAACTTCACTATGAATGTCGCCGCCAGACGCAAAAAAAAGGGATGCAACACGAGGACTTCCCAGGAGGTCACCCATCCTAGTACTACTCTCGCCCAAGCACGCTTAACTTCGGAGTTCTGATGGGATCCGGTGCTTTAGTGCTGGTATGATCGCATCCGACATGTTATGCACTCATTTTCCTTTATGCTTGCCCCTCCCGCACCTTGTCTGCTCTATTTTGTACCATGCCCATCCCGCTTTTCCATCCCCACCACCGTTTCCCATCAGAAATAGCCGAGCACGAGTGCCCATAAAAAAATATCGTCGTAACTTCACTATGAATGTCGCCGCCAGACGCAAAAAAAAGGGATGCAACACGAGGACTTCCCAGGAGGTCACCCATCCTAGTACTACTCTCGCCCAAGCACGCTTAACTTCGGAGTTCTGATGGGATCCGGTGCTTTAGTGCTGGTATGATCGCATCCGACATGTTATGCACTCATTTTCCTTTATGCTTGCCCCTCCCGCACCTTGTCTGCTCTATTTTGTACCATGCCCATCCCGCTTTTCCATCCCCACCACCGTTTCCCATCAGAAATAGCCGAGCACGAGTGCCCATAAAAAAATATCGTCGTAACTTCACTATGAATGTCGCCGCCAGACGCAAAAAAAAAGGGATGCAACACGAGGACTTCCCAGGAGGTCACCCATCCTAGTACTACTCTCGCCCAAGCACGCTTAACTTCGGAGTTCTGATGGGATCCGGTGCTTTAGTGCTGGTATGATCGCATCCGACATGTTATGCACTCATTTTCCTTTATGCTTGCCCCTCCCGCACCTTGTCTGCTCTATTTTGTACCATGCCCATCCCGCTTTTCCATCCCCACCACCGTTTCCCATCAGAAATAGCCGAGCACGAGTGCCCATAAAAAAATATCGTCGTAACTTCACTATGAATGTCGCCGCCAGACGCAAAAAAAAGGGATGCAACACGAGGACTTCCCAGGAGGTCACCCATCCTAGTACTACTCTCGCCCAAGCACGCTTAACTTCGGAGTTCTGATGGGATCCGGTGCTTTAGTGCTGGTATGATCGCATCCGACATGTTATGCACTCATTTTCCTTTATGCTTGCCCCTCCCGCACCTTGTCTGCTCTATTTTGTACCATGCCCATCCCGCTTTTCCATCCCCACCACCGTTTCCCATCAGAAATAGCCGAGCACGAGTGCCCATAAAAAAATATCGTCGTAACTTCACTATGAATGTCGCCGCCAGATGCAAAAAAAAGGGATGCAACACGAGGACTTCCCAGGAGGTCACCCATCCTAGTACTACTCTCGCCCAAGCACGCTTAACTTCGGAGTTCTGATGGGATCCGGTGCTTTAGTGCTGGTATGATCGCATCCGACATGTTATGCACTCATTTTCCTTTATGCTTGCCCCTCCCGCACCTTGTCTGCTCTATTTTGTACCATGCCCATCCCGCTTTTCCATCCCCACCACCGTTTCCCATCAGAAATAGCCGAGCACGAGTGCCCATAAAAAAATATCGTCGTAACTTCACTATGAATGTCGCCGCCAGACGCAAAAAAAAGGGATGCAACACGAGGACTTCCCAGGAGGTCACCCATCCTAGTACTACTCTCGCCCAAGCACGCTTAACTTCGGAGTTCTGATGGGATCCGGTGCTTTAGTGCTGGTATGATCGCATCCGACATGTTATGCACTCATTTTCCTTTATGCTTGCCCCTCCCGCACCTTGTCTGCTCTATTTTGTACCATGCCCATCCCGCTTTTCCATCCCCACCACCGTTTCCCATCAGAAATAGCCGAGCACGAGTGCCCATAAAAAAATATCGTCGTAACTTCACTATGAATGTCGCCGCCAGACGCAAAAAAAAGGGATGCAACACGAGGACTTCCCAGGAGGTCACCCATCCTAGTACTACTCTCGCCCAAGCACGCTTAACTTCGGAGTTCTGATGGGATCCGGTGCTTTAGTGCTGGTATGATCGCATCCGACATGTTATGCACTCATTTTCCTTTATGCTTGCCCCTCCCGCACCTTGTCTGCTCTATTTTGTACCATGCCCATCCCGCTTTTCCATCCCCACCACCGTTTCCCATCAGAAATAGCCGAGCACGAGTGCCCATAAAAAAATATCGTCGTAACTTCACTATGAATGTCGCCGCCAGATGCAAAAAAAAGGGATGCAACACGAGGACTTCCCAGGAGGTCACCCATCCTAGTACTACTCTCGCCCAAGCACGCTTAACTTCGGAGTTCTGATGGGATCCGGTGCTTTAGTGCTGGTATGATCGCATCCGACATGTTATGCACTCATTTTCCTTTATGCTTGCCCCTCCCGCACCTTGTCTGCTCTATTTTGTACCATGCCCATCCCGCTTTTCCATCCCCACCACCGTTTCCCATCAGAAATAGCCGAGCACGAGTGCCCATAAAAAAATATCGTCGTAACTTCACTATGAATGTCGCCGCCAGACGCAAAAAAAAAGGGATGCAACACGAGGACTTCCCAGGAGGTCACCCATCCTAGTACTACTCTCGCCCAAGCACGCTTAACTTCGGAGTTCTGATGGGATCCGGTGCTTTAGTGCTGGTATGATCGCATCCGACATGTTATGCACTCATTTTCCTTTATGCTTGCCCCTCCCGCACCTTGTCTGCTCTATTTTGTACCATGCCCATCCCGCTTTTCCATCCCCACCACCGTTTCCCATCAGAAATAGCCGAGCACGAGTGCCCATAAAAAAATATCGTCGTAACTTCACTATGAATGTCGCCGCCAGACGCAAAAAAAAGGGATGCAACACGAGGACTTCCCAGGAGGTCACCCATCCTAGTACTACTCTCGCCCAAGCACGCTTAACTTCGGAGTTCTGATGGGATCCGGTGCTTTAGTGCTGGTATGATCGCATCCGACATGTTATGCACTCATTTTCCTTTATGCTTGCCCCTCCCGCACCTTGTCTGCTCTATTTTGTACCATGCCCATCCCGCTTTTCCATCCCCACCACCGTTTCCCATCAGAAATAGCCGAGCACGAGTGCCCATAAAAAAATATCGTCGTAACTTCACTATGAATGTCGCCGCCAGACGCAAAAAAAAGGGATGCAACACGAGGACTTCCCAGGAGGTCACCCATCCTAGTACTACTCTCGCCCAAGCACGCTTAACTTCGGAGTTCTGATGGGATCCGGTGCTTTAGTGCTGGTATGATCGCATCCGACATGTTATGCACTCATTTTCCTTTATGCTTGCCCCTCCCGCACCTTGTCTGCTCTATTTTGTACCATGCCCATCCCGCTTTTCCATCCCCACCACCGTTTCCCATCAGAAATAGCCGAGCACGAGTGCCCATAAAAAAATATCGTCGTAACTTCACTATGAATGTCGCTAAAAAAAAAAGGGATGCAACACGAGGACTTCCCAGGAGGTCACCCATCCTAGTACTACTCTCGCCCAAGCACGCTTAACTTCGGAGTTCTGATGGGATCCGGTGCTTTAGTGCTGGTATGATCGCATCCGACATGTTATGCACTCATTTTCCTTTATGCTTGCCCCTCCCGCACCTTGTCTGCTCTATTTTGTACCATGCCCATCCCGCTTTTCCATCCCCACCACCGTTTCCCATCAGAAATAGCCGAGCACGAGTGCCCATAAAAAAATATCGTCGTAACTTCACTATGAATGTCGCCGCCAGACGCAAAAAAAAGGGATGCAACACGAGGACTTCCCAGGAGGTCACCCATCCTAGTACTACTCTCGCCCAAGCACGCTTAACTTCGGAGTTCTGATGGGATCCGGTGCTTTAGTGCTGGTATGATCGCATCCGACATGTTATGCACTCATTTTCCTTTATGCTTGCCCCTCCCGCACCTTGTCTGCTCTATTTTGTACCATGCCCATCCCGCTTTTCCATCCCCACCACCGTTTCCCATCAGAAATAGCCGAGCACGAGTGCCCATAAAAAAATATCGTCGTAACTTCACTATGAATGTCGCCGCCAGATGCAAAAAAAAGGGATGCAACACGAGGACTTCCCAGGAGGTCACCCATCCTAGTACTACTCTCGCCCAAGCACGCTTAACTTCGGAGTTCTGATGGGATCCGGTGCTTTAGTGCTGGTATGATCGCATCCGACATGTTATGCACTCATTTTCCTTTATGCTTGCCCCTCCCGCACCTTGTCTGCTCTATTTTGTACCATGCCCATCCCGCTTTTCCATCCCCACCACCGTTTCCCATCAGAAATAGCCGAGCACGAGTGCCCATAAAAAAATATCGTCGTAACTTCACTATGAATGTCGCCGCCAGACGCAAAAAAAAGGGATGCAACACGAGGACTTCCCAGGAGGTCACCCATCCTAGTACTACTCTCGCCCAAGCACGCTTAACTTCGGAGTTCTGATGGGATCCGGTGCTTTAGTGCTGGTATGATCGCATCCGACATGTTATGCACTCATTTTCCTTTATGCTTGCCCCTCCCGCACCTTGTCTGCTCTATTTTGTACCATGCCCATCCCGCTTTTCCATCCCCACCACCGTTTCCCATCAGAAATAGCCGAGCACGAGTGCCCATAAAAAAATATCGTCGTAACTTCACTATGAATGTCGCCGCCAGACGCAAAAAAAAGGGATGCAACACGAGGACTTCCCAGGAGGTCACCCATCCTAGTACTACTCTCGCCCAAGCACGCTTAACTTCGGAGTTCTGATGGGATCCGGTGCTTTAGTGCTGGTATGATCGCATCCGACATGTTATGCACTCATTTTCCTTTATGCTTGCCCCTCCCGCACCTTGTCTGCTCTATTTTGTACCATGCCCATCCCGCTTTTCCATCCCCACCACCGTTTCCCATCAGAAATAGCCGAGCACGAGTGCCCATAAAAAAATATCGTCGTAACTTCACTATGAATGTCGCCGCCAGACGCAAAAAAAAGGGATGCAACACGAGGACTTCCCAGGAGGTCACCCATCCTAGTACTACTCTCGCCCAAGCACGCTTAACTTCGGAGTTCTGATGGGATCCGGTGCTTTAGTGCTGGTATGATCGCATCCGACATGTTATGCACTCATTTTCCTTTATGCTTGCCCCTCCCGCACCTTGTCTGCTCTATTTTGTACCATGCCCATCCCGCTTTTCCATCCCCACCACCGTTTCCCATCAGAAATAGCCGAGCACGAGTGCCCATAAAAAAATATCGTCGTAACTTCACTATGAATGTCGCCGCCAGATGCAAAAAAAAGGGATGCAACACGAGGACTTCCCAGGAGGTCACCCATCCTAGTACTACTCTCGCCCAAGCACGCTTAACTTCGGAGTTCTGATGGGATCCGGTGCTTTAGTGCTGGTATGATCGCATCCGACATGTTATGCACTCATTTTCCTTTATGCTTGCCCCTCCCGCACCTTGTCTGCTCTATTTTGTACCATGCCCATCCCGCTTTTCCATCCCCACCACCGTTTCCCATCAGAAATAGCCGAGCACGAGTGCCCATAAAAAAATATCGTCGTAACTTCACTATGAATGTCGCCGCCAGATGCAAAAAAAAAGGGATGCAACACGAGGACTTCCCAGGAGGTCACCCATCCTAGTACTACTCTCGCCCAAGCACGCTTAACTTCGGAGTTCTGATGGGATCCGGTGCTTTAGTGCTGGTATGATCGCATCCGACATGTTATGCACTCATTTTCCTTTATGCTTGCCCCTCCCGCACCTTGTCTGCTCTATTTTGTACCATGCCCATCCCGCTTTTCCATCCCCACCACCGTTTCCCATCAGAAATAGCCGAGCACGAGTGCCCATAAAAAAATATCGTCGTAACTTCACTATGAATGTCGCCGAGACAAAAAAAAAGGGATGCAACACGAGGACTTCCCAGGAGGTCACCCATCCTAGTACTACTCTCGCCCAAGCACGCTTAACTTCGGAGTTCTGATGGGATCCGGTGCTTTAGTGCTGGTATGATCGCATCCGACATGTTATGCACTCATTTTCCTTTATGCTTGCCCCTCCCGCACCTTGTCTGCTCTATTTTGTACCATGCCCATCCCGCTTTTCCATCCCCACCACCGTTTCCCATCAGAAATAGCCGAGCACGAGTGCCCATAAAAAAATATCGTCGTAACTTCACTATGAATGTCGCCGCCAGACGCAAAAAAAAGGGATGCAACACGAGGACTTCCCAGGAGGTCACCCATCCTAGTACTACTCTCGCCCAAGCACGCTTAACTTCGGAGTTCTGATGGGATCCGGTGCTTTAGTGCTGGTATGATCGCATCCGACATGTTATGCACTCATTTTCCTTTATGCTTGCCCCTCCCGCACCTTGTCTGCTCTATTTTGTACCATGCCCATCCCGCTTTTCCATCCCCACCACCGTTTCCCATCAGAAATAGCCGAGCACGAGTGCCCATAAAAAAATATCGTCGTAACTTCACTATGAATGTCGCCGCCAGACGCAAAAAAAAGGGATGCAACACGAGGACTTCCCAGGAGGTCACCCATCCTAGTACTACTCTCGCCCAAGCACGCTTAACTTCGGAGTTCTGATGGGATCCGGTGCTTTAGTGCTGGTATGATCGCATCCGACATGTTATGCACTCATTTTCCTTTATGCTTGCCCCTCCCGCACCTTGTCTGCTCTATTTTGTACCATGCCCATCCCGCTTTTCCATCCCCACCACCGTTTCCCATCAGAAATAGCCGAGCACGAGTGCCCATAAAAAAATATCGTCGTAACTTCACTATGAATGTCGCCGCCAGACGCAAAAAAAAGGGATGCAACACGAGGACTTCCCAGGAGGTCACCCATCCTAGTACTACTCTCGCCCAAGCACGCTTAACTTCGGAGTTCTGATGGGATCCGGTGCTTTAGTGCTGGTATGATCGCATCCGACATGTTATGCACTCATTTTCCTTTATGCTTGCCCCTCCCGCACCTTGTCTGCTCTATTTTGTACCATGCCCATCCCGCTTTTCCATCCCCACCACCGTTTCCCATCAGAAATAGCCGAGCACGAGTGCCCATAAAAAAATATCGTCGTAACTTCACTATGAATGTCGCCGCCAGACGCAAAAAAAAAGGGATGCAACACGAGGACTTCCCAGGAGGTCACCCATCCTAGTACTACTCTCGCCCAAGCACGCTTAACTTCGGAGTTCTGATGGGATCCGGTGCTTTAGTGCTGGTATGATCGCATCCGACATGTTATGCACTCATTTTCCTTTATGCTTGCCCCTCCCGCACCTTGTCTGCTCTATTTTGTACCATGCCCATCCCGCTTTTCCATCCCCACCACCGTTTCCCATCAGAAATAGCCGAGCACGAGTGCCCATAAAAAAATATCGTCGTAACTTCACTATGAATGTCGCCGCCAGACAAAAAAAAAGGGATGCAACACGAGGACTTCCCAGGAGGTCACCCATCCTAGTACTACTCTCGCCCAAGCACGCTTAACTTCGGAGTTCTGATGGGATCCGGTGCTTTAGTGCTGGTATGATCGCATCCGACATGTTATGCACTCATTTTCCTTTATGCTTGCCCCTCCCGCACCTTGTCTGCTCTATTTTGTACCATGCCCATCCCGCTTTTCCATCCCCACCACCGTTTCCCATCAGAAATAGCCGAGCACGAGTGCCCATAAAAAAATATCGTCGTAACTTCACTATGAATGTCGCCGCCAGACGCAAAAAAAAGGGATGCAACACGAGGACTTCCCAGGAGGTCACCCATCCTAGTACTACTCTCGCCCAAGCACGCTTAACTTCGGAGTTCTGATGGGATCCGGTGCTTTAGTGCTGGTATGATCGCATCCGACATGTTATGCACTCATTTTCCTTTATGCTTGCCCCTCCCGCACCTTGTCTGCTCTATTTTGTACCATGCCCATCCCGCTTTTCCATCCCCACCACCGTTTCCCATCAGAAATAGCCGAGCACGAGTGCCCATAAAAAAATATCGTCGTAACTTCACTATGAATGTCGCCGCCAGACGCAAAAAAAAGGGATGCAACACGAGGACTTCCCAGGAGGTCACCCATCCTAGTACTACTCTCGCCCAAGCACGCTTAACTTCGGAGTTCTGATGGGATCCGGTGCTTTAGTGCTGGTATGATCGCATCCGACATGTTATGCACTCATTTTCCTTTATGCTTGCCCCTCCCGCACCTTGTCTGCTCTATTTTGTACCATGCCCATCCCGCTTTTCCATCCCCACCACCGTTTCCCATCAGAAATAGCCGAGCACGAGTGCCCATAAAAAAATATCGTCGTAACTTCACTATGAATGTCGCCGCCAGACGCAAAAAAAAGGGATGCAACACGAGGACTTCCCAGGAGGTCACCCATCCTAGTACTACTCTCGCCCAAGCACGCTTAACTTCGGAGTTCTGATGGGATCCGGTGCTTTAGTGCTGGTATGATCGCATCCGACATGTTATGCACTCATTTTCCTTTATGCTTGCCCCTCCCGCACCTTGTCTGCTCTATTTTGTACCATGCCCATCCCGCTTTTCCATCCCCACCACCGTTTCCCATCAGAAATAGCCGAGCACGAGTGCCCATAAAAAAATATCGTCGTAACTTCACTATGAATGTCGCCGCCAGATGCAAAAAAAAGGGATGCAACACGAGGACTTCCCAGGAGGTCACCCATCCTAGTACTACTCTCGCCCAAGCACGCTTAACTTCGGAGTTCTGATGGGATCCGGTGCTTTAGTGCTGGTATGATCGCATCCGACATGTTATGCACTCATTTTCCTTTATGCTTGCCCCTCCCGCACCTTGTCTGCTCTATTTTGTACCATGCCCATCCCGCTTTTCCATCCCCACCACCGTTTCCCATCAGAAATAGCCGAGCACGAGTGCCCATAAAAAAATATCGTCGTAACTTCACTATGAATGTCGCCGCCAGACGCAAAAAAAAGGGATGCAACACGAGGACTTCCCAGGAGGTCACCCATCCTAGTACTACTCTCGCCCAAGCACGCTTAACTTCGGAGTTCTGATGGGATCCGGTGCTTTAGTGCTGGTATGATCGCATCCGACATGTTATGCACTCATTTTCCTTTATGCTTGCCCCTCCCGCACCTTGTCTGCTCTATTTTGTACCATGCCCATCCCGCTTTTCCATCCCCACCACCGTTTCCCATCAGAAATAGCCGAGCACGAGTGCCCATAAAAAAATATCGTCGTAACTTCACTATGAATGTCGCCGCCAGACGCAAAAAAAAGGGATGCAACACGAGGACTTCCCAGGAGGTCACCCATCCTAGTACTACTCTCGCCCAAGCACGCTTAACTTCGGAGTTCTGATGGGATCCGGTGCTTTAGTGCTGGTATGATCGCATCCGACATGTTATGCACTCATTTTCCTTTATGCTTGCCCCTCCCGCACCTTGTCTGCTCTATTTTGTACCATGCCCATCCCGCTTTTCCATCCCCACCACCGTTTCCCATCAGAAATAGCCGAGCACGAGTGCCCATAAAAAAATATCGTCGTAACTTCACTATGAATGTCGCCGCCAGACGCAAAAAAAAGGGATGCAACACGAGGACTTCCCAGGAGGTCACCCATCCTAGTACTACTCTCGCCCAAGCACGCTTAACTTCGGAGTTCTGATGGGATCCGGTGCTTTAGTGCTGGTATGATCGCATCCGACATGTTATGCACTCATTTTCCTTTATGCTTGCCCCTCCCGCACCTTGTCTGCTCTATTTTGTACCATGCCCATCCCGCTTTTCCATCCCCACCACCGTTTCCCATCAGAAATAGCCGAGCACGAGTGCCCATAAAAAAATATCGTCGTAACTTCACTATGAATGTCGCCGCCAGACGCAAAAAAAAGGGATGCAACACGAGGACTTCCCAGGAGGTCACCCATCCTAGTACTACTCTCGCCCAAGCACGCTTAACTTCGGAGTTCTGATGGGATCCGGTGCTTTAGTGCTGGTATGATCGCATCCGACATGTTATGCACTCATTTTCCTTTATGCTTGCCCCTCCCGCACCTTGTCTGCTCTATTTTGTACCATGCCCATCCCGCTTTTCCATCCCCACCACCGTTTCCCATCAGAAATAGCCGAGCACGAGTGCCCATAAAAAAATATCGTCGTAACTTCACTATGAATGTCGCCGCCAGACGCAAAAAAAAGGGATGCAACACGAGGACTTCCCAGGAGGTCACCCATCCTAGTACTACTCTCGCCCAAGCACGCTTAACTTCGGAGTTCTGATGGGATCCGGTGCTTTAGTGCTGGTATGATCGCATCCGACATGTTATGCACTCATTTTCCTTTATGCTTGCCCCTCCCGCACCTTGTCTGCTCTATTTTGTACCATGCCCATCCCGCTTTTCCATCCCCACCACCGTTTCCCATCAGAAATAGCCGAGCACGAGTGCCCATAAAAAAATATCGTCGTAACTTCACTATGAATGTCGCCGCCAGACGCAAAAAAAAGGGATGCAACACGAGGACTTCCCAGGAGGTCACCCATCCTAGTACTACTCTCGCCCAAGCACGCTTAACTTCGGAGTTCTGATGGGATCCGGTGCTTTAGTGCTGGTATGATCGCATCCGACATGTTATGCACTCATTTTCCTTTATGCTTGCCCCTCCCGCACCTTGTCTGCTCTATTTTGTACCATGCCCATCCCGCTTTTCCATCCCCACCACCGTTTCCCATCAGAAATAGCCGAGCACGAGTGCCCATAAAAAAATATCGTCGTAACTTCACTATGAATGTCGCCGCCAGACGCAAAAAAAAGGGATGCAACACGAGGACTTCCCAGGAGGTCACCCATCCTAGTACTACTCTCGCCCAAGCACGCTTAACTTCGGAGTTCTGATGGGATCCGGTGCTTTAGTGCTGGTATGATCGCATCCGACATGTTATGCACTCATTTTCCTTTATGCTTGCCCCTCCCGCACCTTGTCTGCTCTATTTTGTACCATGCCCATCCCGCTTTTCCATCCCCACCACCGTTTCCCATCAGAAATAGCCGAGCACGAGTGCCCATAAAAAAATATCGTCGTAACTTCACTATGAATGTCGCCGCCAGACGCAAAAAAAAGGGATGCAACACGAGGACTTCCCAGGAGGTCACCCATCCTAGTACTACTCTCGCCCAAGCACGCTTAACTTCGGAGTTCTGATGGGATCCGGTGCTTTAGTGCTGGTATGATCGCATCCGACATGTTATGCACTCATTTTCCTTTATGCTTGCCCCTCCCGCACCTTGTCTGCTCTATTTTGTACCATGCCCATCCCGCTTTTCCATCCCCACCACCGTTTCCCATCAGAAATAGCCGAGCACGAGTGCCCATAAAAAAATATCGTCGTAACTTCACTATGAATGTCGCCGCCAGACGCAAAAAAAAGGGATGCAACACGAGGACTTCCCAGGAGGTCACCCATCCTAGTACTACTCTCGCCCAAGCACGCTTAACTTCGGAGTTCTGATGGGATCCGGTGCTTTAGTGCTGGTATGATCGCATCCGACATGTTATGCACTCATTTTCCTTTATGCTTGCCCCTCCCGCACCTTGTCTGCTCTATTTTGTACCATGCCCATCCCGCTTTTCCATCCCCACCACCGTTTCCCATCAGAAATAGCCGAGCACGAGTGCCCATAAAAAAATATCGTCGTAACTTCACTATGAATGTCGCCGCCAGACGCAAAAAAAAGGGATGCAACACGAGGACTTCCCAGGAGGTCACCCATCCTAGTACTACTCTCGCCCAAGCACGCTTAACTTCGGAGTTCTGATGGGATCCGGTGCTTTAGTGCTGGTATGATCGCATCCGACATGTTATGCACTCATTTTCCTTTATGCTTGCCCCTCCCGCACCTTGTCTGCTCTATTTTGTACCATGCCCATCCCGCTTTTCCATCCCCACCACCGTTTCCCATCAGAAATAGCCGAGCACGAGTGCCCATAAAAAAATATCGTCGTAACTTCACTATGAATGTCGCCGCCAGACGCAAAAAAAAGGGATGCAACACGAGGACTTCCCAGGAGGTCACCCATCCTAGTACTACTCTCGCCCAAGCACGCTTAACTTCGGAGTTCTGATGGGATCCGGTGCTTTAGTGCTGGTATGATCGCATCCGACATGTTATGCACTCATTTTCCTTTATGCTTGCCCCTCCCGCACCTTGTCTGCTCTATTTTGTACCATGCCCATCCCGCTTTTCCATCCCCACCACCGTTTCCCATCAGAAATAGCCGAGCACGAGTGCCCATAAAAAAATATCGTCGTAACTTCACTATGAATGTCGCCGCCAGACAAAAAAAAGGGATGCAACACGAGGACTTCCCAGGAGGTCACCCATCCTAGTACTACTCTCGCCCAAGCACGCTTAACTTCGGAGTTCTGATGGGATCCGGTGCTTTAGTGCTGGTATGATCGCATCCGACATGTTATGCACTCATTTTCCTTTATGCTTGCCCCTCCCGCACCTTGTCTGCTCTATTTTGTACCATGCCCATCCCGCTTTTCCATCCCCACCACCGTTTCCCATCAGAAATAGCCGAGCACGAGTGCCCATAAAAAAATATCGTCGTAACTTCACTATGAATGTCGCCGCCAGATGCAAAAAAAAGGGATGCAACACGAGGACTTCCCAGGAGGTCACCCATCCTAGTACTACTCTCGCCCAAGCACGCTTAACTTCGGAGTTCTGATGGGATCCGGTGCTTTAGTGCTGGTATGATCGCATCCGACATGTTATGCACTCATTTTCCTTTATGCTTGCCCCTCCCGCACCTTGTCTGCTCTATTTTGTACCATGCCCATCCCGCTTTTCCATCCCCACCACCGTTTCCCATCAGAAATAGCCGAGCACGAGTGCCCATAAAAAAATATCGTCGTAACTTCACTATGAATGTCGCCGCCAGACGCAAAAAAAAGGGATGCAACACGAGGACTTCCCAGGAGGTCACCCATCCTAGTACTACTCTCGCCCAAGCACGCTTAACTTCGGAGTTCTGATGGGATCCGGTGCTTTAGTGCTGGTATGATCGCATCCGACATGTTATGCACTCATTTTCCTTTATGCTTGCCCCTCCCGCACCTTGTCTGCTCTATTTTGTACCATGCCCATCCCGCTTTTCCATCCCCACCACCGTTTCCCATCAGAAATAGCCGAGCACGAGTGCCCATAAAAAAATATCGTCGTAACTTCACTATGAATGTCGCCGCCAGACGCAAAAAAAAGGGATGCAACACGAGGACTTCCCAGGAGGTCACCCATCCTAGTACTACTCTCGCCCAAGCACGCTTAACTTCGGAGTTCTGATGGGATCCGGTGCTTTAGTGCTGGTATGATCGCATCCGACATGTTATGCACTCATTTTCCTTTATGCTTGCCCCTCCCGCACCTTGTCTGCTCTATTTTGTACCATGCCCATCCCGCTTTTCCATCCCCACCACCGTTTCCCATCAGAAATAGCCGAGCACGAGTGCCCATAAAAAAATATCGTCGTAACTTCACTATGAATGTCGCCGCCAGACGCAAAAAAAAGGGATGCAACACGAGGACTTCCCAGGAGGTCACCCATCCTAGTACTACTCTCGCCCAAGCACGCTTAACTTCGGAGTTCTGATGGGATCCGGTGCTTTAGTGCTGGTATGATCGCATCCGACATGTTATGCACTCATTTTCCTTTATGCTTGCCCCTCCCGCACCTTGTCTGCTCTATTTTGTACCATGCCCATCCCGCTTTTCCATCCCCACCACCGTTTCCCATCAGAAATAGCCGAGCACGAGTGCCCATAAAAAAATATCGTCGTAACTTCACTATGAATGTCGCCGCCAGACGCAAAAAAAAGGGATGCAACACGAGGACTTCCCAGGAGGTCACCCATCCTAGTACTACTCTCGCCCAAGCACGCTTAACTTCGGAGTTCTGATGGGATCCGGTGCTTTAGTGCTGGTATGATCGCATCCGACATGTTATGCACTCATTTTCCTTTATGCTTGCCCCTCCCGCACCTTGTCTGCTCTATTTTGTACCATGCCCATCCCGCTTTTCCATCCCCACCACCGTTTCCCATCAGAAATAGCCGAGCACGAGTGCCCATAAAAAAATATCGTCGTAACTTCACTATGAATGTCGCCGCCAGATGCAAAAAAAAGGGATGCAACACGAGGACTTCCCAGGAGGTCACCCATCCTAGTACTACTCTCGCCCAAGCACGCTTAACTTCGGAGTTCTGATGGGATCCGGTGCTTTAGTGCTGGTATGATCGCATCCGACATGTTATGCACTCATTTTCCTTTATGCTTGCCCCTCCCGCACCTTGTCTGCTCTATTTTGTACCATGCCCATCCCGCTTTTCCATCCCCACCACCGTTTCCCATCAGAAATAGCCGAGCACGAGTGCCCATAAAAAAATATCGTCGTAACTTCACTATGAATGTCGCCGCCAGACGCAAAAAAAAGGGATGCAACACGAGGACTTCCCAGGAGGTCACCCATCCTAGTACTACTCTCGCCCAAGCACGCTTAACTTCGGAGTTCTGATGGGATCCGGTGCTTTAGTGCTGGTATGATCGCATCCGACATGTTATGCACTCATTTTCCTTTATGCTTGCCCCTCCCGCACCTTGTCTGCTCTATTTTGTACCATGCCCATCCCGCTTTTCCATCCCCACCACCGTTTCCCATCAGAAATAGCCGAGCACGAGTGCCCATAAAAAAATATCGTCGTAACTTCACTATGAATGTCGCCGCCAGACGCAAAAAAAAGGGATGCAACACGAGGACTTCCCAGGAGGTCACCCATCCTAGTACTACTCTCGCCCAAGCACGCTTAACTTCGGAGTTCTGATGGGATCCGGTGCTTTAGTGCTGGTATGATCGCATCCGACATGTTATGCACTCATTTTCCTTTATGCTTGCCCCTCCCGCACCTTGTCTGCTCTATTTTGTACCATGCCCATCCCGCTTTTCCATCCCCACCACCGTTTCCCATCAGAAATAGCCGAGCACGAGTGCCCATAAAAAAATATCGTCGTAACTTCACTATGAATGTCGCCGCCAGACGCAAAAAAAAGGGATGCAACACGAGGACTTCCCAGGAGGTCACCCATCCTAGTACTACTCTCGCCCAAGCACGCTTAACTTCGGAGTTCTGATGGGATCCGGTGCTTTAGTGCTGGTATGATCGCATCCGACATGTTATGCACTCATTTTCCTTTATGCTTGCCCCTCCCGCACCTTGTCTGCTCTATTTTGTACCATGCCCATCCCGCTTTTCCATCCCCACCACCGTTTCCCATCAGAAATAGCCGAGCACGAGTGCCCATAAAAAAATATCGTCGTAACTTCACTATGAATGTCGCCGCCAGATGCAAAAAAAAGGGATGCAACACGAGGACTTCCCAGGAGGTCACCCATCCTAGTACTACTCTCGCCCAAGCACGCTTAACTTCGGAGTTCTGATGGGATCCGGTGCTTTAGTGCTGGTATGATCGCATCCGACATGTTATGCACTCATTTTCCTTTATGCTTGCCCCTCCCGCACCTTGTCTGCTCTATTTTGTACCATGCCCATCCCGCTTTTCCATCCCCACCACCGTTTCCCATCAGAAATAGCCGAGCACGAGTGCCCATAAAAAAATATCGTCGTAACTTCACTATGAATGTCGCCGCCAGATGCAAAAAAAAGGGATGCAACACGAGGACTTCCCAGGAGGTCACCCATCCTAGTACTACTCTCGCCCAAGCACGCTTAACTTCGGAGTTCTGATGGGATCCGGTGCTTTAGTGCTGGTATGATCGCATCCGACATGTTATGCACTCATTTTCCTTTATGCTTGCCCCTCCCGCACCTTGTCTGCTCTATTTTGTACCATGCCCATCCCGCTTTTCCATCCCCACCACCGTTTCCCATCAGAAATAGCCGAGCACGAGTGCCCATAAAAAAATATCGTCGTAACTTCACTATGAATGTCGCCGCCAGACGCAAAAAAAAAAGGGATGCAACACGAGGACTTCCCAGGAGGTCACCCATCCTAGTACTACTCTCGCCCAAGCACGCTTAACTTCGGAGTTCTGATGGGATCCGGTGCTTTAGTGCTGGTATGATCGCATCCGACATGTTATGCACTCATTTTCCTTTATGCTTGCCCCTCCCGCACCTTGTCTGCTCTATTTTGTACCATGCCCATCCCGCTTTTCCATCCCCACCACCGTTTCCCATCAGAAATAGCCGAGCACGAGTGCCCATAAAAAAATATCGTCGTAACTTCACTATGAATGTCGCCGCCAGACGCAAAAAAAAGGGATGCAACACGAGGACTTCCCAGGAGGTCACCCATCCTAGTACTACTCTCGCCCAAGCACGCTTAACTTCGGAGTTCTGATGGGATCCGGTGCTTTAGTGCTGGTATGATCGCATCCGACATGTTATGCACTCATTTTCCTTTATGCTTGCCCCTCCCGCACCTTGTCTGCTCTATTTTGTACCATGCCCATCCCGCTTTTCCATCCCCACCACCGTTTCCCATCAGAAATAGCCGAGCACGAGTGCCCATAAAAAAATATCGTCGTAACTTCACTATGAATGTCGCCGCCAGATGCAAAAAAAAGGGATGCAACACGAGGACTTCCCAGGAGGTCACCCATCCTAGTACTACTCTCGCCCAAGCACGCTTAACTTCGGAGTTCTGATGGGATCCGGTGCTTTAGTGCTGGTATGATCGCATCCGACATGTTATGCACTCATTTTCCTTTATGCTTGCCCCTCCCGCACCTTGTCTGCTCTATTTTGTACCATGCCCATCCCGCTTTTCCATCCCCACCACCGTTTCCCATCAGAAATAGCCGAGCACGAGTGCCCATAAAAAAATATCGTCGTAACTTCACTATGAATGTCGCCGCCAGATGCAAAAAAAAGGGATGCAACACGAGGACTTCCCAGGAGGTCACCCATCCTAGTACTACTCTCGCCCAAGCACGCTTAACTTCGGAGTTCTGATGGGATCCGGTGCTTTAGTGCTGGTATGATCGCATCCGACATGTTATGCACTCATTTTCCTTTATGCTTGCCCCTCCCGCACCTTGTCTGCTCTATTTTGTACCATGCCCATCCCGCTTTTCCATCCCCACCACCGTTTCCCATCAGAAATAGCCGAGCACGAGTGCCCATAAAAAAATATCGTCGTAACTTCACTATGAATGTCGCCGCCGCAAAAAAAAGGGATGCAACACGAGGACTTCCCAGGAGGTCACCCATCCTAGTACTACTCTCGCCCAAGCACGCTTAACTTCGGAGTTCTGATGGGATCCGGTGCTTTAGTGCTGGTATGATCGCATCCGACATGTTATGCACTCATTTTCCTTTATGCTTGCCCCTCCCGCACCTTGTCTGCTCTATTTTGTACCATGCCCATCCCGCTTTTCCATCCCCACCACCGTTTCCCATCAGAAATAGCCGAGCACGAGTGCCCATAAAAAAATATCGTCGTAACTTCACTATGAATGTCGCCGCCAGACGCAAAAAAAAGGGATGCAACACGAGGACTTCCCAGGAGGTCACCCATCCTAGTACTACTCTCGCCCAAGCACGCTTAACTTCGGAGTTCTGATGGGATCCGGTGCTTTAGTGCTGGTATGATCGCATCCGACATGTTATGCACTCATTTTCCTTTATGCTTGCCCCTCCCGCACCTTGTCTGCTCTATTTTGTACCATGCCCATCCCGCTTTTCCATCCCCACCACCGTTTCCCATCAGAAATAGCCGAGCACGAGTGCCCATAAAAAAATATCGTCGTAACTTCACTATGAATGTCGCCGCCAGACGCAAAAAAAAGGGATGCAACACGAGGACTTCCCAGGAGGTCACCCATCCTAGTACTACTCTCGCCCAAGCACGCTTAACTTCGGAGTTCTGATGGGATCCGGTGCTTTAGTGCTGGTATGATCGCATCCGACATGTTATGCACTCATTTTCCTTTATGCTTGCCCCTCCCGCACCTTGTCTGCTCTATTTTGTACCATGCCCATCCCGCTTTTCCATCCCCACCACCGTTTCCCATCAGAAATAGCCGAGCACGAGTGCCCATAAAAAAATATCGTCGTAACTTCACTATGAATGTCGCCGCCAGATGCAAAAAAAAGGGATGCAACACGAGGACTTCCCAGGAGGTCACCCATCCTAGTACTACTCTCGCCCAAGCACGCTTAACTTCGGAGTTCTGATGGGATCCGGTGCTTTAGTGCTGGTATGATCGCATCCGACATGTTATGCACTCATTTTCCTTTATGCTTGCCCCTCCCGCACCTTGTCTGCTCTATTTTGTACCATGCCCATCCCGCTTTTCCATCCCCACCACCGTTTCCCATCAGAAATAGCCGAGCACGAGTGCCCATAAAAAAATATCGTCGTAACTTCACTATGAATGTCGCCGCCAGAAAAAAAAAGGGATGCAACACGAGGACTTCCCAGGAGGTCACCCATCCTAGTACTACTCTCGCCCAAGCACGCTTAACTTCGGAGTTCTGATGGGATCCGGTGCTTTAGTGCTGGTATGATCGCATCCGACATGTTATGCACTCATTTTCCTTTATGCTTGCCCCTCCCGCACCTTGTCTGCTCTATTTTGTACCATGCCCATCCCGCTTTTCCATCCCCACCACCGTTTCCCATCAGAAATAGCCGAGCACGAGTGCCCATAAAAAAATATCGTCGTAACTTCACTATGAATGTCGCCGCCAGATGCAAAAAAAAGGGATGCAACACGAGGACTTCCCAGGAGGTCACCCATCCTAGTACTACTCTCGCCCAAGCACGCTTAACTTCGGAGTTCTGATGGGATCCGGTGCTTTAGTGCTGGTATGATCGCATCCGACATGTTATGCACTCATTTTCCTTTATGCTTGCCCCTCCCGCACCTTGTCTGCTCTATTTTGTACCATGCCCATCCCGCTTTTCCATCCCCACCACCGTTTCCCATCAGAAATAGCCGAGCACGAGTGCCCATAAAAAAATATCGTCGTAACTTCACTATGAATGTCGCCGCCAGACGCAAAAAAAAGGGATGCAACACGAGGACTTCCCAGGAGGTCACCCATCCTAGTACTACTCTCGCCCAAGCACGCTTAACTTCGGAGTTCTGATGGGATCCGGTGCTTTAGTGCTGGTATGATCGCATCCGACATGTTATGCACTCATTTTCCTTTATGCTTGCCCCTCCCGCACCTTGTCTGCTCTATTTTGTACCATGCCCATCCCGCTTTTCCATCCCCACCACCGTTTCCCATCAGAAATAGCCGAGCACGAGTGCCCATAAAAAAATATCGTCGTAACTTCACTATGAATGTCGCCGCCAGATGCAAAAAAAAGGGATGCAACACGAGGACTTCCCAGGAGGTCACCCATCCTAGTACTACTCTCGCCCAAGCACGCTTAACTTCGGAGTTCTGATGGGATCCGGTGCTTTAGTGCTGGTATGATCGCATCCGACATGTTATGCACTCATTTTCCTTTATGCTTGCCCCTCCCGCACCTTGTCTGCTCTATTTTGTACCATGCCCATCCCGCTTTTCCATCCCCACCACCGTTTCCCATCAGAAATAGCCGAGCACGAGTGCCCATAAAAAAATATCGTCGTAACTTCACTATGAATGTCGCCGCCAGATGCAAAAAAAAGGGATGCAACACGAGGACTTCCCAGGAGGTCACCCATCCTAGTACTACTCTCGCCCAAGCACGCTTAACTTCGGAGTTCTGATGGGATCCGGTGCTTTAGTGCTGGTATGATCGCATCCGACATGTTATGCACTCATTTTCCTTTATGCTTGCCCCTCCCGCACCTTGTCTGCTCTATTTTGTACCATGCCCATCCCGCTTTTCCATCCCCACCACCGTTTCCCATCAGAAATAGCCGAGCACGAGTGCCCATAAAAAAATATCGTCGTAACTTCACTATGAATGTCGCCGCCAGATGCAAAAAAAAGGGATGCAACACGAGGACTTCCCAGGAGGTCACCCATCCTAGTACTACTCTCGCCCAAGCACGCTTAACTTCGGAGTTCTGATGGGATCCGGTGCTTTAGTGCTGGTATGATCGCATCCGACATGTTATGCACTCATTTTCCTTTATGCTTGCCCCTCCCGCACCTTGTCTGCTCTATTTTGTACCATGCCCATCCCGCTTTTCCATCCCCACCACCGTTTCCCATCAGAAATAGCCGAGCACGAGTGCCCATAAAAAAATATCGTCGTAACTTCACTATGAATGTCGCCGCCAGATGCAAAAAAAAGGGATGCAACACGAGGACTTCCCAGGAGGTCACCCATCCTAGTACTACTCTCGCCCAAGCACGCTTAACTTCGGAGTTCTGATGGGATCCGGTGCTTTAGTGCTGGTATGATCGCATCCGACATGTTATGCACTCATTTTCCTTTATGCTTGCCCCTCCCGCACCTTGTCTGCTCTATTTTGTACCATGCCCATCCCGCTTTTCCATCCCCACCACCGTTTCCCATCAGAAATAGCCGAGCACGAGTGCCCATAAAAAAATATCGTCGTAACTTCACTATGAATGTCGCCGCCAGATGCAAAAAAAAGGGATGCAACACGAGGACTTCCCAGGAGGTCACCCATCCTAGTACTACTCTCGCCCAAGCACGCTTAACTTCGGAGTTCTGATGGGATCCGGTGCTTTAGTGCTGGTATGATCGCATCCGACATGTTATGCACTCATTTTCCTTTATGCTTGCCCCTCCCGCACCTTGTCTGCTCTATTTTGTACCATGCCCATCCCGCTTTTCCATCCCCACCACCGTTTCCCATCAGAAATAGCCGAGCACGAGTGCCCATAAAAAAATATCGTCGTAACTTCACTATGAATGTCGCCGCCAGACGCAAAAAAAAAGGGATGCAACACGAGGACTTCCCAGGAGGTCACCCATCCTAGTACTACTCTCGCCCAAGCACGCTTAACTTCGGAGTTCTGATGGGATCCGGTGCTTTAGTGCTGGTATGATCGCATCCGACATGTTATGCACTCATTTTCCTTTATGCTTGCCCCTCCCGCACCTTGTCTGCTCTATTTTGTACCATGCCCATCCCGCTTTTCCATCCCCACCACCGTTTCCCATCAGAAATAGCCGAGCACGAGTGCCCATAAAAAAATATCGTCGTAACTTCACTATGAATGTCGCCGCCAGACGCAAAAAAAAGGGATGCAACACGAGGACTTCCCAGGAGGTCACCCATCCTAGTACTACTCTCGCCCAAGCACGCTTAACTTCGGAGTTCTGATGGGATCCGGTGCTTTAGTGCTGGTATGATCGCATCCGACATGTTATGCACTCATTTTCCTTTATGCTTGCCCCTCCCGCACCTTGTCTGCTCTATTTTGTACCATGCCCATCCCGCTTTTCCATCCCCACCACCGTTTCCCATCAGAAATAGCCGAGCACGAGTGCCCATAAAAAAATATCGTCGTAACTTCATGATGAATGCAAAAAAAAGGGATGCAACACGAGGACTTCCCAGGAGGTCACCCATCCTAGTACTACTCTCGCCCAAGCACGCTTAACTTCGGAGTTCTGATGGGATCCGGTGCTTTAGTGCTGGTATGATCGCATCCGACATGTTATGCACTCATTTTCCTTTATGCTTGCCCCTCCCGCACCTTGTCTGCTCTATTTTGTACCATGCCCATCCCGCTTTTCCATCCCCACCACCGTTTCCCATCAGAAATAGCCGAGCACGAGTGCCCATAAAAAAATATCGTCGTAACTTCACTATGAATGTCGCCGCCAGATGCAAAAAAAAGGGATGCAACACGAGGACTTCCCAGGAGGTCACCCATCCTAGTACTACTCTCGCCCAAGCACGCTTAACTTCGGAGTTCTGATGGGATCCGGTGCTTTAGTGCTGGTATGATCGCATCCGACATGTTATGCACTCATTTTCCTTTATGCTTGCCCCTCCCGCACCTTGTCTGCTCTATTTTGTACCATGCCCATCCCGCTTTTCCATCCCCACCACCGTTTCCCATCAGAAATAGCCGAGCACGAGTGCCCATAAAAAAATATCGTCGTAACTTCACTATGAATGTCGCCGCCAGATGCAAAAAAAAGGGATGCAACACGAGGACTTCCCAGGAGGTCACCCATCCTAGTACTACTCTCGCCCAAGCACGCTTAACTTCGGAGTTCTGATGGGATCCGGTGCTTTAGTGCTGGTATGATCGCATCCGACATGTTATGCACTCATTTTCCTTTATGCTTGCCCCTCCCGCACCTTGTCTGCTCTATTTTGTACCATGCCCATCCCGCTTTTCCATCCCCACCACCGTTTCCCATCAGAAATAGCCGAGCACGAGTGCCCATAAAAAAATATCGTCGTAACTTCACTATGAATGTCGCCGCCAGACGCAAAAAAAAGGGATGCAACACGAGGACTTCCCAGGAGGTCACCCATCCTAGTACTACTCTCGCCCAAGCACGCTTAACTTCGGAGTTCTGATGGGATCCGGTGCTTTAGTGCTGGTATGATCGCATCCGACATGTTATGCACTCATTTTCCTTTATGCTTGCCCCTCCCGCACCTTGTCTGCTCTATTTTGTACCATGCCCATCCCGCTTTTCCATCCCCACCACCGTTTCCCATCAGAAATAGCCGAGCACGAGTGCCCATAAAAAAATATCGTCGTAACTTCACTATGAATGTCGCCGCCAGATGCAAAAAAAAGGGATGCAACACGAGGACTTCCCAGGAGGTCACCCATCCTAGTACTACTCTCGCCCAAGCACGCTTAACTTCGGAGTTCTGATGGGATCCGGTGCTTTAGTGCTGGTATGATCGCATCCGACATGTTATGCACTCATTTTCCTTTATGCTTGCCCCTCCCGCACCTTGTCTGCTCTATTTTGTACCATGCCCATCCCGCTTTTCCATCCCCACCACCGTTTCCCATCAGAAATAGCCGAGCACGAGTGCCCATAAAAAAATATCGTCGTAACTTCACTATGAATGTCGCCGCCAGATGCAAAAAAAAGGGATGCAACACGAGGACTTCCCAGGAGGTCACCCATCCTAGTACTACTCTCGCCCAAGCACGCTTAACTTCGGAGTTCTGATGGGATCCGGTGCTTTAGTGCTGGTATGATCGCATCCGACATGTTATGCACTCATTTTCCTTTATGCTTGCCCCTCCCGCACCTTGTCTGCTCTATTTTGTACCATGCCCATCCCGCTTTTCCATCCCCACCACCGTTTCCCATCAGAAATAGCCGAGCACGAGTGCCCATAAAAAAATATCGTCGTAACTTCACTATGAATGTCGCCGCCAGACGCAAAAAAAAGGGATGCAACACGAGGACTTCCCAGGAGGTCACCCATCCTAGTACTACTCTCGCCCAAGCACGCTTAACTTCGGAGTTCTGATGGGATCCGGTGCTTTAGTGCTGGTATGATCGCATCCGACATGTTATGCACTCATTTTCCTTTATGCTTGCCCCTCCCGCACCTTGTCTGCTCTATTTTGTACCATGCCCATCCCGCTTTTCCATCCCCACCACCGTTTCCCATCAGAAATAGCCGAGCACGAGTGCCCATAAAAAAATATCGTCGTAACTTCACTATGAATGTCGCCGCCAGATGCAAAAAAAAGGGATGCAACACGAGGACTTCCCAGGAGGTCACCCATCCTAGTACTACTCTCGCCCAAGCACGCTTAACTTCGGAGTTCTGATGGGATCCGGTGCTTTAGTGCTGGTATGATCGCATCCGACATGTTATGCACTCATTTTCCTTTATGCTTGCCCCTCCCGCACCTTGTCTGCTCTATTTTGTACCATGCCCATCCCGCTTTTCCATCCCCACCACCGTTTCCCATCAGAAATAGCCGAGCACGAGTGCCCATAAAAAAATATCGTCGTAACTTCACTATGAATGTCGCCGCCAGATGCAAAAAAAAGGGATGCAACACGAGGACTTCCCAGGAGGTCACCCATCCTAGTACTACTCTCGCCCAAGCACGCTTAACTTCGGAGTTCTGATGGGATCCGGTGCTTTAGTGCTGGTATGATCGCATCCGACATGTTATGCACTCATTTTCCTTTATGCTTGCCCCTCCCGCACCTTGTCTGCTCTATTTTGTACCATGCCCATCCCGCTTTTCCATCCCCACCACCGTTTCCCATCAGAAATAGCCGAGCACGAGTGCCCATAAAAAAATATCGTCGTAACTTCACTATGAATGTCGCCGCCAGACGCAAAAAAAAGGGATGCAACACGAGGACTTCCCAGGAGGTCACCCATCCTAGTACTACTCTCGCCCAAGCACGCTTAACTTCGGAGTTCTGATGGGATCCGGTGCTTTAGTGCTGGTATGATCGCATCCGACATGTTATGCACTCATTTTCCTTTATGCTTGCCCCTCCCGCACCTTGTCTGCTCTATTTTGTACCATGCCCATCCCGCTTTTCCATCCCCACCACCGTTTCCCATCAGAAATAGCCGAGCACGAGTGCCCATAAAAAAATATCGTCGTAACTTCACTATGAATGTCGCCGCCAGACGCAAAAAAAAGGGATGCAACACGAGGACTTCCCAGGAGGTCACCCATCCTAGTACTACTCTCGCCCAAGCACGCTTAACTTCGGAGTTCTGATGGGATCCGGTGCTTTAGTGCTGGTATGATCGCATCCGACATGTTATGCACTCATTTTCCTTTATGCTTGCCCCTCCCGCACCTTGTCTGCTCTATTTTGTACCATGCCCATCCCGCTTTTCCATCCCCACCACCGTTTCCCATCAGAAATAGCCGAGCACGAGTGCCCATAAAAAAATATCGTCGTAACTTCACTATGAATGTCGCCGCCAGATGCAAAAAAAAGGGATGCAACACGAGGACTTCCCAGGAGGTCACCCATCCTAGTACTACTCTCGCCCAAGCACGCTTAACTTCGGAGTTCTGATGGGATCCGGTGCTTTAGTGCTGGTATGATCGCATCCGACATGTTATGCACTCATTTTCCTTTATGCTTGCCCCTCCCGCACCTTGTCTGCTCTATTTTGTACCATGCCCATCCCGCTTTTCCATCCCCACCACCGTTTCCCATCAGAAATAGCCGAGCACGAGTGCCCATAAAAAAATATCGTCGTAACTTCACTATGAATGTCGCCGCCAGATGCAAAAAAAAGGGATGCAACACGAGGACTTCCCAGGAGGTCACCCATCCTAGTACTACTCTCGCCCAAGCACGCTTAACTTCGGAGTTCTGATGGGATCCGGTGCTTTAGTGCTGGTATGATCGCATCCGACATGTTATGCACTCATTTTCCTTTATGCTTGCCCCTCCCGCACCTTGTCTGCTCTATTTTGTACCATGCCCATCCCGCTTTTCCATCCCCACCACCGTTTCCCATCAGAAATAGCCGAGCACGAGTGCCCATAAAAAAATATCGTCGTAACTTCACTATGAATGTCGCCGCCAGACGCAAAAAAAAGGGATGCAACACGAGGACTTCCCAGGAGGTCACCCATCCTAGTACTACTCTCGCCCAAGCACGCTTAACTTCGGAGTTCTGATGGGATCCGGTGCTTTAGTGCTGGTATGATCGCATCCGACATGTTATGCACTCATTTTCCTTTATGCTTGCCCCTCCCGCACCTTGTCTGCTCTATTTTGTACCATGCCCATCCCGCTTTTCCATCCCCACCACCGTTTCCCATCAGAAATAGCCGAGCACGAGTGCCCATAAAAAAATATCGTCGTAACTTCACTATGAATGTCGCCGCCAGATGCAAAAAAAAGGGATGCAACACGAGGACTTCCCAGGAGGTCACCCATCCTAGTACTACTCTCGCCCAAGCACGCTTAACTTCGGAGTTCTGATGGGATCCGGTGCTTTAGTGCTGGTATGATCGCATCCGACATGTTATGCACTCATTTTCCTTTATGCTTGCCCCTCCCGCACCTTGTCTGCTCTATTTTGTACCATGCCCATCCCGCTTTTCCATCCCCACCACCGTTTCCCATCAGAAATAGCCGAGCACGAGTGCCCATAAAAAAATATCGTCGTAACTTCACTATGAATGTCGCCGCCAGACGCAAAAAAAAGGGATGCAACACGAGGACTTCCCAGGAGGTCACCCATCCTAGTACTACTCTCGCCCAAGCACGCTTAACTTCGGAGTTCTGATGGGATCCGGTGCTTTAGTGCTGGTATGATCGCATCCGACATGTTATGCACTCATTTTCCTTTATGCTTGCCCCTCCCGCACCTTGTCTGCTCTATTTTGTACCATGCCCATCCCGCTTTTCCATCCCCACCACCGTTTCCCATCAGAAATAGCCGAGCACGAGTGCCCATAAAAAAATATCGTCGTAACTTCACTATGAATGTCGCCGCCAGATGCAAAAAAAAGGGATGCAACACGAGGACTTCCCAGGAGGTCACCCATCCTAGTACTACTCTCGCCCAAGCACGCTTAACTTCGGAGTTCTGATGGGATCCGGTGCTTTAGTGCTGGTATGATCGCATCCGACATGTTATGCACTCATTTTCCTTTATGCTTGCCCCTCCCGCACCTTGTCTGCTCTATTTTGTACCATGCCCATCCCGCTTTTCCATCCCCACCACCGTTTCCCATCAGAAATAGCCGAGCACGAGTGCCCATAAAAAAATATCGTCGTAACTTCACTATGAATGTCGCCGCCAGACGCAAAAAAAAGGGATGCAACACGAGGACTTCCCAGGAGGTCACCCATCCTAGTACTACTCTCGCCCAAGCACGCTTAACTTCGGAGTTCTGATGGGATCCGGTGCTTTAGTGCTGGTATGATCGCATCCGACATGTTATGCACTCATTTTCCTTTATGCTTGCCCCTCCCGCACCTTGTCTGCTCTATTTTGTACCATGCCCATCCCGCTTTTCCATCCCCACCACCGTTTCCCATCAGAAATAGCCGAGCACGAGTGCCCATAAAAAAATATCGTCGTAACTTCACTATGAATGTCGCCGCCAGACGCAAAAAAAAGGGATGCAACACGAGGACTTCCCAGGAGGTCACCCATCCTAGTACTACTCTCGCCCAAGCACGCTTAACTTCGGAGTTCTGATGGGATCCGGTGCTTTAGTGCTGGTATGATCGCATCCGACATGTTATGCACTCATTTTCCTTTATGCTTGCCCCTCCCGCACCTTGTCTGCTCTATTTTGTACCATGCCCATCCCGCTTTTCCATCCCCACCACCGTTTCCCATCAGAAATAGCCGAGCACGAGTGCCCATAAAAAAATATCGTCGTAACTTCACTATGAATGTCGCCGCCAGACGCAAAAAAAAGGGATGCAACACGAGGACTTCCCAGGAGGTCACCCATCCTAGTACTACTCTCGCCCAAGCACGCTTAACTTCGGAGTTCTGATGGGATCCGGTGCTTTAGTGCTGGTATGATCGCATCCGACATGTTATGCACTCATTTTCCTTTATGCTTGCCCCTCCCGCACCTTGTCTGCTCTATTTTGTACCATGCCCATCCCGCTTTTCCATCCCCACCACCGTTTCCCATCAGAAATAGCCGAGCACGAGTGCCCATAAAAAAATATCGTCGTAACTTCACTATGAATGTCGCCGCCAGACGCAAAAAAAAGGGATGCAACACGAGGACTTCCCAGGAGGTCACCCATCCTAGTACTACTCTCGCCCAAGCACGCTTAACTTCGGAGTTCTGATGGGATCCGGTGCTTTAGTGCTGGTATGATCGCATCCGACATGTTATGCACTCATTTTCCTTTATGCTTGCCCCTCCCGCACCTTGTCTGCTCTATTTTGTACCATGCCCATCCCGCTTTTCCATCCCCACCACCGTTTCCCATCAGAAATAGCCGAGCACGAGTGCCCATAAAAAAATATCGTCGTAACTTCACTATGAATGTCGCCGCCAGACGCAAAAAAAAGGGATGCAACACGAGGACTTCCCAGGAGGTCACCCATCCTAGTACTACTCTCGCCCAAGCACGCTTAACTTCGGAGTTCTGATGGGATCCGGTGCTTTAGTGCTGGTATGATCGCATCCGACATGTTATGCACTCATTTTCCTTTATGCTTGCCCCTCCCGCACCTTGTCTGCTCTATTTTGTACCATGCCCATCCCGCTTTTCCATCCCCACCACCGTTTCCCATCAGAAATAGCCGAGCACGAGTGCCCATAAAAAAATATCGTCGTAACTTCACTATGAATGTCGCCGCCAGATGCAAAAAAAAGGGATGCAACACGAGGACTTCCCAGGAGGTCACCCATCCTAGTACTACTCTCGCCCAAGCACGCTTAACTTCGGAGTTCTGATGGGATCCGGTGCTTTAGTGCTGGTATGATCGCATCCGACATGTTATGCACTCATTTTCCTTTATGCTTGCCCCTCCCGCACCTTGTCTGCTCTATTTTGTACCATGCCCATCCCGCTTTTCCATCCCCACCACCGTTTCCCATCAGAAATAGCCGAGCACGAGTGCCCATAAAAAAATATCGTCGTAACTTCACTATGAATGTCGCCGCCAGATGCAAAAAAAAGGGATGCAACACGAGGACTTCCCAGGAGGTCACCCATCCTAGTACTACTCTCGCCCAAGCACGCTTAACTTCGGAGTTCTGATGGGATCCGGTGCTTTAGTGCTGGTATGATCGCATCCGACATGTTATGCACTCATTTTCCTTTATGCTTGCCCCTCCCGCACCTTGTCTGCTCTATTTTGTACCATGCCCATCCCGCTTTTCCATCCCCACCACCGTTTCCCATCAGAAATAGCCGAGCACGAGTGCCCATAAAAAAATATCGTCGTAACTTCACTATGAATGTCGCCGCCAGACGCAAAAAAAAAGGGATGCAACACGAGGACTTCCCAGGAGGTCACCCATCCTAGTACTACTCTCGCCCAAGCACGCTTAACTTCGGAGTTCTGATGGGATCCGGTGCTTTAGTGCTGGTATGATCGCATCCGACATGTTATGCACTCATTTTCCTTTATGCTTGCCCCTCCCGCACCTTGTCTGCTCTATTTTGTACCATGCCCATCCCGCTTTTCCATCCCCACCACCGTTTCCCATCAGAAATAGCCGAGCACGAGTGCCCATAAAAAAATATCGTCGTAACTTCACTATGAATGTCGCCGCCAGACGCAAAAAAAAGGGATGCAACACGAGGACTTCCCAGGAGGTCACCCATCCTAGTACTACTCTCGCCCAAGCACGCTTAACTTCGGAGTTCTGATGGGATCCGGTGCTTTAGTGCTGGTATGATCGCATCCGACATGTTATGCACTCATTTTCCTTTATGCTTGCCCCTCCCGCACCTTGTCTGCTCTATTTTGTACCATGCCCATCCCGCTTTTCCATCCCCACCACCGTTTCCCATCAGAAATAGCCGAGCACGAGTGCCCATAAAAAAATATCGTCGTAACTTCACTATGAATGTCGCCGCCAGATGCAAAAAAAAGGGATGCAACACGAGGACTTCCCAGGAGGTCACCCATCCTAGTACTACTCTCGCCCAAGCACGCTTAACTTCGGAGTTCTGATGGGATCCGGTGCTTTAGTGCTGGTATGATCGCATCCGACATGTTATGCACTCATTTTCCTTTATGCTTGCCCCTCCCGCACCTTGTCTGCTCTATTTTGTACCATGCCCATCCCGCTTTTCCATCCCCACCACCGTTTCCCATCAGAAATAGCCGAGCACGAGTGCCCATAAAAAAATATCGTCGTAACTTCACTATGAATGTCGCCGCCAGATGCAAAAAAAAGGGATGCAACACGAGGACTTCCCAGGAGGTCACCCATCCTAGTACTACTCTCGCCCAAGCACGCTTAACTTCGGAGTTCTGATGGGATCCGGTGCTTTAGTGCTGGTATGATCGCATCCGACATGTTATGCACTCATTTTCCTTTATGCTTGCCCCTCCCGCACCTTGTCTGCTCTATTTTGTACCATGCCCATCCCGCTTTTCCATCCCCACCACCGTTTCCCATCAGAAATAGCCGAGCACGAGTGCCCATAAAAAAATATCGTCGTAACTTCACTATGAATGTCGCCGCCAGACGCAAAAAAAAGGGATGCAACACGAGGACTTCCCAGGAGGTCACCCATCCTAGTACTACTCTCGCCCAAGCACGCTTAACTTCGGAGTTCTGATGGGATCCGGTGCTTTAGTGCTGGTATGATCGCATCCGACATGTTATGCACTCATTTTCCTTTATGCTTGCCCCTCCCGCACCTTGTCTGCTCTATTTTGTACCATGCCCATCCCGCTTTTCCATCCCCACCACCGTTTCCCATCAGAAATAGCCGAGCACGAGTGCCCATAAAAAAATATCGTCGTAACTTCACTATGAATGTCGCCGCCAGACGCAAAAAAAAGGGATGCAACACGAGGACTTCCCAGGAGGTCACCCATCCTAGTACTACTCTCGCCCAAGCACGCTTAACTTCGGAGTTCTGATGGGATCCGGTGCTTTAGTGCTGGTATGATCGCATCCGACATGTTATGCACTCATTTTCCTTTATGCTTGCCCCTCCCGCACCTTGTCTGCTCTATTTTGTACCATGCCCATCCCGCTTTTCCATCCCCACCACCGTTTCCCATCAGAAATAGCCGAGCACGAGTGCCCATAAAAAAATATCGTCGTAACTTCACTATGAATGTCGCCGCCAGATGCAAAAAAAAGGGATGCAACACGAGGACTTCCCAGGAGGTCACCCATCCTAGTACTACTCTCGCCCAAGCACGCTTAACTTCGGAGTTCTGATGGGATCCGGTGCTTTAGTGCTGGTATGATCGCATCCGACATGTTATGCACTCATTTTCCTTTATGCTTGCCCCTCCCGCACCTTGTCTGCTCTATTTTGTACCATGCCCATCCCGCTTTTCCATCCCCACCACCGTTTCCCATCAGAAATAGCCGAGCACGAGTGCCCATAAAAAAATATCGTCGTAACTTCACTATGAATGTCGCCGCCAGACGCAAAAAAAAGGGATGCAACACGAGGACTTCCCAGGAGGTCACCCATCCTAGTACTACTCTCGCCCAAGCACGCTTAACTTCGGAGTTCTGATGGGATCCGGTGCTTTAGTGCTGGTATGATCGCATCCGACATGTTATGCACTCATTTTCCTTTATGCTTGCCCCTCCCGCACCTTGTCTGCTCTATTTTGTACCATGCCCATCCCGCTTTTCCATCCCCACCACCGTTTCCCATCAGAAATAGCCGAGCACGAGTGCCCATAAAAAAATATCGTCGTAACTTCACTATGAATGTCGCCGCCAGACGCAAAAAAAAGGGATGCAACACGAGGACTTCCCAGGAGGTCACCCATCCTAGTACTACTCTCGCCCAAGCACGCTTAACTTCGGAGTTCTGATGGGATCCGGTGCTTTAGTGCTGGTATGATCGCATCCGACATGTTATGCACTCATTTTCCTTTATGCTTGCCCCTCCCGCACCTTGTCTGCTCTATTTTGTACCATGCCCATCCCGCTTTTCCATCCCCACCACCGTTTCCCATCAGAAATAGCCGAGCACGAGTGCCCATAAAAAAATATCGTCGTAACTTCACTATGAATGTCGCCGCCAGATGCAAAAAAAAGGGATGCAACACGAGGACTTCCCAGGAGGTCACCCATCCTAGTACTACTCTCGCCCAAGCACGCTTAACTTCGGAGTTCTGATGGGATCCGGTGCTTTAGTGCTGGTATGATCGCATCCGACATGTTATGCACTCATTTTCCTTTATGCTTGCCCCTCCCGCACCTTGTCTGCTCTATTTTGTACCATGCCCATCCCGCTTTTCCATCCCCACCACCGTTTCCCATCAGAAATAGCCGAGCACGAGTGCCCATAAAAAAATATCGTCGTAACTTCACTATGAATGTCGCCGCCAGATGCAAAAAAAAGGGATGCAACACGAGGACTTCCCAGGAGGTCACCCATCCTAGTACTACTCTCGCCCAAGCACGCTTAACTTCGGAGTTCTGATGGGATCCGGTGCTTTAGTGCTGGTATGATCGCATCCGACATGTTATGCACTCATTTTCCTTTATGCTTGCCCCTCCCGCACCTTGTCTGCTCTATTTTGTACCATGCCCATCCCGCTTTTCCATCCCCACCACCGTTTCCCATCAGAAATAGCCGAGCACGAGTGCCCATAAAAAAATATCGTCGTAACTTCACTATGAATGTCGCCGCCAGACGCAAAAAAAAGGGATGCAACACGAGGACTTCCCAGGAGGTCACCCATCCTAGTACTACTCTCGCCCAAGCACGCTTAACTTCGGAGTTCTGATGGGATCCGGTGCTTTAGTGCTGGTATGATCGCATCCGACATGTTATGCACTCATTTTCCTTTATGCTTGCCCCTCCCGCACCTTGTCTGCTCTATTTTGTACCATGCCCATCCCGCTTTTCCATCCCCACCACCGTTTCCCATCAGAAATAGCCGAGCACGAGTGCCCATAAAAAAATATCGTCGTAACTTCACTATGAATGTCGCCGCCAGACGCAAAAAAAAGGGATGCAACACGAGGACTTCCCAGGAGGTCACCCATCCTAGTACTACTCTCGCCCAAGCACGCTTAACTTCGGAGTTCTGATGGGATCCGGTGCTTTAGTGCTGGTATGATCGCATCCGACATGTTATGCACTCATTTTCCTTTATGCTTGCCCCTCCCGCACCTTGTCTGCTCTATTTTGTACCATGCCCATCCCGCTTTTCCATCCCCACCACCGTTTCCCATCAGAAATAGCCGAGCACGAGTGCCCATAAAAAAATATCGTCGTAACTTCACTATGAATGTCGCCGCCAGATGCAAAAAAAAGGGATGCAACACGAGGACTTCCCAGGAGGTCACCCATCCTAGTACTACTCTCGCCCAAGCACGCTTAACTTCGGAGTTCTGATGGGATCCGGTGCTTTAGTGCTGGTATGATCGCATCCGACATGTTATGCACTCATTTTCCTTTATGCTTGCCCCTCCCGCACCTTGTCTGCTCTATTTTGTACCATGCCCATCCCGCTTTTCCATCCCCACCACCGTTTCCCATCAGAAATAGCCGAGCACGAGTGCCCATAAAAAAATATCGTCGTAACTTCACTATGAATGTCGCCGCCAGACGCAAAAAAAAGGGATGCAACACGAGGACTTCCCAGGAGGTCACCCATCCTAGTACTACTCTCGCCCAAGCACGCTTAACTTCGGAGTTCTGATGGGATCCGGTGCTTTAGTGCTGGTATGATCGCATCCGACATGTTATGCACTCATTTTCCTTTATGCTTGCCCCTCCCGCACCTTGTCTGCTCTATTTTGTACCATGCCCATCCCGCTTTTCCATCCCCACCACCGTTTCCCATCAGAAATAGCCGAGCACGAGTGCCCATAAAAAAATATCGTCGTAACTTCACTATGAATGTCGCCGCCAGACGCAAAAAAAAGGGATGCAACACGAGGACTTCCCAGGAGGTCACCCATCCTAGTACTACTCTCGCCCAAGCACGCTTAACTTCGGAGTTCTGATGGGATCCGGTGCTTTAGTGCTGGTATGATCGCATCCGACATGTTATGCACTCATTTTCCTTTATGCTTGCCCCTCCCGCACCTTGTCTGCTCTATTTTGTACCATGCCCATCCCGCTTTTCCATCCCCACCACCGTTTCCCATCAGAAATAGCCGAGCACGAGTGCCCATAAAAAAATATCGTCGTAACTTCACTATGAATGTCGCCGCCAGACGCAAAAAAAAGGGATGCAACACGAGGACTTCCCAGGAGGTCACCCATCCTAGTACTACTCTCGCCCAAGCACGCTTAACTTCGGAGTTCTGATGGGATCCGGTGCTTTAGTGCTGGTATGATCGCATCCGACATGTTATGCACTCATTTTCCTTTATGCTTGCCCCTCCCGCACCTTGTCTGCTCTATTTTGTACCATGCCCATCCCGCTTTTCCATCCCCACCACCGTTTCCCATCAGAAATAGCCGAGCACGAGTGCCCATAAAAAAATATCGTCGTAACTTCACTATGAATGTCGCCGCCAGATGCAAAAAAAAGGGATGCAACACGAGGACTTCCCAGGAGGTCACCCATCCTAGTACTACTCTCGCCCAAGCACGCTTAACTTCGGAGTTCTGATGGGATCCGGTGCTTTAGTGCTGGTATGATCGCATCCGACATGTTATGCACTCATTTTCCTTTATGCTTGCCCCTCCCGCACCTTGTCTGCTCTATTTTGTACCATGCCCATCCCGCTTTTCCATCCCCACCACCGTTTCCCATCAGAAATAGCCGAGCACGAGTGCCCATAAAAAAATATCGTCGTAACTTCACTATGAATGTCGCCGCCAGACGCAAAAAAAAGGGATGCAACACGAGGACTTCCCAGGAGGTCACCCATCCTAGTACTACTCTCGCCCAAGCACGCTTAACTTCGGAGTTCTGATGGGATCCGGTGCTTTAGTGCTGGTATGATCGCATCCGACATGTTATGCACTCATTTTCCTTTATGCTTGCCCCTCCCGCACCTTGTCTGCTCTATTTTGTACCATGCCCATCCCGCTTTTCCATCCCCACCACCGTTTCCCATCAGAAATAGCCGAGCACGAGTGCCCATAAAAAAATATCGTCGTAACTTCACTATGAATGTCGCCGCCAGATGCAAAAAAAAGGGATGCAACACGAGGACTTCCCAGGAGGTCACCCATCCTAGTACTACTCTCGCCCAAGCACGCTTAACTTCGGAGTTCTGATGGGATCCGGTGCTTTAGTGCTGGTATGATCGCATCCGACATGTTATGCACTCATTTTCCTTTATGCTTGCCCCTCCCGCACCTTGTCTGCTCTATTTTGTACCATGCCCATCCCGCTTTTCCATCCCCACCACCGTTTCCCATCAGAAATAGCCGAGCACGAGTGCCCATAAAAAAATATCGTCGTAACTTCACTATGAATGTCGCCGCCAGACGCAAAAAAAAGGGATGCAACACGAGGACTTCCCAGGAGGTCACCCATCCTAGTACTACTCTCGCCCAAGCACGCTTAACTTCGGAGTTCTGATGGGATCCGGTGCTTTAGTGCTGGTATGATCGCATCCGACATGTTATGCACTCATTTTCCTTTATGCTTGCCCCTCCCGCACCTTGTCTGCTCTATTTTGTACCATGCCCATCCCGCTTTTCCATCCCCACCACCGTTTCCCATCAGAAATAGCCGAGCACGAGTGCCCATAAAAAAATATCGTCGTAACTTCACTATGAATGTCGCCGCCAGATGCAAAAAAAAGGGATGCAACACGAGGACTTCCCAGGAGGTCACCCATCCTAGTACTACTCTCGCCCAAGCACGCTTAACTTCGGAGTTCTGATGGGATCCGGTGCTTTAGTGCTGGTATGATCGCATCCGACATGTTATGCACTCATTTTCCTTTATGCTTGCCCCTCCCGCACCTTGTCTGCTCTATTTTGTACCATGCCCATCCCGCTTTTCCATCCCCACCACCGTTTCCCATCAGAAATAGCCGAGCACGAGTGCCCATAAAAAAATATCGTCGTAACTTCACTATGAATGTCGCCGCCAGACGCAAAAAAAAGGGATGCAACACGAGGACTTCCCAGGAGGTCACCCATCCTAGTACTACTCTCGCCCAAGCACGCTTAACTTCGGAGTTCTGATGGGATCCGGTGCTTTAGTGCTGGTATGATCGCATCCGACATGTTATGCACTCATTTTCCTTTATGCTTGCCCCTCCCGCACCTTGTCTGCTCTATTTTGTACCATGCCCATCCCGCTTTTCCATCCCCACCACCGTTTCCCATCAGAAATAGCCGAGCACGAGTGCCCATAAAAAAATATCGTCGTAACTTCACTATGAATGTCGCCGCCAGACGCAAAAAAAAGGGATGCAACACGAGGACTTCCCAGGAGGTCACCCATCCTAGTACTACTCTCGCCCAAGCACGCTTAACTTCGGAGTTCTGATGGGATCCGGTGCTTTAGTGCTGGTATGATCGCATCCGACATGTTATGCACTCATTTTCCTTTATGCTTGCCCCTCCCGCACCTTGTCTGCTCTATTTTGTACCATGCCCATCCCGCTTTTCCATCCCCACCACCGTTTCCCATCAGAAATAGCCGAGCACGAGTGCCCATAAAAAAATATCGTCGTAACTTCACTATGAATGTCGCCGCCAGACGCAAAAAAAAGGGATGCAACACGAGGACTTCCCAGGAGGTCACCCATCCTAGTACTACTCTCGCCCAAGCACGCTTAACTTCGGAGTTCTGATGGGATCCGGTGCTTTAGTGCTGGTATGATCGCATCCGACATGTTATGCACTCATTTTCCTTTATGCTTGCCCCTCCCGCACCTTGTCTGCTCTATTTTGTACCATGCCCATCCCGCTTTTCCATCCCCACCACCGTTTCCCATCAGAAATAGCCGAGCACGAGTGCCCATAAAAAAATATCGTCGTAACTTCACTATGAATGTCGCCGCCAGACGCAAAAAAAAGGGATGCAACACGAGGACTTCCCAGGAGGTCACCCATCCTAGTACTACTCTCGCCCAAGCACGCTTAACTTCGGAGTTCTGATGGGATCCGGTGCTTTAGTGCTGGTATGATCGCATCCGACATGTTATGCACTCATTTTCCTTTATGCTTGCCCCTCCCGCACCTTGTCTGCTCTATTTTGTACCATGCCCATCCCGCTTTTCCATCCCCACCACCGTTTCCCATCAGAAATAGCCGAGCACGAGTGCCCATAAAAAAATATCGTCGTAACTTCACTATGAATGTCGCCGCCAGACGCAAAAAAAAGGGATGCAACACGAGGACTTCCCAGGAGGTCACCCATCCTAGTACTACTCTCGCCCAAGCACGCTTAACTTCGGAGTTCTGATGGGATCCGGTGCTTTAGTGCTGGTATGATCGCATCCGACATGTTATGCACTCATTTTCCTTTATGCTTGCCCCTCCCGCACCTTGTCTGCTCTATTTTGTACCATGCCCATCCCGCTTTTCCATCCCCACCACCGTTTCCCATCAGAAATAGCCGAGCACGAGTGCCCATAAAAAAATATCGTCGTAACTTCACTATGAATGTCGCCGCCAGATGCAAAAAAAAGGGATGCAACACGAGGACTTCCCAGGAGGTCACCCATCCTAGTACTACTCTCGCCCAAGCACGCTTAACTTCGGAGTTCTGATGGGATCCGGTGCTTTAGTGCTGGTATGATCGCATCCGACATGTTATGCACTCATTTTCCTTTATGCTTGCCCCTCCCGCACCTTGTCTGCTCTATTTTGTACCATGCCCATCCCGCTTTTCCATCCCCACCACCGTTTCCCATCAGAAATAGCCGAGCACGAGTGCCCATAAAAAAATATCGTCGTAACTTCACTATGAATGTCGCCGCCAGACGCAAAAAAAAGGGATGCAACACGAGGACTTCCCAGGAGGTCACCCATCCTAGTACTACTCTCGCCCAAGCACGCTTAACTTCGGAGTTCTGATGGGATCCGGTGCTTTAGTGCTGGTATGATCGCATCCGACATGTTATGCACTCATTTTCCTTTATGCTTGCCCCTCCCGCACCTTGTCTGCTCTATTTTGTACCATGCCCATCCCGCTTTTCCATCCCCACCACCGTTTCCCATCAGAAATAGCCGAGCACGAGTGCCCATAAAAAAATATCGTCGTAACTTCACTATGAATGTCGCCGCCAGACGCAAAAAAAAGGGATGCAACACGAGGACTTCCCAGGAGGTCACCCATCCTAGTACTACTCTCGCCCAAGCACGCTTAACTTCGGAGTTCTGATGGGATCCGGTGCTTTAGTGCTGGTATGATCGCATCCGACATGTTATGCACTCATTTTCCTTTATGCTTGCCCCTCCCGCACCTTGTCTGCTCTATTTTGTACCATGCCCATCCCGCTTTTCCATCCCCACCACCGTTTCCCATCAGAAATAGCCGAGCACGAGTGCCCATAAAAAAATATCGTCGTAACTTCACTATGAATGTCGCCGCCAGACGCAAAAAAAAGGGATGCAACACGAGGACTTCCCAGGAGGTCACCCATCCTAGTACTACTCTCGCCCAAGCACGCTTAACTTCGGAGTTCTGATGGGATCCGGTGCTTTAGTGCTGGTATGATCGCATCCGACATGTTATGCACTCATTTTCCTTTATGCTTGCCCCTCCCGCACCTTGTCTGCTCTATTTTGTACCATGCCCATCCCGCTTTTCCATCCCCACCACCGTTTCCCATCAGAAATAGCCGAGCACGAGTGCCCATAAAAAAATATCGTCGTAACTTCACTATGAATGTCGCCGCCAGACGCAAAAAAAAGGGATGCAACACGAGGACTTCCCAGGAGGTCACCCATCCTAGTACTACTCTCGCCCAAGCACGCTTAACTTCGGAGTTCTGATGGGATCCGGTGCTTTAGTGCTGGTATGATCGCATCCGACATGTTATGCACTCATTTTCCTTTATGCTTGCCCCTCCCGCACCTTGTCTGCTCTATTTTGTACCATGCCCATCCCGCTTTTCCATCCCCACCACCGTTTCCCATCAGAAATAGCCGAGCACGAGTGCCCATAAAAAAATATCGTCGTAACTTCACTATGAATGTCGCCGCCAGACGCAAAAAAAAGGGATGCAACACGAGGACTTCCCAGGAGGTCACCCATCCTAGTACTACTCTCGCCCAAGCACGCTTAACTTCGGAGTTCTGATGGGATCCGGTGCTTTAGTGCTGGTATGATCGCATCCGACATGTTATGCACTCATTTTCCTTTATGCTTGCCCCTCCCGCACCTTGTCTGCTCTATTTTGTACCATGCCCATCCCGCTTTTCCATCCCCACCACCGTTTCCCATCAGAAATAGCCGAGCACGAGTGCCCATAAAAAAATATCGTCGTAACTTCACTATGAATGTCGCCGCCAGACGCAAAAAAAAGGGATGCAACACGAGGACTTCCCAGGAGGTCACCCATCCTAGTACTACTCTCGCCCAAGCACGCTTAACTTCGGAGTTCTGATGGGATCCGGTGCTTTAGTGCTGGTATGATCGCATCCGACATGTTATGCACTCATTTTCCTTTATGCTTGCCCCTCCCGCACCTTGTCTGCTCTATTTTGTACCATGCCCATCCCGCTTTTCCATCCCCACCACCGTTTCCCATCAGAAATAGCCGAGCACGAGTGCCCATAAAAAAATATCGTCGTAACTTCACTATGAATGTCGCCGCCAGATGCAAAAAAAAGGGATGCAACACGAGGACTTCCCAGGAGGTCACCCATCCTAGTACTACTCTCGCCCAAGCACGCTTAACTTCGGAGTTCTGATGGGATCCGGTGCTTTAGTGCTGGTATGATCGCATCCGACATGTTATGCACTCATTTTCCTTTATGCTTGCCCCTCCCGCACCTTGTCTGCTCTATTTTGTACCATGCCCATCCCGCTTTTCCATCCCCACCACCGTTTCCCATCAGAAATAGCCGAGCACGAGTGCCCATAAAAAAATATCGTCGTAACTTCACTATGAATGTCGCCGCCAGACGCAAAAAAAAGGGATGCAACACGAGGACTTCCCAGGAGGTCACCCATCCTAGTACTACTCTCGCCCAAGCACGCTTAACTTCGGAGTTCTGATGGGATCCGGTGCTTTAGTGCTGGTATGATCGCATCCGACATGTTATGCACTCATTTTCCTTTATGCTTGCCCCTCCCGCACCTTGTCTGCTCTATTTTGTACCATGCCCATCCCGCTTTTCCATCCCCACCACCGTTTCCCATCAGAAATAGCCGAGCACGAGTGCCCATAAAAAAATATCGTCGTAACTTCACTATGAATGTCGCCGCCAGACGCAAAAAAAAAGGGATGCAACACGAGGACTTCCCAGGAGGTCACCCATCCTAGTACTACTCTCGCCCAAGCACGCTTAACTTCGGAGTTCTGATGGGATCCGGTGCTTTAGTGCTGGTATGATCGCATCCGACATGTTATGCACTCATTTTCCTTTATGCTTGCCCCTCCCGCACCTTGTCTGCTCTATTTTGTACCATGCCCATCCCGCTTTTCCATCCCCACCACCGTTTCCCATCAGAAATAGCCGAGCACGAGTGCCCATAAAAAAATATCGTCGTAACTTCACTATGAATGTCGCCGCCAGAAAAAAAAAAGGGATGCAACACGAGGACTTCCCAGGAGGTCACCCATCCTAGTACTACTCTCGCCCAAGCACGCTTAACTTCGGAGTTCTGATGGGATCCGGTGCTTTAGTGCTGGTATGATCGCATCCGACATGTTATGCACTCATTTTCCTTTATGCTTGCCCCTCCCGCACCTTGTCTGCTCTATTTTGTACCATGCCCATCCCGCTTTTCCATCCCCACCACCGTTTCCCATCAGAAATAGCCGAGCACGAGTGCCCATAAAAAAATATCGTCGTAACTTCACTATGAATGTCGCCGCCAGACGCAAAAAAAAGGGATGCAACACGAGGACTTCCCAGGAGGTCACCCATCCTAGTACTACTCTCGCCCAAGCACGCTTAACTTCGGAGTTCTGATGGGATCCGGTGCTTTAGTGCTGGTATGATCGCATCCGACATGTTATGCACTCATTTTCCTTTATGCTTGCCCCTCCCGCACCTTGTCTGCTCTATTTTGTACCATGCCCATCCCGCTTTTCCATCCCCACCACCGTTTCCCATCAGAAATAGCCGAGCACGAGTGCCCATAAAAAAATATCGTCGTAACTTCACTATGAATGTCGCCGCCAGACGCAAAAAAAAGGGATGCAACACGAGGACTTCCCAGGAGGTCACCCATCCTAGTACTACTCTCGCCCAAGCACGCTTAACTTCGGAGTTCTGATGGGATCCGGTGCTTTAGTGCTGGTATGATCGCATCCGACATGTTATGCACTCATTTTCCTTTATGCTTGCCCCTCCCGCACCTTGTCTGCTCTATTTTGTACCATGCCCATCCCGCTTTTCCATCCCCACCACCGTTTCCCATCAGAAATAGCCGAGCACGAGTGCCCATAAAAAAATATCGTCGTAACTTCACTATGAATGTCGCCGCCAGACGCAAAAAAAAGGGATGCAACACGAGGACTTCCCAGGAGGTCACCCATCCTAGTACTACTCTCGCCCAAGCACGCTTAACTTCGGAGTTCTGATGGGATCCGGTGCTTTAGTGCTGGTATGATCGCATCCGACATGTTATGCACTCATTTTCCTTTATGCTTGCCCCTCCCGCACCTTGTCTGCTCTATTTTGTACCATGCCCATCCCGCTTTTCCATCCCCACCACCGTTTCCCATCAGAAATAGCCGAGCACGAGTGCCCATAAAAAAATATCGTCGTAACTTCACTATGAATGTCGCCGCCAGATGCAAAAAAAAGGGATGCAACACGAGGACTTCCCAGGAGGTCACCCATCCTAGTACTACTCTCGCCCAAGCACGCTTAACTTCGGAGTTCTGATGGGATCCGGTGCTTTAGTGCTGGTATGATCGCATCCGACATGTTATGCACTCATTTTCCTTTATGCTTGCCCCTCCCGCACCTTGTCTGCTCTATTTTGTACCATGCCCATCCCGCTTTTCCATCCCCACCACCGTTTCCCATCAGAAATAGCCGAGCACGAGTGCCCATAAAAAAATATCGTCGTAACTTCACTATGAATGTCGCCGCCAGACGCAAAAAAAAGGGATGCAACACGAGGACTTCCCAGGAGGTCACCCATCCTAGTACTACTCTCGCCCAAGCACGCTTAACTTCGGAGTTCTGATGGGATCCGGTGCTTTAGTGCTGGTATGATCGCATCCGACATGTTATGCACTCATTTTCCTTTATGCTTGCCCCTCCCGCACCTTGTCTGCTCTATTTTGTACCATGCCCATCCCGCTTTTCCATCCCCACCACCGTTTCCCATCAGAAATAGCCGAGCACGAGTGCCCATAAAAAAATATCGTCGTAACTTCACTATGAATGTCGCCGCCAGATGCAAAAAAAAAGGGATGCAACACGAGGACTTCCCAGGAGGTCACCCATCCTAGTACTACTCTCGCCCAAGCACGCTTAACTTCGGAGTTCTGATGGGATCCGGTGCTTTAGTGCTGGTATGATCGCATCCGACATGTTATGCACTCATTTTCCTTTATGCTTGCCCCTCCCGCACCTTGTCTGCTCTATTTTGTACCATGCCCATCCCGCTTTTCCATCCCCACCACCGTTTCCCATCAGAAATAGCCGAGCACGAGTGCCCATAAAAAAATATCGTCGTAACTTCACTATGAATGTCGCCGCCAGATGCAAAAAAAAGGGATGCAACACGAGGACTTCCCAGGAGGTCACCCATCCTAGTACTACTCTCGCCCAAGCACGCTTAACTTCGGAGTTCTGATGGGATCCGGTGCTTTAGTGCTGGTATGATCGCATCCGACATGTTATGCACTCATTTTCCTTTATGCTTGCCCCTCCCGCACCTTGTCTGCTCTATTTTGTACCATGCCCATCCCGCTTTTCCATCCCCACCACCGTTTCCCATCAGAAATAGCCGAGCACGAGTGCCCATAAAAAAATATCGTCGTAACTTCACTATGAATGTCGCCGCCAGACGCAAAAAAAAAGGGATGCAACACGAGGACTTCCCAGGAGGTCACCCATCCTAGTACTACTCTCGCCCAAGCACGCTTAACTTCGGAGTTCTGATGGGATCCGGTGCTTTAGTGCTGGTATGATCGCATCCGACATGTTATGCACTCATTTTCCTTTATGCTTGCCCCTCCCGCACCTTGTCTGCTCTATTTTGTACCATGCCCATCCCGCTTTTCCATCCCCACCACCGTTTCCCATCAGAAATAGCCGAGCACGAGTGCCCATAAAAAAATATCGTCGTAACTTCACTATGAATGTCGCCGCCAGACGCAAAAAAAAGGGATGCAACACGAGGACTTCCCAGGAGGTCACCCATCCTAGTACTACTCTCGCCCAAGCACGCTTAACTTCGGAGTTCTGATGGGATCCGGTGCTTTAGTGCTGGTATGATCGCATCCGACATGTTATGCACTCATTTTCCTTTATGCTTGCCCCTCCCGCACCTTGTCTGCTCTATTTTGTACCATGCCCATCCCGCTTTTCCATCCCCACCACCGTTTCCCATCAGAAATAGCCGAGCACGAGTGCCCATAAAAAAATATCGTCGTAACTTCACTATGAATGTCGCCGCCAGACGCAAAAAAAAGGGATGCAACACGAGGACTTCCCAGGAGGTCACCCATCCTAGTACTACTCTCGCCCAAGCACGCTTAACTTCGGAGTTCTGATGGGATCCGGTGCTTTAGTGCTGGTATGATCGCATCCGACATGTTATGCACTCATTTTCCTTTATGCTTGCCCCTCCCGCACCTTGTCTGCTCTATTTTGTACCATGCCCATCCCGCTTTTCCATCCCCACCACCGTTTCCCATCAGAAATAGCCGAGCACGAGTGCCCATAAAAAAATATCGTCGTAACTTCACTATGAATGTCGCCGCCAGACGCAAAAAAAAGGGATGCAACACGAGGACTTCCCAGGAGGTCACCCATCCTAGTACTACTCTCGCCCAAGCACGCTTAACTTCGGAGTTCTGATGGGATCCGGTGCTTTAGTGCTGGTATGATCGCATCCGACATGTTATGCACTCATTTTCCTTTATGCTTGCCCCTCCCGCACCTTGTCTGCTCTATTTTGTACCATGCCCATCCCGCTTTTCCATCCCCACCACCGTTTCCCATCAGAAATAGCCGAGCACGAGTGCCCATAAAAAAATATCGTCGTAACTTCACTATGAATGTCGCCGCCAGACGCAAAAAAAAGGGATGCAACACGAGGACTTCCCAGGAGGTCACCCATCCTAGTACTACTCTCGCCCAAGCACGCTTAACTTCGGAGTTCTGATGGGATCCGGTGCTTTAGTGCTGGTATGATCGCATCCGACATGTTATGCACTCATTTTCCTTTATGCTTGCCCCTCCCGCACCTTGTCTGCTCTATTTTGTACCATGCCCATCCCGCTTTTCCATCCCCACCACCGTTTCCCATCAGAAATAGCCGAGCACGAGTGCCCATAAAAAAATATCGTCGTAACTTCACTATGAATGTCGCCGCCAGACGCAAAAAAAAAGGGATGCAACACGAGGACTTCCCAGGAGGTCACCCATCCTAGTACTACTCTCGCCCAAGCACGCTTAACTTCGGAGTTCTGATGGGATCCGGTGCTTTAGTGCTGGTATGATCGCATCCGACATGTTATGCACTCATTTTCCTTTATGCTTGCCCCTCCCGCACCTTGTCTGCTCTATTTTGTACCATGCCCATCCCGCTTTTCCATCCCCACCACCGTTTCCCATCAGAAATAGCCGAGCACGAGTGCCCATAAAAAAATATCGTCGTAACTTCACTATGAATGTCGCCGCCAGACGCAAAAAAAAGGGATGCAACACGAGGACTTCCCAGGAGGTCACCCATCCTAGTACTACTCTCGCCCAAGCACGCTTAACTTCGGAGTTCTGATGGGATCCGGTGCTTTAGTGCTGGTATGATCGCATCCGACATGTTATGCACTCATTTTCCTTTATGCTTGCCCCTCCCGCACCTTGTCTGCTCTATTTTGTACCATGCCCATCCCGCTTTTCCATCCCCACCACCGTTTCCCATCAGAAATAGCCGAGCACGAGTGCCCATAAAAAAATATCGTCGTAACTTCACTATGAATGTCGCCGCCAGACGCAAAAAAAAGGGATGCAACACGAGGACTTCCCAGGAGGTCACCCATCCTAGTACTACTCTCGCCCAAGCACGCTTAACTTCGGAGTTCTGATGGGATCCGGTGCTTTAGTGCTGGTATGATCGCATCCGACATGTTATGCACTCATTTTCCTTTATGCTTGCCCCTCCCGCACCTTGTCTGCTCTATTTTGTACCATGCCCATCCCGCTTTTCCATCCCCACCACCGTTTCCCATCAGAAATAGCCGAGCACGAGTGCCCATAAAAAAATATCGTCGTAACTTCACTATGAATGTCGCCGCCAGATGCAAAAAAAAGGGATGCAACACGAGGACTTCCCAGGAGGTCACCCATCCTAGTACTACTCTCGCCCAAGCACGCTTAACTTCGGAGTTCTGATGGGATCCGGTGCTTTAGTGCTGGTATGATCGCATCCGACATGTTATGCACTCATTTTCCTTTATGCTTGCCCCTCCCGCACCTTGTCTGCTCTATTTTGTACCATGCCCATCCCGCTTTTCCATCCCCACCACCGTTTCCCATCAGAAATAGCCGAGCACGAGTGCCCATAAAAAAATATCGTCGTAACTTCACTATGAATGTCGCCGCCAGACGCAAAAAAAAGGGATGCAACACGAGGACTTCCCAGGAGGTCACCCATCCTAGTACTACTCTCGCCCAAGCACGCTTAACTTCGGAGTTCTGATGGGATCCGGTGCTTTAGTGCTGGTATGATCGCATCCGACATGTTATGCACTCATTTTCCTTTATGCTTGCCCCTCCCGCACCTTGTCTGCTCTATTTTGTACCATGCCCATCCCGCTTTTCCATCCCCACCACCGTTTCCCATCAGAAATAGCCGAGCACGAGTGCCCATAAAAAAATATCGTCGTAACTTCACTATGAATGTCGCCGCCAGACGCAAAAAAAAGGGATGCAACACGAGGACTTCCCAGGAGGTCACCCATCCTAGTACTACTCTCGCCCAAGCACGCTTAACTTCGGAGTTCTGATGGGATCCGGTGCTTTAGTGCTGGTATGATCGCATCCGACATGTTATGCACTCATTTTCCTTTATGCTTGCCCCTCCCGCACCTTGTCTGCTCTATTTTGTACCATGCCCATCCCGCTTTTCCATCCCCACCACCGTTTCCCATCAGAAATAGCCGAGCACGAGTGCCCATAAAAAAATATCGTCGTAACTTCACTATGAATGTCGCCGCCAGACGCAAAAAAAAGGGATGCAACACGAGGACTTCCCAGGAGGTCACCCATCCTAGTACTACTCTCGCCCAAGCACGCTTAACTTCGGAGTTCTGATGGGATCCGGTGCTTTAGTGCTGGTATGATCGCATCCGACATGTTATGCACTCATTTTCCTTTATGCTTGCCCCTCCCGCACCTTGTCTGCTCTATTTTGTACCATGCCCATCCCGCTTTTCCATCCCCACCACCGTTTCCCATCAGAAATAGCCGACCAGATGCAAAAAAAAGGGATGCAACACGAGGACTTCCCAGGAGGTCACCCATCCTAGTACTACTCTCGCCCAAGCACGCTTAACTTCGGAGTTCTGATGGGATCCGGTGCTTTAGTGCTGGTATGATCGCATCCGACATGTTATGCACTCATTTTCCTTTATGCTTGCCCCTCCCGCACCTTGTCTGCTCTATTTTGTACCATGCCCATCCCGCTTTTCCATCCCCACCACCGTTTCCCATCAGAAATAGCCGAGCACGAGTGCCCATAAAAAAATATCGTCGTAACTTCACTATGAATGTCGCCGCCAGACAAAAAAAAGGGATGCAACACGAGGACTTCCCAGGAGGTCACCCATCCTAGTACTACTCTCGCCCAAGCACGCTTAACTTCGGAGTTCTGATGGGATCCGGTGCTTTAGTGCTGGTATGATCGCATCCGACATGTTATGCACTCATTTTCCTTTATGCTTGCCCCTCCCGCACCTTGTCTGCTCTATTTTGTACCATGCCCATCCCGCTTTTCCATCCCCACCACCGTTTCCCATCAGAAATAGCCGAGCACGAGTGCCCATAAAAAAATATCGTCGTAACTTCACTATGAATGTCGCCGCCAGATGCAAAAAAAAGGGATGCAACACGAGGACTTCCCAGGAGGTCACCCATCCTAGTACTACTCTCGCCCAAGCACGCTTAACTTCGGAGTTCTGATGGGATCCGGTGCTTTAGTGCTGGTATGATCGCATCCGACATGTTATGCACTCATTTTCCTTTATGCTTGCCCCTCCCGCACCTTGTCTGCTCTATTTTGTACCATGCCCATCCCGCTTTTCCATCCCCACCACCGTTTCCCATCAGAAATAGCCGAGCACGAGTGCAAATAAGGGATGCAACACGAGGACTTCCCAGGAGGTCACCCATCCTAGTACTACTCTCGCCCAAGCACGCTTAACTTCGGAGTTCTGATGGGATCCGGTGCTTTAGTGCTGGTATGATCGCATCCGACATGTTATGCACTCATTTTCCTTTATGCTTGCCCCTCCCGCACCTTGTCTGCTCTATTTTGTACCATGCCCATCCCGCTTTTCCATCCCCACCACCGTTTCCCATCAGAAATAGCCGAGCACGAGTGCCCATAAAAAAATATCGTCGTAACTTCACTATGAATGTCGCCGCCAGACGCAAAAAAAAGGGATGCAACACGAGGACTTCCCAGGAGGTCACCCATCCTAGTACTACTCTCGCCCAAGCACGCTTAACTTCGGAGTTCTGATGGGATCCGGTGCTTTAGTGCTGGTATGATCGCATCCGACATGTTATGCACTCATTTTCCTTTATGCTTGCCCCTCCCGCACCTTGTCTGCTCTATTTTGTACCATGCCCATCCCGCTTTTCCATCCCCACCACCGTTTCCCATCAGAAATAGCCGAGCACGAGTGCCCATAAAAAAATATCGTCGTAACTTCACTATGAATGTCGCCGCCAGACGCAAAAAAAAGGGATGCAACACGAGGACTTCCCAGGAGGTCACCCATCCTAGTACTACTCTCGCCCAAGCACGCTTAACTTCGGAGTTCTGATGGGATCCGGTGCTTTAGTGCTGGTATGATCGCATCCGACATGTTATGCACTCATTTTCCTTTATGCTTGCCCCTCCCGCACCTTGTCTGCTCTATTTTGTACCATGCCCATCCCGCTTTTCCATCCCCACCACCGTTTCCCATCAGAAATAGCCGAGCACGAGTGCCCATAAAAAAATATCGTCGTAACTTCACTATGAATGTCGCCGCCAGATGCAAAAAAAAGGGATGCAACACGAGGACTTCCCAGGAGGTCACCCATCCTAGTACTACTCTCGCCCAAGCACGCTTAACTTCGGAGTTCTGATGGGATCCGGTGCTTTAGTGCTGGTATGATCGCATCCGACATGTTATGCACTCATTTTCCTTTATGCTTGCCCCTCCCGCACCTTGTCTGCTCTATTTTGTACCATGCCCATCCCGCTTTTCCATCCCCACCACCGTTTCCCATCAGAAATAGCCGAGCACGAGTGCCCATAAAAAAATATCGTCGTAACTTCACTATGAATGTCGCCGCCAGACGCAAAAAAAAAGGGATGCAACACGAGGACTTCCCAGGAGGTCACCCATCCTAGTACTACTCTCGCCCAAGCACGCTTAACTTCGGAGTTCTGATGGGATCCGGTGCTTTAGTGCTGGTATGATCGCATCCGACATGTTATGCACTCATTTTCCTTTATGCTTGCCCCTCCCGCACCTTGTCTGCTCTATTTTGTACCATGCCCATCCCGCTTTTCCATCCCCACCACCGTTTCCCATCAGAAATAGCCGAGCACGAGTGCCCATAAAAAAATATCGTCGTAACTTCACTATGAATGTCGCCGCCAGACGCAAAAAAAAGGGATGCAACACGAGGACTTCCCAGGAGGTCACCCATCCTAGTACTACTCTCGCCCAAGCACGCTTAACTTCGGAGTTCTGATGGGATCCGGTGCTTTAGTGCTGGTATGATCGCATCCGACATGTTATGCACTCATTTTCCTTTATGCTTGCCCCTCCCGCACCTTGTCTGCTCTATTTTGTACCATGCCCATCCCGCTTTTCCATCCCCACCACCGTTTCCCATCAGAAATAGCCGAGCACGAGTGCCCATAAAAAAATATCGTCGTAACTTCACTATGAATGTCGCCGCCAGACGCAAAAAAAAAGGGATGCAACACGAGGACTTCCCAGGAGGTCACCCATCCTAGTACTACTCTCGCCCAAGCACGCTTAACTTCGGAGTTCTGATGGGATCCGGTGCTTTAGTGCTGGTATGATCGCATCCGACATGTTATGCACTCATTTTCCTTTATGCTTGCCCCTCCCGCACCTTGTCTGCTCTATTTTGTACCATGCCCATCCCGCTTTTCCATCCCCACCACCGTTTCCCATCAGAAATAGCCGAGCACGAGTGCCCATAAAAAAATATCGTCGTAACTTCACTATGAATGTCGCCGCCAGACGCAAAAAAAAGGGATGCAACACGAGGACTTCCCAGGAGGTCACCCATCCTAGTACTACTCTCGCCCAAGCACGCTTAACTTCGGAGTTCTGATGGGATCCGGTGCTTTAGTGCTGGTATGATCGCATCCGACATGTTATGCACTCATTTTCCTTTATGCTTGCCCCTCCCGCACCTTGTCTGCTCTATTTTGTACCATGCCCATCCCGCTTTTCCATCCCCACCACCGTTTCCCATCAGAAATAGCCGAGCACGAGTGCCCATAAAAAAATATCGTCGTAACTTCACTATGAATGTCGCCGCCAGATGCAAAAAAAAGGGATGCAACACGAGGACTTCCCAGGAGGTCACCCATCCTAGTACTACTCTCGCCCAAGCACGCTTAACTTCGGAGTTCTGATGGGATCCGGTGCTTTAGTGCTGGTATGATCGCATCCGACATGTTATGCACTCATTTTCCTTTATGCTTGCCCCTCCCGCACCTTGTCTGCTCTATTTTGTACCATGCCCATCCCGCTTTTCCATCCCCACCACCGTTTCCCATCAGAAATAGCCGAGCACGAGTGCCCATAAAAAAATATCGTCGTAACTTCACTATGAATGTCGCCGCCAGACGCAAAAAAAAGGGATGCAACACGAGGACTTCCCAGGAGGTCACCCATCCTAGTACTACTCTCGCCCAAGCACGCTTAACTTCGGAGTTCTGATGGGATCCGGTGCTTTAGTGCTGGTATGATCGCATCCGACATGTTATGCACTCATTTTCCTTTATGCTTGCCCCTCCCGCACCTTGTCTGCTCTATTTTGTACCATGCCCATCCCGCTTTTCCATCCCCACCACCGTTTCCCATCAGAAATAGCCGAGCACGAGTGCCCATAAAAAAATATCGTCGTAACTTCACTATGAATGTCGCCGCCAGATGCAAAAAAAAGGGATGCAACACGAGGACTTCCCAGGAGGTCACCCATCCTAGTACTACTCTCGCCCAAGCACGCTTAACTTCGGAGTTCTGATGGGATCCGGTGCTTTAGTGCTGGTATGATCGCATCCGACATGTTATGCACTCATTTTCCTTTATGCTTGCCCCTCCCGCACCTTGTCTGCTCTATTTTGTACCATGCCCATCCCGCTTTTCCATCCCCACCACCGTTTCCCATCAGAAATAGCCGAGCACGAGTGCCCATAAAAAAATATCGTCGTAACTTCACTATGAATGTCGCCGCCAGACGCAAAAAAAAGGGATGCAACACGAGGACTTCCCAGGAGGTCACCCATCCTAGTACTACTCTCGCCCAAGCACGCTTAACTTCGGAGTTCTGATGGGATCCGGTGCTTTAGTGCTGGTATGATCGCATCCGACATGTTATGCACTCATTTTCCTTTATGCTTGCCCCTCCCGCACCTTGTCTGCTCTATTTTGTACCATGCCCATCCCGCTTTTCCATCCCCACCACCGTTTCCCATCAGAAATAGCCGAGCACGAGTGCCCATAAAAAAATATCGTCGTAACTTCACTATGAATGTCGCCGCCAGACGCAAAAAAAAAGGGATGCAACACGAGGACTTCCCAGGAGGTCACCCATCCTAGTACTACTCTCGCCCAAGCACGCTTAACTTCGGAGTTCTGATGGGATCCGGTGCTTTAGTGCTGGTATGATCGCATCCGACATGTTATGCACTCATTTTCCTTTATGCTTGCCCCTCCCGCACCTTGTCTGCTCTATTTTGTACCATGCCCATCCCGCTTTTCCATCCCCACCACCGTTTCCCATCAGAAATAGCCGAGCACGAGTGCCCATAAAAAAATATCGTCGTAACTTCACTATGAATGTCGCCGCCAGATGCAAAAAAAAGGGATGCAACACGAGGACTTCCCAGGAGGTCACCCATCCTAGTACTACTCTCGCCCAAGCACGCTTAACTTCGGAGTTCTGATGGGATCCGGTGCTTTAGTGCTGGTATGATCGCATCCGACATGTTATGCACTCATTTTCCTTTATGCTTGCCCCTCCCGCACCTTGTCTGCTCTATTTTGTACCATGCCCATCCCGCTTTTCCATCCCCACCACCGTTTCCCATAGCCGAGCACGAGTGCCCATAAAAAAATATCGTGCAAAAAGCAAAAAAAAGGGATGCAACACGAGGACTTCCCAGGAGGTCACCCATCCTAGTACTACTCTCGCCCAAGCACGCTTAACTTCGGAGTTCTGATGGGATCCGGTGCTTTAGTGCTGGTATGATCGCATCCGACATGTTATGCACTCATTTTCCTTTATGCTTGCCCCTCCCGCACCTTGTCTGCTCTATTTTGTACCATGCCCATCCCGCTTTTCCATCCCCACCACCGTTTCCCATCAGAAATAGCCGAGCACGAGTGCCCATAAAAAAATATCGTCGTAACTTCACTATGAATGTCGCCGCCAGACGCAAAAAAAAAGGGATGCAACACGAGGACTTCCCAGGAGGTCACCCATCCTAGTACTACTCTCGCCCAAGCACGCTTAACTTCGGAGTTCTGATGGGATCCGGTGCTTTAGTGCTGGTATGATCGCATCCGACATGTTATGCACTCATTTTCCTTTATGCTTGCCCCTCCCGCACCTTGTCTGCTCTATTTTGTACCATGCCCATCCCGCTTTTCCATCCCCACCACCGTTTCCCATCAGAAATAGCCGAGCACGAGTGCCCATAAAAAAATATCGTCGTAACTTCACTATGAATGTCGCCGCCAGACGCAAAAAAAAGGGATGCAACACGAGGACTTCCCAGGAGGTCACCCATCCTAGTACTACTCTCGCCCAAGCACGCTTAACTTCGGAGTTCTGATGGGATCCGGTGCTTTAGTGCTGGTATGATCGCATCCGACATGTTATGCACTCATTTTCCTTTATGCTTGCCCCTCCCGCACCTTGTCTGCTCTATTTTGTACCATGCCCATCCCGCTTTTCCATCCCCACCACCGTTTCCCATCAGAAATAGCCGAGCACGAGTGCCCATAAAAAAATATCGTCGTAACTTCACTATGAATGTCGCCGCCAGACGCAAAAAAAAGGGATGCAACACGAGGACTTCCCAGGAGGTCACCCATCCTAGTACTACTCTCGCCCAAGCACGCTTAACTTCGGAGTTCTGATGGGATCCGGTGCTTTAGTGCTGGTATGATCGCATCCGACATGTTATGCACTCATTTTCCTTTATGCTTGCCCCTCCCGCACCTTGTCTGCTCTATTTTGTACCATGCCCATCCCGCTTTTCCATCCCCACCACCGTTTCCCATCAGAAATAGCCGAGCACGAGTGCCCATAAAAAAATATCGTCGTAACTTCACTATGAATGTCGCCGCCAGATGCAAAAAAAAGGGATGCAACACGAGGACTTCCCAGGAGGTCACCCATCCTAGTACTACTCTCGCCCAAGCACGCTTAACTTCGGAGTTCTGATGGGATCCGGTGCTTTAGTGCTGGTATGATCGCATCCGACATGTTATGCACTCATTTTCCTTTATGCTTGCCCCTCCCGCACCTTGTCTGCTCTATTTTGTACCATGCCCATCCCGCTTTTCCATCCCCACCACCGTTTCCCATCAGAAATAGCCGAGCACGAGTGCCCATAAAAAAATATCGTCGTAACTTCACTATGAATGTCGCCGACAGACAAAAAAAAAGGGATGCAACACGAGGACTTCCCAGGAGGTCACCCATCCTAGTACTACTCTCGCCCAAGCACGCTTAACTTCGGAGTTCTGATGGGATCCGGTGCTTTAGTGCTGGTATGATCGCATCCGACATGTTATGCACTCATTTTCCTTTATGCTTGCCCCTCCCGCACCTTGTCTGCTCTATTTTGTACCATGCCCATCCCGCTTTTCCATCCCCACCACCGTTTCCCATCAGAAATAGCCGAGCACGAGTGCCCATAAAAAAATATCGTCGTAACTTCACTATGAATGTCGCCGCCAGACGCAAAAAAAAGGGATGCAACACGAGGACTTCCCAGGAGGTCACCCATCCTAGTACTACTCTCGCCCAAGCACGCTTAACTTCGGAGTTCTGATGGGATCCGGTGCTTTAGTGCTGGTATGATCGCATCCGACATGTTATGCACTCATTTTCCTTTATGCTTGCCCCTCCCGCACCTTGTCTGCTCTATTTTGTACCATGCCCATCCCGCTTTTCCATCCCCACCACCGTTTCCCATCAGAAATAGCCGAGCACGAGTGCCCATAAAAAAATATCGTCGTAACTTCACTATGAATGTCGCCGCCAGACGCAAAAAAAAAGGGATGCAACACGAGGACTTCCCAGGAGGTCACCCATCCTAGTACTACTCTCGCCCAAGCACGCTTAACTTCGGAGTTCTGATGGGATCCGGTGCTTTAGTGCTGGTATGATCGCATCCGACATGTTATGCACTCATTTTCCTTTATGCTTGCCCCTCCCGCACCTTGTCTGCTCTATTTTGTACCATGCCCATCCCGCTTTTCCATCCCCACCACCGTTTCCCATCAGAAATAGCCGAGCACGAGTGCCCATAAAAAAATATCGTCGTAACTTCACTATGAATGTCGCCGCCAGACGCAAAAAAAAAGGGATGCAACACGAGGACTTCCCAGGAGGTCACCCATCCTAGTACTACTCTCGCCCAAGCACGCTTAACTTCGGAGTTCTGATGGGATCCGGTGCTTTAGTGCTGGTATGATCGCATCCGACATGTTATGCACTCATTTTCCTTTATGCTTGCCCCTCCCGCACCTTGTCTGCTCTATTTTGTACCATGCCCATCCCGCTTTTCCATCCCCACCACCGTTTCCCATCAGAAATAGCCGAGCACGAGTGCCCATAAAAAAATATCGTCGTAACTTCACTATGAATGTCGCCGCCAGACGCAAAAAAAAAGGGATGCAACACGAGGACTTCCCAGGAGGTCACCCATCCTAGTACTACTCTCGCCCAAGCACGCTTAACTTCGGAGTTCTGATGGGATCCGGTGCTTTAGTGCTGGTATGATCGCATCCGACATGTTATGCACTCATTTTCCTTTATGCTTGCCCCTCCCGCACCTTGTCTGCTCTATTTTGTACCATGCCCATCCCGCTTTTCCATCCCCACCACCGTTTCCCATCAGAAATAGCCGAGCACGAGTGCCCATAAAAAAATATCGTCGTAACTTCACTATGAATGTCGCCGCCAGATGCAAAAAAAAGGGATGCAACACGAGGACTTCCCAGGAGGTCACCCATCCTAGTACTACTCTCGCCCAAGCACGCTTAACTTCGGAGTTCTGATGGGATCCGGTGCTTTAGTGCTGGTATGATCGCATCCGACATGTTATGCACTCATTTTCCTTTATGCTTGCCCCTCCCGCACCTTGTCTGCTCTATTTTGTACCATGCCCATCCCGCTTTTCCATCCCCACCACCGTTTCCCATCAGAAATAGCCGAGCACGAGTGCCCATAAAAAAATATCGTCGTAACTTCACTATGAATGTCGCCGCCAGACGCAAAAAAAAAGGGATGCAACACGAGGACTTCCCAGGAGGTCACCCATCCTAGTACTACTCTCGCCCAAGCACGCTTAACTTCGGAGTTCTGATGGGATCCGGTGCTTTAGTGCTGGTATGATCGCATCCGACATGTTATGCACTCATTTTCCTTTATGCTTGCCCCTCCCGCACCTTGTCTGCTCTATTTTGTACCATGCCCATCCCGCTTTTCCATCCCCACCACCGTTTCCCATCAGAAATAGCCGAGCACGAGTGCCCATAAAAAAATATCGTCGTAACTTCACTATGAATGTCGCCGCCAGATGCAAAAAAAAGGGATGCAACACGAGGACTTCCCAGGAGGTCACCCATCCTAGTACTACTCTCGCCCAAGCACGCTTAACTTCGGAGTTCTGATGGGATCCGGTGCTTTAGTGCTGGTATGATCGCATCCGACATGTTATGCACTCATTTTCCTTTATGCTTGCCCCTCCCGCACCTTGTCTGCTCTATTTTGTACCATGCCCATCCCGCTTTTCCATCCCCACCACCGTTTCCCATCAGAAATAGCCGAGCACGAGTGCCCATAAAAAAATATCGTCGTAACTTCACTATGAATGTCGCCGCCAGATGCAAAAAAAAGGGATGCAACACGAGGACTTCCCAGGAGGTCACCCATCCTAGTACTACTCTCGCCCAAGCACGCTTAACTTCGGAGTTCTGATGGGATCCGGTGCTTTAGTGCTGGTATGATCGCATCCGACATGTTATGCACTCATTTTCCTTTATGCTTGCCCCTCCCGCACCTTGTCTGCTCTATTTTGTACCATGCCCATCCCGCTTTTCCATCCCCACCACCGTTTCCCATCAGAAATAGCCGAGCACGAGTGCCCATAAAAAAATATCGTCGTAACTTCACTATGAATGTCGCCGCCAGACGCAAAAAAAAGGGATGCAACACGAGGACTTCCCAGGAGGTCACCCATCCTAGTACTACTCTCGCCCAAGCACGCTTAACTTCGGAGTTCTGATGGGATCCGGTGCTTTAGTGCTGGTATGATCGCATCCGACATGTTATGCACTCATTTTCCTTTATGCTTGCCCCTCCCGCACCTTGTCTGCTCTATTTTGTACCATGCCCATCCCGCTTTTCCATCCCCACCACCGTTTCCCATCAGAAATAGCCGAGCACGAGTGCCCATAAAAAAATATCGTCGTAACTTCACTATGAATGTCGCCGCCAGACGCAAAAAAAAGGGATGCAACACGAGGACTTCCCAGGAGGTCACCCATCCTAGTACTACTCTCGCCCAAGCACGCTTAACTTCGGAGTTCTGATGGGATCCGGTGCTTTAGTGCTGGTATGATCGCATCCGACATGTTATGCACTCATTTTCCTTTATGCTTGCCCCTCCCGCACCTTGTCTGCTCTATTTTGTACCATGCCCATCCCGCTTTTCCATCCCCACCACCGTTTCCCATCAGAAATAGCCGAGCACGAGTGCCCATAAAAAAATATCGTCGTAACTTCACTATGAATGTCGCCGCCAGACGCAAAAAAAAGGGATGCAACACGAGGACTTCCCAGGAGGTCACCCATCCTAGTACTACTCTCGCCCAAGCACGCTTAACTTCGGAGTTCTGATGGGATCCGGTGCTTTAGTGCTGGTATGATCGCATCCGACATGTTATGCACTCATTTTCCTTTATGCTTGCCCCTCCCGCACCTTGTCTGCTCTATTTTGTACCATGCCCATCCCGCTTTTCCATCCCCACCACCGTTTCCCATCAGAAATAGCCGAGCACGAGTGCCCATAAAAAAATATCGTCGTAACTTCACTATGAATGTCGCCGCCAGATGCAAAAAAAAGGGATGCAACACGAGGACTTCCCAGGAGGTCACCCATCCTAGTACTACTCTCGCCCAAGCACGCTTAACTTCGGAGTTCTGATGGGATCCGGTGCTTTAGTGCTGGTATGATCGCATCCGACATGTTATGCACTCATTTTCCTTTATGCTTGCCCCTCCCGCACCTTGTCTGCTCTATTTTGTACCATGCCCATCCCGCTTTTCCATCCCCACCACCGTTTCCCATCAGAAATAGCCGAGCACGAGTGCCCATAAAAAAATATCGTCGTAACTTCACTATGAATGTCGCCGCCAGATGCAAAAAAAAGGGATGCAACACGAGGACTTCCCAGGAGGTCACCCATCCTAGTACTACTCTCGCCCAAGCACGCTTAACTTCGGAGTTCTGATGGGATCCGGTGCTTTAGTGCTGGTATGATCGCATCCGACATGTTATGCACTCATTTTCCTTTATGCTTGCCCCTCCCGCACCTTGTCTGCTCTATTTTGTACCATGCCCATCCCGCTTTTCCATCCCCACCACCGTTTCCCATCAGAAATAGCCGAGCACGAGTGCCCATAAAAAAATATCGTCGTAACTTCACTATGAATGTCGCCGCCGCAAAAAAAAGGGATGCAACACGAGGACTTCCCAGGAGGTCACCCATCCTAGTACTACTCTCGCCCAAGCACGCTTAACTTCGGAGTTCTGATGGGATCCGGTGCTTTAGTGCTGGTATGATCGCATCCGACATGTTATGCACTCATTTTCCTTTATGCTTGCCCCTCCCGCACCTTGTCTGCTCTATTTTGTACCATGCCCATCCCGCTTTTCCATCCCCACCACCGTTTCCCATCAGAAATAGCCGAGCACGAGTGCCCATAAAAAAATATCGTCGTAACTTCACTATGAATGTCGCCGCCAGACGCAAAAAAAAAGGGATGCAACACGAGGACTTCCCAGGAGGTCACCCATCCTAGTACTACTCTCGCCCAAGCACGCTTAACTTCGGAGTTCTGATGGGATCCGGTGCTTTAGTGCTGGTATGATCGCATCCGACATGTTATGCACTCATTTTCCTTTATGCTTGCCCCTCCCGCACCTTGTCTGCTCTATTTTGTACCATGCCCATCCCGCTTTTCCATCCCCACCACCGTTTCCCATCAGAAATAGCCGAGCACGAGTGCCCATAAAAAAATATCGTCGTAACTTCACTATGAATGTCGCCGCCAGATGCAAAAAAAAGGGATGCAACACGAGGACTTCCCAGGAGGTCACCCATCCTAGTACTACTCTCGCCCAAGCACGCTTAACTTCGGAGTTCTGATGGGATCCGGTGCTTTAGTGCTGGTATGATCGCATCCGACATGTTATGCACTCATTTTCCTTTATGCTTGCCCCTCCCGCACCTTGTCTGCTCTATTTTGTACCATGCCCATCCCGCTTTTCCATCCCCACCACCGTTTCCCATCAGAAATAGCCGAGCACGAGTGCCCATAAAAAAATATCGTCGTAACTTCACTATGAATGTCGCCGCCAGACGCAAAAAAAAAGGGATGCAACACGAGGACTTCCCAGGAGGTCACCCATCCTAGTACTACTCTCGCCCAAGCACGCTTAACTTCGGAGTTCTGATGGAGATCCGGTGCTTTAGTTGGTATGATCGCATCCGACATGTTATGCACTCATTTTCCTTTATGCTTGCCCCTCCCGCACCTTGTCTGCGCTATTTTGTACCATGCCCATCCCGCTTTTCCATCCCCACCACCGTTTCCCATCGAAATAGCCGAGCACGGTGCCCATAAAAAAATATCGTCGTAACTTCACTATGGATGTAGCGGCAGACGCAAAAAAAAGGGATGCAACACGAGGACTTCCCAGGAGGTCACCCATCCTAGTACTACTCTCGCCCAAGCACGCTTAACTTCGGAGTTCTGATGGGATCCGGTGCTTTAGTGCTGGTATGATCGCATCCGACATGTTATGCACTCATTTTCCTTTATGCTTGCCCCTCCCGCACCTTGTCTGCTCTATTTTGTACCATGCCCATCCCCGCTTTTCCATCCCCACCACCGTTTCCCATCGAAATAGCCGAGCACGAGTGCCCATAAAAAAATATCGTCGTAACTTCACTATGAATGTCGCCGCCAGAAAAAAAAAAAAGGGATGCAACACGAGGACTTCCCAGGAGGTCACCCATCCTAGTACTACTCTCGCCCAAGCACGCTTAACTTCGGAGTTCTGATGGGATCCGGTGGCTTTAGTCCTGGTATGATCGCATCGACATGTTATGCACTCATTTTCCTTATGCTTGCCCCTCCGCACCTTGTCTGCTCTATTTTGTACCATGCCCATCCCGCTTTTCCATCCCCACCACCGTTTCCCATCAGAAATAGCCGAGCACGAGTGCCCATAAAAAAATATCGTCGTAACTTCACTATGAATGTCGCCGCCAGACGCAAAAAAGGGATGCAACACGAGGACTTCCCGGAGGTCACCCATCCTAGTACTACTCTCGCCCAAGCAGCTTAACTTCGGAGTTCTGATGGGATCCGGTGCTTTAGTGCTGGTATGATCGCATCCGACATGTTATGCACTCATTTTCCTTTATGCTTGCCCCTCCGCACCTTGTCTGCTCTATTTTGTACATGCCCATCCCGCTTTTCCATCCCTTTTTCGTTTCCCATCGAAATAGCCGAGCAGTGCCCATAAAAAATATCGATCGTAACTATGAATGTCGCCGCCGGATGCAAAAAAAAAGGGATGCAACACGAGGACTTCCCGGAGGTCACCCATCCTAGTACTACTCTCTCCCAAGCACGCTTAACCCGAATTCTGATGGGATCCGGTGCTTTAATGTTGGTATGATCGCATCCGACATGTTATGCACTCATTTTCCTTTATGCTTACCCTCCCGCACCTTATCTTGCTCTATTTTGTACCATACCCATCCAGCTTTTCCATCCCTTGCAGTTTCCCCCTGAAATAGCGAGCACGAGTGCCCATAAAAAATATCGTCGTAACTTCACTATGAATGTCGCGCAGATGCAAAAAAGGGATGCAACACGAGGACTTCGAGGAGGTCACCCATCCCTTAGTACTACTCCTCGCCATGCGCTTAACGGAGTTGATGGGATCGGTGCTAGTGCTGGTATGATCGCATCAGACATGTTATGCACTCATTTTCCTTTATGCTTGCCCCTCCCGCACCTTATCTGCTCTATTTTGTACCATGCCCATCCAGCTTTTCCATCCCTTCACCGTTTCCCATCGAAAAGCAGCGAGTGCCCATAAAAAAATATCGTCGTAACTTCACTATGAATGTCGCCGCCAGACGCAAAAAAAAAGGGATGCAACACGAGGACTTCCCAGGAGGTCACCCACCCTAGTACTACTCTCGCCCAAGCACGCTTAACTTCGGAGTTCTGATGGGATCCGGTGCTTTAGTGCTGGTATGATCGCATCAGACATGTTATGCACTCATTTTCCTTTATGCTTGCCCCTCCCGCACCTTGTCTGCTCTATTTTGTACCATGCCCATCCCGCTTTTCCATCCCCACCACCGTTTCCCATCAGAAATAGCCGAGCACGAGTGCCCATAAAATATCATTAAATAACTACACTATGAATGTCGCCGGGGACGCAAAAAAAAGGGATGCAAGAGGACTTCCCAGGAGGTCACCCATCCTAGTACTACTCTCGCCCAAGCACGCTTAACTTCGGAGTTCTGATGGGATCCGGTGCTTTAGTGTTGGTATGATCGCATCCGACATGTTATGCACTCATTTTCCTTTATGCTTGCCCCTCCCGCACCTTGTCTGCTCTATTTTGTACCATGCCCATCCAGCTTTTCCATCCCCACCACCGTTTCCCATCAGAAATAGCCGAGCACGAGTGCCCATAAAAAAAAATATAAATGCATTTAACTTCACTATGAATGTCGCGCGAGGCCTTAAAAAAAGGGATACAACACGAGGACTTCCCAGGAGGTCACCATCCTAGTACTACTCTCGCCCAAGCACGCTTTACTTCGGAGTTCTGATGGGATCCGGTGCTTTAGTGCTGGTATGATCGCTCCGACATGTTATGCACTCATTTTCCTTTATGCTTGCCCCTCCCGCACCTTGTTTGCTCTATTTTGTACCATGCCCATCCCGCTTTTCCATCCCACCACCGTTTCCCATCAGAAATAGCCGAGCACGAGTGCCCATAAAAAAATATCGCCGTAACTTCACTATGAATGTCGCCGTCAGACGCAAAAAAGGGATGCAACGAGACTTCGAGAGGTCCACCCATCCTAGTACTCCTTCTCTCGCCCAAGCACGCTTAACTTCGGAGTTCCGATGGGATCCGGTGCTTTAGTCTTGAGCATGATCGCATCCAGGCATATTTATGCACTCATTTTCCTTTTATGCTTGCCCTCCCGCACCTTGTCTGCTCTATTTTGTATCATGCCCATCCCGCTTTTCCATCCCTACCACCGTTTCCCCCGCCCGAAGCTAGCCGAGCACGAGTGCCCATAAAAATATCGTCGTAACTTCACTATGAATGTCGCCACCAGACGCAAAAAAAAGGGATGCAACACGAGGACTTCCCGGAGGTCACCCATCCTAGTACTACTCTCGCCAAGCACGCTTAACCCGGGTTCGAGTGGGATCGGTGCTTTAATGCTGATATGATACTTGTCAGGCACATGTTATGCACTCATTTTCCTTTATGCTTGCCCCTCCCGCACCTTATCCTGCTCTATTTTGTGCCATGCCCATCCCTGTTTCCATCCCCTTACCGTTTCCCATCAGAAATAGCAGAGCACGAGTGCCCATAAAATATCGTCGTAACTTCACTATGAATATCGCCGCAGACGCAAAAAAAAAGGGATGCAACACGAGGACTTCCCAGGAGGTCACCCATCCTAGTACTACTCTCGCCCAAGCACGCTTAACTTCGGAGTTCTGGTGGGATCCGGTGCTTTAGTGCTGGTATGATCGCATCCGACATGTTATGCACTCATTTTCCTTTATGCTTGCCCCTCCCGCTCCTTGTCTGCTCTATTTTGTACCATGCCCATCCCGCTTTTCCATCCCCACCTTTCCCATCAGAAATAGCCGAGCACGAGTGCCCATAAAAAAATATCGTCGTAACTTCACTATGAATGTAAACCGCAGACGCAAAAAAAAGGGATGCAACACGAGGACTTCCCCGGAGGTCACCCATCCTAGTACTACTCTCGCCCAAGCACGCTTAACCTCGGAGTTCTTTGCTGATGAGCTTCCGCCAGGCATGTTTATGCACTGTTTTCCTTTATGCTTGCCTCCGCACCTTGTCTGCTCTATTTTGTACCATGCCCCATCCCGCTTTTCCATCCCCGCCACCGTTTCCCATCGGAAATAGCCAGAACACGAGTGCCCATAAAAAAATATCGTCGTAACTTCAATGAATGTCGCGCGGATACAAAAAAAAAGGGATGCAACACGAGGACTTCCCGGAGGTCTTACATCCTAGTACTACTCTGTTAAGCACGCTTAACCGGAGTTCGATGGGATCGGTGCTTTAGTCTTTGGTATGATCGCATCAAAACTGCAGTTTCCCACTCCGAAATAGTAGAACACGAGTGCCCATAAAAAATATCGTTGTAACTTCACTATGAATGTCGCAGCCAGAGGATGCAAAAAAAAAAAGGGATGCAACACGGGGACTTCCCGGAGGTCACCCATCCTAGTACTACTCTCTCGCCCAAGCACGCTTAACCTCTTTTGATGGGATCCGGTGCTTTAGTCTTCCCAGTATGATCGCATCCGAATATTCCATGCACTCATTTTCCTTTATGTTTGCCCCTCCCGCACCTTGTTTGCTCTATTTTGTACCATGCCCATCCCGCTTTTCCATCCCCACCACTGTTTCCCATCAGAAATAGCAGAGCACGAGTGCCCATAAAAAAATATCGTCATAACTTCACTATGAATGTACGCCAATGGGACGCGAAAAAAAGGGATGCGACACGAGGGACTTCCCCGGGAGGTCCTAGTACTACTCTCGCCCAAGCACGCTTAACTTCGGAGTTCTGATGGGATCCGGTGCTTTAGTGCTGGTATGATCGCATCCGACATGTTATGCACTCATTTTCCTTTATTCTTGCCCCTCCCGCACCTTGTCTGCTCTATTTTGTACCATGCCCATCCCGCTTTTCCATCACCTTTACCGTTTCCCATCAGAAATAGACGAGCACGAGTGCCCATAAAAAAATATCGTCGTAACTTCACTATGAATGTCGCCGCCAGATGCAAAAAAAAAAGGGATGCAACACGAGGACTTCCCGGGAGGTCACCCATCCTAGTACTACTCTCGCCCAAGCACGCTTAACTTCGGAGTTCTGATGGGATCCGGTGCTTTAGTGCTGGTATGATCGCATCAGACATGTTATGCACTCATTTTCCTTTATGCTTGCCCCTCCCGCTCCTTACGCTCTATTTTGTACCATGCCCATCCCGCTTTTCCATCCCCACCCACCGTTTCCATCAAAGTAGCCCGAGCACGAGTGCCCATAAAAAATATCGTCGTAACTTCACTATGAATGTCGCCGCGAGATGCAAAAAAAAGGATGCAGCACGAGGACTTCCCGGGAGGTCACCCATCCCTAGTACTTCTCTCGCCCAAGCACGCTTAACCTCGGAGTTCTTTGGAGATGAGCTTCCGGAAAAGAAGATGATCGCATCAAACATATTGTCTGTCGTTTACACTGGCTTTATGCTTGCCCTCCCGCACCTTGTACATCTATTTTGTACCATGCCATCCGCTTTTCCATCCCCTGCCAGTTTCCCATCGAAATAGCGAAACACGAGTGCCCATAAAAAATATCGTCGTAACTTCACTATGAATGTCGCCGTCAGACGCAAAAAAGGGATGCAACACGAGGACTTCCCAGGAGGTCAACCATCCTAGTACTACTCTCGCCCAAGCACGCTTAACTTCGGAGTTCGATGGGATCCAGGGTGCTTTAGTGCTGGTATGATCGCATCAGACATTTATGCACTCATTTTCCTTTATGCTTGCCCTCCCGCACCTTATGCTCTATTTTGTACCATGCCCATCCCTTTTCCATCCCTTCACATTTCCCATCGAAATAGCGAAACACAGTGCCATAAAAAATCTCGTCGTAACTTCACTATGAATGTCGCCGCCAGACGCAAAAAAAGGGATGCAACACGAGGACTTCCCAGGAGTCACCCATCCTAGTACTTCTCTCGCCCAAGCACGCTTAACCTCGGAGTTCTTTGGATCGGTGCTTTAGTGCTGGTATGATCGCATCAGACATGTTATGCACTCATTTTCATTTATTTGCCCCTCCCGCACCTTGTCTGCTCTATTTTGTATCATGCCCATCCCGCTTTTCCAACCGTTTCCCATCCGAAATAGCCGAGCACGAGTGCCTCAAAAAATATCGTCGTAACTTCACTACGAATGCTCGCAGGCAGAGAGATGCAACACGAGGGACTTCCCCGGGAGTCTACTTACATCCTAGTGCTACTCTCGCCCAAGCAACAACCCGGAGTTCGATGGGATCGGTGCTTTAGTGCTGGTATGATCGCATCAGACATTTATGCCCTCATTTTCCTTTATGCTTGCCCCTCCCGCACCTTATCTGCTCTATTTTGTACCATGCCCATCCCACTTTTCCATCCCCACCACCGTTTCCCATCAGAAATAAGCGAGCACGAGTGCCATAAAAATATCGTAAAGTAACTTCACTATGAATGTCGCTGCCAGATGCAAAAAAAAGGGATGCAACACGAGGGCTTCCCGGGAGGGCACCCATCCTAGTACTACTCTACGCCCAAGCACGCTTAACCCGGAGTTCGATGGGATCCGGTGCTTTAGTGCTGGTATGATCGCATCCAACATGTTATGCACTCATTTTCCTTTATGCTTGCCCCTCCCGCACCTTGTCTGCTCTATTTTGTACCATGCCCATCCCGCTTTTCCATCCCCACCACCGTTTCCCATCAGAAATAGCCGAGCACGAGTGCCCATAAAAAAATAGCGTCGTAACTTCACTATGGATGTCGCCGCCAGACGCAAAAAAAAAAGGGATGCAACACGAGGACTTCCCGGGAGGTCACCCATCCTAGTACTACTCTCGCCCAAGCACGCTTAACCTCGGAGTTGATCCGGTGCTTTGGTGCTGGTATGATCGCATCAGACATGTTATGCACTCATTTTCCTTTATGCTTTCCCGCACCTTGTCTCCTCTATTTTGTACCATGCCCATCCGCTTTTCCATCCCCTTTCGTTTCCCATCGAAATAGCCGAGCAGGTGCCCATAAAAAATATACGTCGTAACTTCACTATGAATGTATCGCGCGGAAAAAAAAAGGGATGCAACACGAGGACTTCCCAGGAGGTCACCCATCCTAGTACTACTCTCGCCCAAGCACGCTTAACTTCGGAGTTCGATGGGATCCGGTGCTTTAGTGCTGGTATGATCGCATCAGACATGTTATGCACTCATTTTCCTTTATGCTTGCCCCTCCCGCACCTTATCTGCTCTATTTTGTACCATGCCCATCCCGCTTTTCCATCCCCACCACCGTTTCCCATCAGAAATAGCCGAGCACGGTGCCCATAAAAAAAATATCGTCGTAACATCACTATGAATGTCGCCGCCAGACGCAAAAAAAAAGGGATGCAACACGAGGACTTCCCGGGAGGTCACCCATCCTAGTACTACTCTTCGCCCAAGCACGCTTAACTTCGGAGTTCCGATGGGATCCGGTGCTTTAGTGCTGGTATGATCGCATCCAACATGTTATGCACTCATTTTCCTTTATGCTTGCCCCTCCTGCACCTTGTCTGCTCTATTTTGTACCATGCCCATCCCGCTTTTCCATCCCACCACCGTTTCCAGAAATAGCCGAGCACGAGTGCCCATAAAAAATATCGTCGTAACTTCATGAATGTATCGTAATAGACCTTGGGATGCAACACGAGGACTTCCCCGGGGAGGTCATCTAGTACTACTCTCGCCAAACAACAACAGATTCGATGGGATCCGGTGCTTCTAGTCTTTGAGTATGATCGCATCCGACATATTGTACACTCATTTTCCTTTATGCTTGCCCTCCGCACCTTATCTGCTCTATTTTGTACCATGCCCATCCCGCTTTTCCATCCCCACCACTTTCCCATCAGAAATAGCAGAGCACGAGTGCCCATAAAAAAATATCGTCGTAACTTCACTATGAATGTCGCCGCCAGATGCAAAATAAAAGGGATGCAACACGAGGACTTCCCGGGAGGTCACCCATCCTAGTACTACTCTCGCCCAAGCACGCTTAACTTCGGAGTTCTGGGATCCGGTGCTTTAGTGCTGGTATGATCGCATCCGACATGTTATGCACTCATTTTCCTTTATGCTTGCCCCTCCCGCACCTTATCTGCTCTATTTTGTACCATGCC